>CM031876.1:3094549-3296176 GCA_018697195.1 Certhia americana
TCTGTCTCTCTCAGTGTCTCTCTGTCTCTCTCTGTGTCCCTCTCTGTCCCTCTCTGTGTCTGTCTGTGTCTCTCTGTGTCTCTCTGTCTCTCTCAGTGTCTCTCTGTCTCTCTGTGTGTGCTCACGATGCAAACATCCCTGCCTGCCCGCGGCAGTAGCTGCCATATGGAGCACAGCGCGGAGGATGCTCGGCCGGCAGCAGGCACAGCCTGGTTCTCACCATCAGTTCAGTTTAAGCTGCAGAAAGTTCTTTGTGAGCCCCTTTTCCCTGCAGAGAGGCTGTCTGGGGGATGTTCCCACACTGGGAGTGTTGCTGGTGGTGGGAAATGAAACCCCCTGGTTTTGTGCCCCATCCCTGGTGCCCAGGGTGGTGATGGGGACACCAGGAGTCTCCCTTGTCTTGTGCCTCCAGACCCTTGTCCAAAGTCCATCTCCAGCTCTCCTGGAGCCCCTTTAGACCCTGGAAGGGGCTCTCAAGTCTCCCTGCACCCCTCCCTTCTCCAGGATGGACACTCAGCTGTCCCAGCCTGGCTGGGGATCCCGCCTGGCAGCACAGGCAGATCCACCTCCCCATCCTGCCCTGTTTCCAAAGCCTTCGCACCCACACAAGGCAAGACCTCACACTGTCAGCTCCAGAAGTGTCCCGCCTTATCCCCAAGCTCATCCCTGTCCCCAGAGCCTCTGCCTCAGGCAGTTTCTCCTGGCTGATCTCCAGCTGGCCGTTCCATTTATCTGGCTGCATTAAGTGCCTGGCAGGTTGCATTATTCTTTAAGTACGTGAGGCTTTTTCAAAACTCATCTTCTCCCAGTAGTTCCTGCAGGCTGGCAGTGGGGAAATCTTGCAGCATCCTAGCCCAGTGGTTCCCAGCGACCTTCCCCAGCCAATAGTCACTGCCATGGGATGCTGGAACTCCTGTATCCTGCTTTTTCCTGATAAGTAAGGAAAAGTGGGGCTGCAGTGTAAACATTTGGGCTTTTTTCTCATTTCCAGTCAGCTGTGGATCTGCTTATTTTCATCTAGAAAATAATCTATTGAGATATATATATATATATAAAAATATATATATGTGTGTGTGTGTGTGTGTGTGTGTCCATATAGATGTATAACGTATACCTGTAGTTATTTCAATTGAGATCAAAGTACAGTCCCTCATTTAATATGGGGATGTACAATTAAAAATTATCTATTCTGCCAATAATAATTAAATAAGTGCTTTTATGAACCAGGGCAAGTCCCTTTTTGATTAACATCAGCAGGATCCAAGGATGACAAGCAAGGGGTTGCAGCAGCCATTGCATTAATGGCTCAATGTCCTGCTCTGGGACTTCTGGGATAAAAACCTGAGATGTCCCAAGGATGTGTCACAGGCTGGGGGAGGGAATGGAAACTGGAATTTTTGTATTCCAGACCACACAGGGCATTAGCAAACGGAGCTGTGACCTACACCATGGTACAGCCAAACCCAGTCTGCTGCCCGCTCCCAGTGCTTGGAACTGGGGATCCCTGGCCCTCAGCTCATTGTTCCCCATCCCACTCCTGGTCCCAGTGCTCAGCATCCAGCCCCCCTCACAGCTCGAGTGGGACCCTCCCCAGCAGCAGCCCGGGGCAGGGGAGATTTCTCCAACTGTTCTGCATGGCAGAAGAGGACATCAAAGGCACCAAACCGCTGCCTCATCCTCGGCCTCTCTCCCCCTCTCCCAGTTTGCATCATGGAAAATGATGTCCACGGGGTGCAGCCGAGCCTGCTGGCTCAGCTCCACATGCCCGGGGCCAGCTGAGATGCAAACACGAGCTCCTCTTCTGTCCTGGGAGGGGGCATTCGTCCCCTCCCTCCCCAATCCTGCATCTCTTCCTGTCTTCCGGCGCATTTACAGCTGATCAGGAAACACCAGGGAAAGCCAGCAAAAGAAACTGCTGCGTTTCCCTCCTTCCTGCTTATCCACCAGCCAGAACCAATTAAACGCACAGGAGCTCAGCTCTACCCTCCTTCCCTTTTAATTTCAGACCCTCTGGTAAGAGGAGACCTGATAAAATGTAAGATTAAATGTCTAATGCCTGGGATTTGGGATTACTGGGGCCAGGCTGGATGGCTGGAGGTAGAAGGATCTGTCTGGTTGCAGGGAGGTATTGGGCTGGTGATGCCTTTCCACATCGTGTCTCTCATCTGTGGCACTGAAAGGGCAGGGAAGTGTGAAACCCCTGCTCAGACCCAGCCCAGAGCTACTCCAAAGGGAAAGGATTTGCTCCAGGATGCTCAACAGAGGCTTTGGGAAGGGATTTCTGTTTACGGCTGGGGGGTGTGGTCCAAAATCACCCCATGGCAGCAGGGTGGGGATGGGTGGGGCAGCAGGGTGGGGATGGGTGGGGCCAAGTCTCTCGGGTTGGTCGGTCACAGCATCGGATAACCCCTGCCATAAACCAAATATGCATCACTGCCTCCCATCTGCTCTTGGCTCCATATGGGAGAGTTTCAGGCTTTGATGGCTGGAAAGATGCTGCTGATTTATTCATGGCCACTTCCCACCCATTAGCGTTAATAGCTCTTCTTGCTCTCTATCTGTGGAGCCTCTCAGTGACCTGGGAAGGTCAAGCACAGTGAGGTGCTGCAGCCCAAATAACTTCCTGGAAATAACTGGTGTGCTGAGTTTCCATCCTCAACATCTGACCTTTCCAGCAGGGAAGGAGAAGTGTGCCTGCAAATGTCCCCTCTCCATTTCTTCTTCCTCTTGATCTTCTCACTTTAGAGAAGAAATTGCAAAGATGAAATTGTGGAAGCTCTCCACAGCCTTCCTCCCTTTGCACCATATGGCAAACAGGCTCTGCTCCAGCTTGCTTCGGGTAGGAAAGTGCCCTTTGGGTGGAAATGTGTCCTTTGGATGAATCCAAGCCCCAAACCCCCATAGCTTTTGATGAGGTCACCACATCTCAATCCACTGAGCAGCCAGAGGGTTTCCAGGACCTTCCCAGGGGCGAGAAAATAATTTGTCCAAGATAAACCCCCATGTCTGAGCTGAGCAGAGGGAAATGAGTTCCCTGAAAGTTGCTGTTTACTGTCTGGGTATTCCTGCTTTGTGGATCCCACAGCTCCAAACCCATCCCCTCCCCTCTAATGGTTAATTTTGTCAACACCACCTTAAACACGACCAGGGTGCAGCTCCAGCCCTGCTTCTGGGCTGCTGTCCCTGGGGAGCAGGGAAGGAAGGATTTGTGGGAGTTGTGCTGGGGTTCTGGTGTTGTAGGGCTGAGATCTCCTGAAAGCCTCGGGGGCTGCCCTGCTATGAGGTGTGGGGGAGCATTCTGCATCCTCCCATGCTCCAGAAAGTGGGAGAAGCTCTTGTGTGCACTGGCTCCATGTCTGTGAGATGATGTGGGTGGGGGGATCAGGAGCAGGGGACAGCACCTTCCCCCTTTGAGCTGCTAATGAAATGCTAATGAGGGTGTGATTTAATGAGGGAGGGAACAAGGACCGGGAGGGTTTGGGGATGTAGATCCTGGCGTGGGTCAGGGATGGATGGAGGACAATGCTTCCCTGGTGTGCTCCACCTCTTCAGAGCAACAATGCCTTGGGGGCTGCTGCAGTGCAGACGTCATCCCATCATCCCATCGACCACGTTCAGGAGCTGACAGTGCTCTTTCCCCTCAACTGGAGTTTGCCCCTTCTGAGCTTGTTCTTGAGCTCCTGCAGTGACAAGTTCAGCAATTCAATTAAACAGGGCCTAAAATGCAATTCCCTCAGTGAGTGTTCAAATTTGGCCCTGAAGAGTTCATTGGATTCCCATGGGATTTCTCCTGTAGGATGGGACATCTGGAAGATCCCTCAACCTCTGCCCCAAGCCACAAGGGTTACACACAGCCTCTGCCAGAGAGATCCCAGACTGTCTCAAATCTTTCCCTGCCTGCTCTGGCAAAGCAAGAAAGGGTTAAAAATCCAAATTACCTCTCCCCTCCCAGAGGCATGTGGAGCTGGAAATGTTATGGCTCATTTTGAAATGAAAAGGCAATCTCAGAATATTGCATTTTTGTAAAATATCTCATCCCAGCTTTAGCTGAAGTACTTCAGCTTTTATTTCTGTTACTTCAACATTAGCAAGCATTAATGCTTAGTAATTTAGGATATAACTGAAATGACAAACCAAAACACTTTGATGCAAGAAACTCTCTGAAAGCTGGTGAAGGGATAGAAGGATGAGCCTTTTGGTGCATTTTGGGATAATCCTTCATGACAGTCCACTCTTCCCATCAGGAGCTGGATCTTGATCCTTTGTGTGACCAAGAAAAGCAAGTGATGACCAGATGCAGCTGCTCCAGAGCAAAAGCCCCCTCTCCTGAATGCTTCTGGCTGCTTAAAATTCATTCTGGCTGCACTGACCACAGCCTGAGCCACCCACTGGGTGCTGGTTACATGTAGGTGAGATCAAGCACCTTCCCTGCAGCTCACAGTATGTTTTACAGACATGGGGTGACATTAAACCCCCTTGAGAACAGATCTGCCCAGCCTGTGCTAACACTGCACTGTCCAAGCTGGAAATGCAATGGCCCAGGAGTTTCTGGCAAGTGCTGCCCCCAGGTCTGCAGCCTCTTGCTTCCTGCTTCTCCTTTTCCTCATCCTGCTCTTGCTCTTCCTCTCCCCAAGTGGCTGTTGGAGCATCAGGAATGTAAATGCAGCAGGCAATGCCATCTTCCCAAATATTTTTGGTCGAGCATGGATGTGTTTCTGTGGACTTTCAGTTGCATAAAACTTCACAGAGCTGTGCTTTGACTTAATGTGGTCGACTTGATGTTCCCTTCAAGTGGAAAACGTTTGGGTTTGGTTGTTTGGAAAGAGGAATTCGTTACACAGAGCTCTGCACAAGTGAGCCCAGTCAGGCAAGAAGGGATTGCTTTACATGGCAGTGGAGGGCAGATCTGTAAATCAGATCCCACTGATGTCCACTGGCTAGAAAATAAAACACGGCACCACAGGATGTGTCCAATACCAGAAAAGTTAGCAAAACACTGTCATAAATCCCTGGGATGAGAAGAGACATTTAACTTACAGCTTTGGAGACATATTAAAACTCACTCATTCTGTACATTCGATTAACTTGCATTAATATGTGAAAATATGCAGCTTTTCTTCTACATGGAGATGGATGACATTTCCAGAACTCAACTCTTTAGGCTTTTCCAAGTTCTTATTGAAAAGCTGGAGATAATTACTTTTCCAGGGACATACAGATAATGACTTCACATTTACAGAGCATGATTAATTACAAGTCTGTTTGTATTTACAGTCACTTACCCCTGTAATGGGGCCACCTCCAAAGCAGCCTATGGTGCTTTTAGCCCATGGCACCAGGAATCTGGTGCTGTGGTTATTTCCAGGTGTCCTACAAAAACGACTTTGGGAAGCTGCAAGCTCACCCTTCTGCTCCTAATGCCTTGCCCAAACCTCCTTGTCTGCCTGCCCTGGCTCCACTGGATGTGGGGGACTGTTTTTCCTCCTTATCCCTGTGGCAACCTTGGGCATTCTGGGGAAGCTGCTGCAGCATCTCCCACTGGATGGAAGCTGGATGGAAGCTGGATGGAAGTTCTGGTGCCCTACAAGCCTCGGCTTCCAGCAGCCCAGGAGGGATGCTGAGGGTTTGACTCCTCAGGCAGAAATGACTTCCAGGCTCAATCCACCTCTCTCAGCACAAGGAGAGTGTGCCCATGGCCAAGGAGCCCACAGGGAGCACATCTCTGCTCCTTGGTTCCCCTGTCACTAGGTAAGGGGGGGAATGTCTGCTTCATGCCTTGTCCTTCACAGCTGACCTGTCCAGCCCCATCCCAGCCCCACTCTCCTTCCTCAGGGCAGTGTCACGGAGAGCAGAGCAGCCCCAGCACTCAGGATACACATCCCTCGCCCAGAGGGGATCTCACTACTGAGCCCTCTCTGCTGCCCAAAATACCTCTCCAGGCCATGACCCTGCTTTAGCAGGCAGCATTCTCTGCTCATCACCTCCAGCACAGGTCAACAGCTGCCTCTGCCAGCTCGGAGTCATCATGGAGGTTCCTCTTTCCCCTCTCTGGTAATGGGGGAGGCTCCTCAGCCCCACAAGCCAGTGCCAAATCCCGCTCCAACAGCTGTATGTTCTCCAGCATGAGTCATCCCCAGCCCGAGCTTTCAGCCTCTCCATAACAACATTCCTTCTCTCTGATCTCAGAGCCTGGCTGTGATCACTCCCTGTCTAGTCCTCCTTCCTCCATCCACATGGTCCTTCCTGCCCAGGCTCTTCCCCAGCCGAAGCAGCAGAGACCAGAGGAGGCTTTGCCAGGATTACCAGAGCTTCAAAAAAGGATCCTCCCCTAAAATCAAAAGGAGGTGCCCAGCTAACCATGAAATTCGATTTTTCTGCCTTTAAAGAGAGACAGTGATGTTGGTTCTTTTTTGTATTGTTTTTTGTTGTTCTTCCCCATCCCAGATGTGTCTGTAAGAGCCACCACTGCCACCTTCTCCCAGGGCACAGGGAAAATGCTCTGAGCTTTTGGTCCTGCACATCTCCTGCCCTGCCATGGGCTCTTCTCCAAAACCTCCTCCCTGAGCCCCCTCTTCTCTCCCTGCTGTCACTCTTGTCCCCAGTGGGTTCTTTTCTTCTGTTCACCCTTCTGCTCCTCTGGAGAGAGGTGGTCCCACTGTCTGGAAGGACACAGGAGGAACCCACATCCCCATTCCAGCAGCTTCCATCTCAGGAAGGGTGGAAAATCCAGGCTGAGCTCTTCCTGCCCTGCACAGTCCAGCTTTAACCCCAGGGAACCACAGGCAGCTTCTCTCTCCCCCAGTTCTGCCTCCAGCATCTCTCCCCACATTACCAGCTGACCCCTGCGGGAGACCAGCCCACTCAGCACACCACTGGTGACCTGTGACTGGGAAAATGCTGTGGATCCAGAGCCTGTGCAGGGAGGGGCACTGCTGGAGCAGGTAACTCTGCCAGCCCCGTGCTGCCAGCCCCCTGCCTTGCCCATGCAGCCAAACCACCAAGCCCTGGTCCAAAAGCTCTGCACTGGCACTGGCAGCTCCAAGAGCTCCCACCACTTCCCTCTCTGGCTCTTTGGCAAGCACTGCCTGGCACAGGTACAGCCTCTGAGTAGAAACCAAATTTTACTCAAAAGCATTAATTTCTTCTGGATTATGGGGTGCCCAGATGGGTTCCAGTGGTGGCAAAGGGAGACCTTGAATGTGTTGCTTGAACAGCATGAAAAGCCAAAGTCAAATCCCATTCTTCCCTGGGCAGTGGTGTCCCTAGTCTGGAAGGCTTGGATGAGTGAGGCATTGCTCCACTCCAGCAATACAGCTGGCACCTTGGACTCACAGCCATAATCCCTTCCCTCAAGAAACTCCAAAGATTCACAGAAGTTGCTTTAATTGAGCCTGGCAAGGTCACAAAGAACCAACCCTGTGCAGATTCCCCCAGAACCAGGGATTTATTTCCCACATCATCAACCCTCTGCCAGAGACAGGTGAGGAATCTGGTGTTCTGAACCTAATTTTTAAGCTTTATCCCTAAAAACCATTCCCAGGAAGTGCTCCCTGCTATAAAGACATCCAGCTGGACACTGGATCTGCTGCTGGATATTGGGGTGTCAGCAGCAAAGTCACACAAGGAATTGCTGAGTTGTTTTGTGGCTTCCTAGGGGGAGCAGGGAACTGGGGAATGTGACCTTGGCACACTTTTAATTAAAGGCTGAGAAAGAGCCTCTGCCTGCAGAATATTTGGGGCTCTGGGTGAGATGGTGTCCCCACAGCACATACTGGAGTGTTGGGGTGGAATTGTGCTGGTGAAGGTTTGGATTGGCAGTTCCAGTGTGTCGGGATGTGCCCCTGGTTACAGCTGTGGAATTCTGCTCATTGCCCTGTGGGGATGGGGATGAGGGTACGGGGAGCAGGAAATGGGGATGAGGGCATGGAGCACATGGGGATGGACGTGAGGGATGAGGATGCAGGAATGGGGGTGCTGTGCCATAATCCCTGGGGCTGACAGAGAGATCTGTTGTGTTCTCGGCAAGTTCTGAGGAGGGGAAACAAAGCCCGGCACTCTGAGCAGCTCCTTGCAGAGGGTCCTCGCTCTGCGCCTGCCTGGAGGACAAAGCGCCTCTGGAACCTGCGTTAGCACCGTCTGGGGGGGCTGCAGCAAACGCCCCCAAGTGCCAGGACTGACGTGGGATAATGCCTCATCCCAACAGCTGAACTCCCTGTGCGGGAAGTGGGATCCGCTGCACCCCAGTCCCAGTGCAGGCTGGCCTGGCTGGGAGAACTGGGAAATTCTGGAGCACAGCAGGCTGGGGGGCTTGGCTGGAGGGTATTTGCTGGAGAGTCTCTGAGCTCTGAGTATTTCATAGGACCAGAGAATCATGGAATAGTTTGGCTGGGAAGGGTCCTTAAGGACCGTGCAGTTTCATCCCTCCCCCGGCGCAGGCAGCGACACCTTCCACTGGAGCATCCCCGGAGCAGCAGGGTCCATTTACCGGGGGGCCCGGGGTCTCCGCCGGGCGAGGCCAGTCGGGAGCGGGGCGGAGGAAGGCTCCGAGCCCTGCCCTTCCCATCGCCGCTGCTGCCGGCCCCGCTCGGAGCGGGGGAAATCCCAAACCCCATCGATCCCGCACCGCGATCGCAACTTTCCCACGGCCGGGCAGCGCCCGCCGGGCCCGGGAGGGGCACGGGGGGGTCGCGTCCCGTTGGAGTCCCGTTGGAGTCCCGTTGGAGTCCCGTCCCGGTCCCCCCCGCCCGACCCCGCCGCGCTCCGCCCCCCGCGGGCCCGGGGCGGGACCCGGAGCCGGGCGGAACCCGCCGCCCCCCCGCCCGCGCCCAGGCGTCCCGGCGGCGGCGAGCGGCGAGCCGGGATCCCAGCGCTCCAGCTGCCTCCCGCCGCTCCATGGCCCCGGCCGCGGCGGCGGAGCCCAGCGCCCGCAGCCCCCGGGGCACCGGCACCGGCCCCGGCCGGAGGCGCACGGCTCGGCGGCCGCCGGTGAGTGCGGGCACGGGGGGACGGCGGGGGGGACAGGGACACGCGGCACCGGCCGGACACATCCACACATCCACATCGGGCACACACAGCCCCGGCGGCATGCACGCCGGGCACGGAGCATCCCCGGGCACCCGTGGGCAGGCACCGGGCACGGAGCATCCCCGGGCACCCGTGGGCGAGCACCGGGCACTGAGCATCCCCGGGCACCCGTGGGCAGGCACCGGGCACGGAACATCCCCGGGCACCCATGGGCAGGCACCGGGCACTGAGCATCCCCGGGCACCCGTGGGCAGGCACCGGGAACCCATGAACGGACACCGGGCACTGAGCACCCCTGGATTCTGAGCATCCCCGGGCACCCGTGGGCGAGCACCGGGCACGGAACATTCCCGGGCACCCCTGGACAGGCACCGGGCACTGAGCATCCCCGGGCATCCGTGGGCAGGCACCAGGCTTTGAACATCCCCGGGCAACCGTGGGCAGGCACCGGGCACTGTGCACCGAGGGGCACCAGGCACCCACGGTCACAAATCTGCTCCCGCAGACACGGAGCTCACGCAGGGACACCCGGACACGCACAGGGACACGCTCGTGTGCACGCTCAGCTGTGCACAGATGTGCACGCACACTCCCGTGCAAGCCCACACAGATGCACACACATCTTCACACAGCCAAAACCCGGGAGCTGGGCTGAACTGCCCAATCCCAACACTTTTTTGCCATTCCCTTGGCTCCTGGCAGAGGATTGGGGTGAGGAGTAGCCCCGTAGCTTATCCCCACGCAGGGTTGGATATGGACACTCGGGAGAGAAGTGTGTGGAAATTATCCCGGTAGATCCTGGAGTTTGGGATCACAAGGGCCTGTGTGCACAAGGGGCTCAGTTTCGTGGCATGGAGAGGTCAGCGACCGACCACTGACGGCTCTCACCTCTGGGTGGGTTTGGATCCTTGCTCTTGAAATCAGCGAGATGTGTCTTTTGCAGGGTAAAGAGTAGGGGAGATGGGGTTTTAAAAGCTGGAGATAAGAGTGATGCCAGCTGGGAATACAGCTGGGAACTTCATTGCTTGCAGGCTGAGTGGGATGTGGGCCTGTGGAGCCGGAGAGGGGATCTGTGTGTCTGCACCCCCAGGATAACTTGGGCTCTGCCTGGGAGCAGGGAGGCAGCCCCTGGACTCCGTCCCTTCCTCCCCTCCCCTCCCTCCGTGCTGGCAGGGATTTTTCAAAGGAGCAGCAGGGAAGGTGCCAAATTCAGAAAGAGTTTGATCCTAATTCCCTGGAAATCCCAGCCTATGGGTTTTTCTTTTACTCTCCTTCCTTTTCTCTTGGCCTCGAGGATTTGCAAGGTGCTTGGCTGCAGCCTGCATCCTTAGGTGCCCTGCCACCCCACACCACTTCCCGGAGGCAGGAATTCTCCTAGGAAATCCCCCTGTGCTCTTCACTCCTCCCCCTCCTCCAAAAGTGAGCAAAGAGCTGCTGCTCTGTTCTCCATTTAAATTTAGATGTCTGCATTATCTTGAATTTGGATTTATTAATTATTTGCATCTGGTTCCTATCAAAAAAGTTGAGCAATGCAGATGCCCTGATTTTGATGTTGGCCTGGGGGGGAAACACCAAATTTGCGGATTTTCATTGTCTCCCTTAACAATGGCCTGTCAGAAGCAGCTGGGAATTACAATCCCGATCCCATCGCAGGGGTCTGATGTGTCAGAGTTAACCATCATCCAGGTTGTGTTAGCTCCTTGCCATGGGTGACTGCGGCTCATTTCCCAGCCCTGGAGATTAGTCTAATTAGCAGAGCAAATCTGGGTAAGGCAGGCACTGATAATTAGTAATCAGTGGGATGTTTCCACACACTTTCTTTTGCCTGAGGGGTAGAGAGGCGTTTAGAGCATGGCCCCATTTTTTAGGAGCAGGGAGGAGTTTGGAGAAGTCAAGGTGAATGGAGCTGGAGCTGCTGGTGGCTCTCACTCCTCACATCCCGTTTGCCCATCAGGACCCTCTAACCTGGGATCAAGCAAAGGGAGGGACCCCTGTGTCCCCAAATCACCCCATCTTCCCCTGGATCATATTCCAAGTGACCATAGTGGCCTTGGTGGCTCCTGGCTGCTGTTTGGGATGTGTGACCCGATGATGGGAAGCTGGCACGATGCTTCTCCACACCCAGGCAGGTGTGGGGGTGATGGCCCTGTTGATAGGTGCTTGGTGGAGATGGTTTTGTGTTAACCCTTCCTCCAATCCCATCCTTCACCTGGGGGAACTGAGGTCTCCACTGCTGCTGAGAGAGGAATAAAGGGCACTTCTGAACTTTGGGCTGTCACCCCTGGGGTCTTCTGTGCTGCAGCAAAGGTGAAAATCTGTCACAATGCCAGTGAGACTCCCAGTCCAGGAGCAGAAGGCGATTCCTGCTGGGAAAGGGATAATCCTTCCCATGCTGTGGTAATTAGTGTTACTGAGTTTATGTGGAAGTTTCTATGAGGGAACTTAATTAATTATGGTTGATTAATGGGTGTCCCCAGCTGAAGCTGGAGCCACGGATTTTGTCACCACACTGGGGACATGCTTGTGTCAGGTTCACACAGGGAGGTTTTTTTCCTTGGGAATGAGCCCAGGGGAGGCTCTGGACTGGGAGTTGCCAGTGGGTGCCGGGGTGGTGACGGGGTTTGCTGCAGCTGGGAGACCCCTGGAAATGTCTGGCAGATTTTTCTCCTTTTCCCTGTCTCTGGAGACCTTTATGTGTAGCCGAGGAGGGGAACTTGAAGTGAACTCAGACTAGGAAAGGAGGAGGCACTGAGCAGGTGGGGGTATGAGGGCTCAGCCCAGCCCGAGTATCCAGTGTGAAGGATGCAGCGTGCACTGGGATCACTGCTGCTCCCCTGCTGGCCTTTGCTTCGGTCTCCTGCAGCCAGGATGGCAGGTGGGCTGGAGAAGGAGCTGGTGCCTGGGTGCTGCTCCTGCAGGTCCCCTCCTGCCCCGTGCCGGGGGCGGCGTTGGAGGCTGGGCTGAAAAGGAGTTATTTTTAAGCATCACATCTCAGCGCAGACTGTCATTCCCATTCTCCATACCTTCCCGGTGGGTGGGAGAGCCGGGGGGGCTCCAGCAGCTCGACACAGCCTCGTACCCAGAAAATCTTGGCTGCCTGGGTCCCCTTTCCTTGTGGAGAGGGATTTGGGGGAGCTCAGCCACCACGGGCTTGAATGTCACAGGGCTTGGATGAGGCAGAGGGGGCTGTGCTGTGCTTGCTGGTGTGGGGTCTTGCCCATCACTGTGGCCTTTAGACACACTGCAGGGTTTGCTGGCTGATTCAGCAGTGAATTGCAAAGCAGTTTATTCCCGAAATCAGGAGAGCATCTTTAAAGTCAGAGTACTCTAGGAAAAGAAAAGAGAAACAGAGGTGTTTTCTGGTTTTGGGGCATTTCTTGGGTGCTCATTACAGCTGTGGCTGTTCCTGTGCCAGTTCCTGATGCCCTGCACAGGACCCACAGGATGGGATCCTGCACCCAGGGTGGGATCCTGGGTGCAGAATGGGATCATGCCCTGCAGCTGGGGCATGGCAGCAATGGGAACATTCTCCCTCGGGTTTTTTATTCCCTTCTGTGTGGGGGGCACTGTCCGGCAGTGAAGCCCTTTCCAGGTGTGAGCCAAGGAAAATAAAAAGCTTCTGGAAGGATAAGTGGCAAGAGGGATAAACCTGTGAGGGGAAGGCCCCAGAGCTGCCTGCACTTGGCCCTTTTCCATATGGCATTTCCTCATCTGCAGCCCATGACTGAGCTGGGTGGCACCTCCTGTGGCACAGGACTGGGGTGACACTTTCAGACACTGGTACAGCCCCTCATCCAGAGGGAGATTTGGAGGCCATTTCTGCTTTTTAATGGCCTTTGATCCTGCAAATTCAATCTGGCAGTGTGGTCATGGCAGGGGCAGAGCATCCAAGGGACACCCAGGGGATGTGAGGATCTGCCTGCAGGAGGGACCCTTCCCAAATTCTGTTTTACCATCACCCAGCTCTGCTGCTGTCAGATGCACTGGGATTTAGTGTCAAATTTTAGGAGCATCAGTCTGCGAAGGCGGCAGGAGAGGATTGAGGTGGGAGGGTGGAGCCAGCAATGTGCCTTCGTGATGGGGGGGATTAGAGAAATATTTGGGTTTATTTTAATGTCAGGCTTATTGCGGGGATTGGGAGCTTAACCTGGCAGCAGAGCAGTGCTCATCCCGCTCCAGGACGACATTTACAGTTCCATACTGTCATTCCTTCCCGCCGGGAATCAGAGCTGGTCCTGGTGAGCCACAAACGCCTGCGGGCTGGACGGAGGTGGCCAGGAATGCCGAGCCAGTGGCTATCCCCAGCAGGGGAGTGAGCTGTCCCACGGGAGCCCCGTTCCTGTGCCCTGAGCTGTGCCTGGCACTGCTGCTCCAACGTGGGATTAATCCATCCACGGGAGTGTCGGATGTGGGGTGCAGGAGGGGATGGCAGCACTGGCTTTTGTAGGTTTTTTTAATTTATTTTTAAAAATTTTTTTTAATTTCTTTTTTTCTGAAAGGGTTATATAACCTTGGGGATTCTATTAATAAAAGTAATGGTTTTGAACTCTGGGAACAACCAGCCCCAGCAGTGAGCAAGGAAATGTTCCAAGTTCAGAAAGCAGCAGTGGGGAGATAAGGGACACACGAAGGAATAGTGGCCAGGGCTACTACAGAGGGGATTCCCTGCCTGCAGCCAGATTGGTGGCATCTGCCTGTCCCTCCTGCCAGCACCTCCATCCCTGTGCCTAGGGAAGAGGAGAGGAGGTGAGAAGGGGATTGTTCCAGCCCCGGCGTGGTCTGGACCCTGTGGCTGTGGGGTGGGTGGGCACCTCTCATCCTCCTGCACCCACTCCCAAGCAGCCTGAGATGAACCCCAGACTGTTTGCAGTGCAGAAGTGTGGCAAGAGCAGCCTGGTGCAGCCCAGGTGAGCATCACCCTCACCCAGAGCATTGCCCTGGATGGGATCCAGGGAATGTGCATGGTCCTCACAGGCAGGATTTGGGAGGTGCTCGTGGTCCTCACAGGCAGGATTTGTTCCCACAGGTGGGACACCAGGGTTGCTTCTGGTCCCTGTGGACACTGGTCTTGATTCTGCAGTGTGGGTTAGAGAGGTCAGAGGAATTGGGGTTAAAGAGACACGGCTGAGGCTCTGGAATGACACAGGGTGAGCCTGGTGTGTGTTCAGTGTGAGTTTGGGCTCATGATCCCCCCAGTCACTGTCCAAGAGCTTTCTCTTGCAGTGTGGGGGTCTCTTTTTAGTCCCTAAATAGCCAGCAAGGCATTTAAAGGGTTTGCTATAAAAATTAAGAGAGTTTGAAGCTAGGATGACAATTAGAGAAAATAACCTAAATCAGTTTTTTTGCATTTGGAGGCAAAAAACCCACAGTCTTTGGGATGCATTCAAGTGTCCAGTTGTCTCCCTTTAATACCAAAATATTTAAAGCCTCGTTTTTCAGGATGAACATTACTTTGGGTTTATTATGTTTCTCCCTTTGCCATGTGGGATTATCAACTTATTTTTCAGAAAGCCTTAGCACCCCACTCAGCAGTGGCCTGGGGTTTGGTCTGGTTTGTTTGGGACTTTTTTTTTTTCCCTTTAAATCTCTCTTACTCGAGTTGTCACAGCTTGCCAGCCTTGTGCCAGGAACAAGCTGTCATCCTGGAGCTCATATCTTTAATTCCTTCCCTCTGATGCTAATAACACATTAAGATGATTAACTGGGGAAAAAAATGTAGTATTTTTTCTGCTGTTTGGGTGCTGGTCACTGGCTCTCAACACTTCATTCATCTTGGGGTAAAGTTGGAGTGGTCACCCCTCTCCTCCTGCAGGCTCTCCTTGGGTTTAGTTTCTGGATTTGATTTGCTGAATATCCATGATTCTGTGTTGTCCAAATGCTTTTCTTGACAGTTTAAGATGCAGTGGGGTGAGAAGCCCCCTCCCACAGCATCCCTTGGCTGAGCCACCCTGCAGCTCTCCCTGCTCACATCCTTTTTGGGATGCTCCTTTGGGAACAGCCTGGGCAGGGGTTTCGAGGGATGAATTTGGGGGCTTTGGGAGTGTGGTGGGCAGGGGCTCCTCAGCCCTTCACTCCTGAGTGGGGAGAGAGAAGTGACTTGAGGGAAGAAGGGAGCAATGGTGCAGAGCAAAGCTTCTGATCCCTACCTGGTGTAATCTGTGGGCTCGGTGTCCTTGTGCTCCTGCCATCCCCCAGCTCCCAGTGTCCCTGTGCCCTCCATGTGCTCCTGCCATCCCTCAGCTCCTGGTGTCCCTGTGCCCTCCATGTGCTCCTGCCATCCCCCAGCTCCCGGTGTCCCCGTGGCACCCTGGGCACAAGCCCTCCCCAGTCATGCCTGCTCACCTTTTTCTCTTCCCTTGGTGCAGGAATTGCAGCTGAGCCGGAGACGATGACTGCGGAGAGCGCCGAATCCAAGGGGCCCATGCGGGATCCGGAGCAGGGGGGGCCCAAGGTGCCTGTGCCCCCTGTCCCACCACGGCGCCGGGGTCGTCGCCTGCGTCGCCCGCCCCCGACCGAGCCCACGCTGAAGGGGCAGCTCCGCATGCGCTCGCCGGCGGGAGCCTTCGTCATGGTGGGCATCTCGGTGGTCCTGGTGGGCATGACCATCGCCGTGGTGGGCTACTGGCCTCACCGGGGACACGGGGGCACCGGGGCCGGCGCGGGGAATGCCAGCGTGGTGGGGGACGTGAGGAAGGAGGTGGCGGCCGGGCGCCACGTGCCCCACAACGAGAAGCTGAAACTGATCGGCCCCGTCATCATGGGCATTGGGCTCTTCATCTTCATCTGCGCCAACACCATGCTGTACGAGAACAGGGACATGGAGACCCGGCAGCTGATGCAGAAGGGGCTCTACAGCCTGACAGTGGGGCTGCCCGAGGGGAGCAGCCCCGAGGATGGGCACTGCCAGCATGGGGACAGCCAGCCCTTCCCCAAGGCCAATGCTGAGTGTGTGGAGGGCTGTTACCAGGTGGACCTGTCCTGTCAGCCCTGCCCCGGCCCCGGCAGCAAGTGGTCTGACTGCTACGGCCCCAACCGCCTGCAGACCATGGCCGAGTTCCTGCAGCACCCAGCAGCTTCCCCTGCAGCCTCTCTGCACAGCCTGCGCTCCACCGAGGTCAGCCTGAGCCTCCCGTGCCACGCCGGGGCCGAGTCCCTCCTGTCCTCGGCCGTGGGGGCCTTGGCACTGCCCATCATCAAACTCAACAACTGCTTGCTGGACAGGGCAGCGCAGGGGGCTGGCGGGAGGGCAGAGAGGGGCCCTGCTGAGCATCCCCCCAAAACACCACAGCTCTCACGGGCTACACTTTCTTTCGGTGATAGCACAGTGCCCTGTGGCCAGGACGGTGCTGGAGCTGGTGCTGGTGGAGGCCACGTTGTCATCAGCATGGGTGGCAGCTGTCCCAGCGCAGAGCCGCTGGTGGAGCTCAGCCCCAACGTGCACCCGCACACCCCGGGACACTCCAAATCCCTGGATCTTGGCCGGCCAGGGGTGCTGCTGCTGGCCCCCATCAAGGACCGTAAGAACCGGAGCTGGCCTCGGCTGGACCACGTCAGCCCTGTGGGCTACGCCAGGCTGGAAAGCAGCGGCGAGTCCTCGGACCGGCTGCTGGAGCCCAGCGAGCCCCCGAGCCAGGGCGAGCCCCGAGCCAGCTCCTGGGTGGTGGGGACGGAGCAGGGCACGAGGGTCTGATGTTCCCAACAGCTCTGGGCACTGTAACATCCCAGACCTGCCCCCAGCATCCACCAGGGACCCCGAAACCCCACATCCAGGAAGGGTTTGGGGTCACTTTTTTAAGCCAATGCCAAGAGGAAGGTCTTGACCCTCTGCTCCTGGGCCACGACTTGCCTAGGGTGGGATGTCCTTCCCAGTGGATGCCCTTGGCCTTACAAGCCCTTCTCCTGGTGACTTTTCCAGAGGAGTCCTCACTTTGAGATCCCGCACAAATTGTGGGATGGGGACATGGGGGCAGGTGAAGCCCCACTAGCCTCCACAGCACTTTATTTCAGCAGGTTGGGGTGGGGAGATGCTTTGGGGGGTGGTGTCCCCTTGTCCAGCCTCAACCCACCAGAAAATTTGCTTGGCCAGAGCACGTAAGCCCAATGGGGCTATTAAATATTACCTGGATGCCATGTGGTCCTGCCTTGCCTCCTCCTATTGCCTGTGGGATGCTTGGGAGGGGCAGCACTCAGTCCAGAGGGTCTGAGACCTTGTGTCCCCACCCAGGCTCCTCTGGAGAAGGGGTGCTCCAAAACAAGCTGTTCAACATTCACAGGGTGAGTTGATAAATGCAAGATTCAGGATTTTTATGGAGAGAAGGGATGTAAAAGGTGCCCAGGGAGTTGCAGGCAGCGAGCAAAGTGCTGCTGCCCATCTGGGGTGAGAGCATCTCTGTGGATTTGGGGTTGTTTGTGCTGGCTTTTGGTGGGATGAAGGATGCAGGTGGTGGGAGGAAGGATATGAAGGGGCAGAGAGGTGGGGCAGCATTGCTGCTGGTTTTCCCAGGTCCTGTTTGGTGCAGTTCTGTTATTTGGTGCCTGTTGGATGCAGAGCAGGAGCTGTATGGGCTGAGGCCAGAGAGGCAGCCTCAGCGCTGGGGTGGATTCCTGGAGAAATGGAGCTGGGGGTTCATCCCATCCCTTCTTACTCCCTGCAGCTCTCTCTCAGGCAGGAGGAGCCCTGGGATGCCAGGGAGTGTGGAAGGGTGGATTGGATTGATAGGGTGAGGACAACTCTGCTCTCCTGTGGCAGCCTGGATAGGACCTTTGCTTTTTTCTTTCTCAAAACCAGGGCCTGTTGGGATGACTGAAATCGCTTTCATCTCTATGAAATGTTTTGGGGGGTTTATTCTTTTCTCTGCTTCTCCTTCTCTGGTCTGAAGTGAGCACAGAGTGTCAGACCTTGCAAACTTTGGGAACAATGTCCTGCTCCAGATCAAAACATACCAGCAAAATCATTGGGAAATTGCCTTTTCTACCTCTTCTCCCAAAAAGCAACCCCTCCCCAGTGGTTTTTTTTGTGTTTTTTTTTTTTTTTTTTTTTTTTTTTGGGGGGGTGTGTCAGGTGTGCTTTACAGGAAAAGCTGTCTCTGTTTCCAATGCCAACCCTCCCAGAAAGCTTGGGTACAGCTTCCCCCAGTGCAGGGAATGGAGATGGGACTAGCAGCTGCTATTTGGCTGCTTAATCTCAACATTATTTAGGCACTGATTCAAGGCAAAAACAGCAACAAGAAAAAGTCACCATCAGGGTCTGCCCGAGAGCAGCATCCCAGGGGAGGTGCTGGAAGGTTGTTTTTGTCCGAAAATAACTTTTTACTTGGGTTTAACCAGCTGCAGCCAGAGCTGATGCTGGGCCCTGGGCCATGCTTTGGGAACTGGCAGCAAAAATTGGAGCCCAAAATGCCACGAGGAGCTGCACGAGAAGCTACTGGGGGCATTTATTTTAATTTTTTCCCCTTCATTTTCTGTCTGAGGCTCAGTCTAACCCTGGGAAATGGCTGGATCACAGGGGAACCTGCCTGGACCATGTGCCTGCACCAGCATCATCCTCCTGCCCCATCCTCCTTCCCAGCTCAGCAGCATCCTCCAGGGGAGGCATTTCTGAGTCACATAGGGATCATTTCAAAATGCAAAGCAGCTTGATTAATTAATGTGGCAGGGTGAGAAGCCCTGTACCTTCTCCAGGGAGAGCAGCATCTGTGCATCCCTCACCTCCAGCTCTGCCTGTGGACGCCGTTCACAGAGTATTTGTGGGGTTTTAACAGTGGATGGATGCTGGTTTTTCCGGTGGACTGATGCTGTCCTCACAGTGTGCTGGGAATGAACTGGGCAGGGATGAGGCTGGGTTAGAAACAGAAATGAAAAGGGAAAGTAAAAATATAAACCCTGGAGGGGTCCCTATGCTGGCTGCTTGGCTATGAAGTGGAACAATCCTGGGAGCCCTGGAGATCTCACACAGCTTGTGAAGGGCAGTGCTTGGTGGAACCTTCTGTCCTGCTCAGGAACAGGCTGGATATGCTATGGACTAAATATCCACCCCCAGGGTGTCCCTCCCCAGGAGGTGGCCACTGCAGGAGGAGATTCAATCAACCAACAGAAGGAGGATTTCATCAAAAACACCAGCAAAGAAAATTGGGGGATTGTCCCCAACACCAACACATCCAGGATGAGGAGAATTGACCCTGGGGGTCCCTTGGACCAGGGGATGGAGGTTGGAACAATCAAGGGCAATTGCAGTTATCCCCCAACACCAAGAGATCTCTCAGCTGGTGCCTGGCTACAGGTCAGCTTAGTTTGGGACAAAAATGGATAAAATGTGGAAAATGGGACATAGGCTGTGTGTGGGAGATGTGCTCTGGGGAGGTGCAGACCCTGACAGAGGCTCTAAGAGGGTCTCTCGTGCCTGGGGACACACCAGTAGTGCCAGAGGGTCTCCACATTTGCTGCTGGGACACCTCTGTCCCCACAGCTGAGGACAAGCATTTCCTGACACTGCTCAGCCACTGCCTAGTTTTCAGCTCTTTCTTTTCTTCCTCCAGCTCCTCCTCCTCCTCCTCCTCTCCTCACAGTGGGGCAGGTCACAGCCATGAATCTGCTTGGCCACCTTCCTCAAGATTTAAGGTCTGTCAGAAGGCACTTGCAGTACAGCCAGGAGTGAGTGATCCTGGCTGTAAATCTCCTGCCGAGGTGTTGGAAGATGGCACGTTGGGGACAGTGTGACCTGTGCTGGGTGAGGGTGGCTTTGCCCTCCGTGGCTGAAGAGGCGTGGGGTGATGGGTGTGGGTCTGTAACACCCTGGGCCCTTTAGGCAGGGGATTGCTTTCTGTTGCTTTATTTTCAAAAAGGGCAGGCGTTTGATACAAAACACCTCTCTGCATTAATGGGCCAGCACTGAGCCAACAGCACCCATCCTAGTGCATCCCAGTAGCCAGGGGAGCTGGGATGGGGCTGCAGCTATGGTGGGTTTGGTAGTAGTTGTTAATTTTTTTTTTAATTTTGTTTCTGTGGGTTTGGGGGTGTCCTGTATAGGTTTCCTGGCACCCAAGGCTCTGCACATTAATCCTACTATAGAAATGGGTTCAGCAATGTGGGATGGATCCCTCTGGGGCTGGTCCTGAGTTGAAAGCCAGAGTTCCTGCAGTGTTGTCAGCATCCATGCGATGTGTCCTGACAGCCCCAAATCTCTGGGGCTTTGGCTTGGAGCCCATCAGGGACCACTGTCCGTGCTGGGGGCAAAAAGCAGATGATGCCCATGGATGTGCAGGAGTCTGCAGTGGTGTTTCCCTGGGTGGTTGGGGATGGAGCAGGGATGAATCCAAGGTCATTGACCCAGCTGCTGCAGAACCTGAGGTGATTTCCCCCCCTGGTTTTGGCTTTTCTTTTGTGCCTCAGTTTACACATGGAGCACAGAGCTGAGCTCAGTGTGTCCTGGCCCATTGCCAGCATAATTCCTCCCTTTCAACCCTGTTTATCTCAGACCCTGCGATGAACCACCCTGGGCTCTCACAGCTGCAAGTGATGGAGTTGCTGCTGCCCGGCTCCCACAGCAATTCCCGCTGGAGCCCTGAGAGCAGCCCTGATCCTCCAGGAACTGCTGAGCCCCAAAAACGGGAGGCACAACCTAAAAATAGTCTGGGCTGGAACAAGCTGAAGACTGAAAGGGAACTTTCTTCTGATGTGTTGACTGCTCCTCCAGGTTGAGTTCTGGAATGGAGACATGAGGAAGGACCAGGAATGAGTGATAAAGGGAAGTGACTTCTGTGGCTTCTTCCCAAAGGGTGGGACCTCCAAGACAGAGTCACTGCCTCTGGTGTGGGATCTGGGGGCTGGAGTGGGGCCACCCAGGGGTGCAGACTTGGCCTGTCAGGAGCTGCTGTGCAGCTGGGATGAGGGGTTGTGGTTTCATTTATTTGCAGCTGAATTGCCATGGTGTTTATTTGCCCAACAAAACCTCTGAACAGGGCTGGTTTTGGCATGACCCTGCCGGGGTTGGGAAGGGCTGGGAGATAACAGGACATGGCTGTGCTGCAGAGCTGTGCCTGAGTGACATTGCTGTGACACTGACGGGAAGGCAGCTCTAGTGGTGGCAGTTTCCCAACCCTCCAGGGTCAGTTCCTGAGGCTCCCTGGTATTTTTTGCTTTACAGGACACTGAGATTCAGTACTTGGAAGCAAACTGTCCAGGGTCAGGGTGGAAGAGGTGATGGCTGTGTATGGAGCAGTGGGAATTCAGAGCTTTTAGCATGACATGCCTTGTGCCACCCTTCTCTGCCTGTTAGGGAAACTGAGGCACAGGGAGGTACCACAGCCAGCTCCTGGGCTGCCACTGCCCCCAGGGAAGCTCTTCCCAGCCGATTTCATCCCCAGCTGCCCTAACTGGGCCATCTGGCTCTTGTTCTCTGTCAGGTCTGCAACCAAGATGCCCTGTCAGCTTTTCGTGCCTTATTTCTGTCCCTCCTAAAGCTGCTGCAGCCAGAAAAAAGAGACAGAACTGATGGATCTGCCATTTCCCCCCCCCACCACCAACTGAGTGACACTAACTTAGGGTTGGGCAGCAGCTGCTGAGCACAGACCTCACCTGGGCTCACCACAAATTCCACAGCTCAAAGAAGTGTTTTATATCAAGTGATGCTTCTTTGGGGCAAACTTGAACTCTGGGAATTGCTTCTGGCCCTTTGGGGGCTTTGGTCCCACATGTGACCACACTGGGCACTGTTTAAAGGGTCTGAAGGCACCAAGAGCCCAGGGAGATGCTGGTGCAGGACTGGGAGAGCTTTGGCACCATCGTAGCTACATTTGGGAGCTTCGTTTAGACTAGTAAAACCAAGTCAACACAAACACAGGCTAAGGAGAGAGACCTGGAGGAAAATGAGAAGGAGGAAGAGAATTCAGTGCCAGGGAGAGAATTTTGTTTGAAAATTTATTGAAAAATGCAATACAAGAAGCAATACTGAACACTTAGGTCTGCCTAAACGCTACGGCAACTTTCCCTTTGATTCACTATGAAAATCCAAAATAACAGCTCCCATCACTAGTTGATCTAGAAAGTTTTGCCAACGTTAAAAGTTCCTATTTTTATAAAGAGTGGAAATGCCTAACCTAGACAATTCACAATTGCCTTAAAAAATTTTACAAAGCTCCATCTTCTCAACTAAATTATTTATTTTTTTAGTTTTTTACAAGTTTCATCTCTAAGGCTGGGACACTACCACCTCTTAAGGTAATTGTACAATTAGGAAAATCAGCAAACCACAGTTTATTAAAACCAGAAATCAGTCAGTCCTTTGCTAACACATCTCAGTTGGTCAGGGATTGCTACTGGGCAACTGGAGCTGCCATTCCAGTTTAATGGAGGAGAACATGAGCTCCTTGCCTTCCTTTCTATAAAAACATTCATTCATATATAAATAGCTTTCATATCGTATATTATACAATCAAGACAGTCTCTGGGTGAATTTGTGGAGTGGGAAGAGCTGGGAACATTCATATAAATAGACCTTGCTTAGCTGGTTTGTCCCTAGAGCTGACACAGCACGCTCAGAGCCAAGGATTTTAACCCCACCAGAGGTGGAAGGGAAGTGGGCAGCCCCACCACGACCCTGGCAGAGGGTGAGAGAAGCTTCTTCTGCTTTTAACTTGTATTTTCTTCCCAGGCTGCTGTCCAGCTCCTGACTTGGGCACTGTGTTGGTGGGAGCAGGGATGGAAACCCCTGAGGTCAGACAGCAGGAGATGGCAAAGGGCACATGAGGCCATGACTTGTTTAAATTACTCCAGGAGAAGCAAGAACTCAACAGGGGGAAGTGTCAATATGGACCACCTGGAAACAGCCACCCAAAATCCAGGGAAAAAATTAAAACAGAGTTATTCTCGTCTGTGGGTCCTTTAACAAGGGATGTCTGCAGCCACAGTGAGCACATCCTTTTGGAAAGGAACCACCTCTCCTGCCAGCAGGTTTCTCACCCCAGAAATCTCCTGCTTGGGGTGTTTTGTGCCACTCACTGTGCTCAGGGCATGGGACACCCCAAGGGAACACCCAGGGACCACATTCCTCTAAATTCTCCTGACAGCCAAGTGCTTTTAAGTGCTACGGACAAACTTGATTTATCACGCTGGCTCTGCCAGGTAAAGCCCAGAAATCCTCTCAGCCACTGCTCCACATGCCCCTTCAGGTGGCTGTTGCAAGTGAGAAGGGAGAAGTGAGTGGCAGAGAACTCCATTCCCAGAGGAAGGACAGTGCCAGAGGGTGCTCAGCACGGTGGGTGTTTAAGGCAAGCATTACCCAGCTGAGGACAGCAGACACAAACCCCCTCCAGGGCCTGCGTGGGAGAGCAAGGAAGGAAAGGGCGTTTCAGACATGGATAGGAAGACACAAACTCTGCACTATAGCCCAGGACTCCCCAAATCCCCAGAGCACGATGCCCTGAGGAAGGCAGAGCATCCAGGAGGTGACCCTGCAGTAGAGCAGCCCAGAGGCAGCTGCTGGCACGGGAAGGCTGAGCAGGACCCAGGGCCAGCAAGGCTCAAAGAGAGCCAAAATCCAGCAGCTCCAGCAGAGTCTCCAATCAATACTGACAGCTTAATTAAAATTGCACCTGAAGCTGAGAAGCTGCACCAGCCCCAGTGTAGTTCCAGGGCTGTTTGCAGCTAAACAGTGGAATCATTGCAGCCTGAGCTAAATCCAGTGACTTCTGAAATACATAATTCAAATTTAAAATTGGAGATTTTTTCTTTATTATTATCTTTTCAAATTTCTTCTTTATTGTTATTTTCTCCCATCCTCACCTGAGGAGCAGAGCACTCCCTGCCCTCAGCTACCACTGTGCCACACTATATATATATATATGTATATTTATACATGAAAAAAAAATAAAATCACAACCTTAAATGGACTGAAGTGTTCACAGGTGTCTGGGCAGACTCTTTACAGAGCTTGGTTGGTTTTTTGCTTCTTGAACCTTGAATTTAAAGGTGGAAGGAAAAACCAGGCGAGAACATTCTCAGAAAGCTGAGAGAGCAGCAGTGGGAGCACATCCAGCTCCTGAAATCATGTTTTTGCATCACCCCTTCCATGCTGGAGATGGCCCTGTGTGTCTGTAAGCTCAGCCTCAAGATTCAGACAATCACCCTGATATTTCATTCCAGTAAAAGGTGTCATGAAGCCAAATCCAGACCCTCAGGCCAGTGTGGAAGAGGGGATGTCAACACTTCCCATGGGGCTTGGCTCTATCACAACCAGCAACATCTGACACCTCCTAAAATTCCTTGTTCAGCCTCTCCAAATACAGCCTGCAGGCCTAGGAAGGATTGTCTAAAGGAGTTTAAATTAAATGATAGTAGGATACACACTCTGGGAAATGGGTAACGTGTTCAGCTTTAAATAGCACTGTGAGGGGAGGAAAAAAACCAACCCATGACTTACAAAAAAAACCTCTCCCTACTCTAAAAATCATGAACACAAACAAGTGAAAAACTATGACACCAAGAAGCTCACTTCCTGTGAAAGCTGCACAAGCCTACCTTAACAGCATCCCGAGTCCAAACACCTTAAACACACACTTCTAAGGGCTTTTTAATTTAATGGCATCTAGAAAACACAAACAGGTGGGAAGCACTCGGCAGACACACACAGGAAGGCAGCAAGATGCTATCACAGTCCTCTTAAAGCTCTAAAATTCACAGTATAAGATACTTGAAGCAACTTCCAGTATTCCTTAAATCTAGTCAATTATTCAGATGTGTGCAAAGGCTACACCACAAAACCCTACTGTGATCACACGTCAGGGCTGGAACCCGGAGGGGAGGGAGCTTGGAGCAGCCCAGGGGTTGCAGCAGGGCTGGAGCTCCCCAGAGCTACAAAAATAATCCAGAGGCAAAGGGAAATGCTGCACAAAGTCTGACTCTTCAAGCTGACTCTCCTGGAAGAAGGACCCATGGCTTTGTGAAGGCGTGTCTGGATCCTGCACTGGGAATGTGCACGGATACAGCTCCATCGTCCCTGACGAGGCAGAGGGAATACAGGTTAAAACAGGGAGCTCTGGAGCCCTGCAAGGTGGGATTCTGTGTCTGAAGAGGCTTTGCGTGAGAGGGAATGCAAAATTGAAAACCTGTAAAAAATATTCAGTACAGTTAGAAATATGGCATATTTCTGTCACAATAGATATATAAAAAAAAAAAAACAAAACAATGAAACAAAACCCTATATCCAATAGGATTCAGTGGAGTCTGGAAAAATCCCAAGTAAAATGCCAAAGCGCAACTCTTAATAAATGATATGAATGTCTCTGAGTGTCAAGTCTGAAATCCGAGGTCTTTGTTCTCCAGGTAGTTTCTTGGTAGTTTTGCTGGGTTTCTTTTTCCTGGTGTTGTCGCAGGCAGGAACATTTCCTAGCAAGAAAGGAAGAGGATAAGTTACAGCTACCAGAAACAGCATGCTGGAAGAAACAGGAATCTGCCTCCCTGAAGTGGATGGGAACTGAATTCAGGTGAGTTACCACCCATGACAGGTGAGAAGTGCCTAAAGGGGCTCCAGGAGAGCTGGAGAGGGACTTTGGACAAGGGCCTGGAGCAACAGGACAAGGATGCCAGAGGGCAGGGATGGGTGGGATATTAGGAAGGAATTATTCCCTTGGAGGGTGGGCAGGCCCTGACACAGGGTGCCCAGAGCAGCTGTGGCTGCCCCTGAATCCCTGGAAGTGTCCAAGGCCAGGCTGGATGGGGATTGGAGCATCCTGGGATAGTAGAAGGTGTCCCTGCCATGGCAGGGGTGGAATGGGATGGCATTTAAGGTCTCTCCAACCCAAACCATTCCAGTATTCTGTGATCAGTGGCATGGGGCAGGATGGGCTTTAAAGTGCTGAGGCACAGACAGAGCTCCTGGATTCCTTTAGCAACTCCTTCCCAAACTTATAAAAAATGCAGAAAACTTCCCAGGGATTTCCAGGGAAGCTTGGGATCCAGCTCGAGGTGTACTGGGCACTGATGTGGGCAGGGATCTGTGTAGCACCTACAGTTGCTCTGTGTGCACCCAGCACATCACGGATGTTTGGGAAGGCAAAGCAGCCTCATGGCAGGAGCTGTGTAACTTTTACCCCATTTGGGCTGATTCCCACAGGATTAGTCTGTCTGTGACTGCCTCATCAGCCTCCATGGGTCTAACAGGCACAGCCTGAGCAGGACTCAGCAGAGAACCATGATCATTTCACTTCAGGTCTGCCCCTATTTACCCCACTCCCCTGTGCACAGAGATCAATCACGTCCCACTCCACCTGAGGTGGTCTCTACTCACACAGCCCGGCTACTCCTCTGCAATCTCTGTCTCCTGGTGCACAACCACTTTGGTCACTGACATGTCTGGGTGCTGCTCCTTGGCAGCCTTGATTGCCTGTGCCAGGACCTGCAGGACAGCAGGGGAGAGAGAGCACGGGTTAGAGCATGTCAGGGTGTGCCAGAGCATGGCACCCACCACCCCCAAGGGCACCAGGAACTCCAGGCTCCTTTGGAATCTAATTGTTTTAGGTCTTAAATTGTGGTGCCCAACACTGCCCCCAGGACTTCAGCCACACACTTTGGTGCTGTTACATTATCTCTGAAAAGAAAAGAACTATTTGAAGAATACCCCCGTCCCTCCACTGCCCCATGGCTGAAGATGGATGTGAACAATTAAGCATAACCTGCTTATTCTTCCAGCAAGTGTGATAGGCACATTTCAGACATCTCAGATATTTTCTGCTGGAGTTAATAAACTAGATCTTGCCATAAGAATATTTTCCACCCCCACGATACTTGCGACTAAATTTAAATTCAGAGTATAATTCTCTGATGACAAAATCATCACTTCCAACACATGCAAGAGGCCAATGAGGCTGAGTCATCAGAAAGGTTTCATATAAAGCCAAAGAGATGTAATGCAGGTGCTGAGTGCTCTGAAATGACTTCTGGCACTATGGCGTAGCAAGAATGCTTCAAAGTTATGGGAAAACTAATGCAGATCATCCAGATGTCAAGGAAAACTTTTATTTCACATTTTTATGGATTTTTTTAAAGAGTGCACAACTGTCCAAAACAATTCTGGAATCAAAACTTTGCTGCCAACATCAGTTTCAGAACAGAATTCAGCTTTCCTGGCTCAACTGCATAACGTCAAAAAGGAATTTATTACTGATATAGAATCATGGAATGGCTTGGTTGGAAACAGACCTAAAACTTCCTGTTCCACCACCTACTGCAGAGGACGATGAGCCCTCACCCTCCCATGGAGAAGATGCTGCCCTGAGTCATCCCTAAGATAAGCAACTCACCTCAAGCTCATGGTGACCCCAGTAAAGGACTCCCAGCACACCTTGTTTCTTTCATGCTAATAGCCTGTATCCACCCTTGGCTGTCCCTGTAAAAACCCCTGCCTCAGCCTCTTCCACTAGACCAGGTTAGCTTAAGTTCTGTCCAACATGGCCTTGAACATTTACAGGGATGGAGCACACAACTTATAAAAATATGAAGTTTTATCTCTACCCCAAGAAAATTTCCCTGGGTCATTTTTTGGTGACACTGTCTTTGAACAGGCAGCCTAACTGATTTTTGCCAGCTCTGGGAAACTCTTTTGGATCACGCCCACACTCCTACCTGGTCATGGTCTACATCTGCATCTCCTGTGATGACAATCCTCTTCTCAATCCGTGTCTCTGAAATGCCACCTTTCACAGTCTAGAACAGAAGGAAAAGCTGCTGTTAGTGTAGAAGTGCAGAGGAGTTTGAGCTCACTGGGGCTGCCTGTCTAAAGATAGTATCCAAAAATAGTGCCAACAAACAGTGCTGTTGTACCCAGCATTTGAGTCACGGGGGAAACTGCTGCTGCTCAAGGAAAAACTGTCAAAGAGTTATTTTTTATAGCTGAACCAGGGAAGAGCTTTTCCTCAGAGTACAGCTCTTCCTGCTGTCCCACATGGACAGTCAGGGTCCATGTCCAGACTGTGCTGCAATTAATGCACAATCCACAGATTTAACACAGGCAAAACTGAGCCCCTCGTGTTTTGCTCCAGGTACTCATCATGTATTTGAAAGGACCTTCCAAAATGTTTTCTTCCTCTCATTTATCTCTGCCCATCTCTCCATCAGGCTGTTGTTTGAATTGGAGTTTTGTGGTGCTCTCTGGTGTTACCTTGGTGATCTGGGTGGTGGTGGTGCTGCTGGTGGTTTCTGAAGTGATGGTCTGGGCAGTCAGCAGGATGCCAGGGTCTAAATCCCCACTGCCACCGTCTGTCTGTGGGATACAAGGACAGGCCATCAGTCCCTGAGCACTGGGGACAGAAGCAGGGGCTCCACATCACCAGAGCCAGACAGAAGACAATCTGAGGACAGCACCTCCATCGTGGACCACAAGACACAAGTCACTCTGTGCCCAGGTGCACAAGAGCTGGGCAGGTCTCTGACAGCTCAAAGTCCCTGTGCTTCAAGGCTGGAAAAGCACAGATCCCTCAGGGAGGATGTGTGACACCCCTCGGACAGGGAGGGATGGGATGTACCCAAATCTCAGCATGCTGCAGTGCTGGCCATACTGTACATGCCTGAACCATGACAGGAGACCAAAGCACAAACCAATCCCAAATTTCACCTTGCCTGCATCCATGGAGATCAACAAAGCTTAGAGCACAATGTGATTCAGAAGGTACTTGAACCTGCTTTCTAGAGGGACCCCATTTGGAGGTTTCCTCCCAAATTTTGCCTTAAACCAGGACACAGACATTTGCTGAAACAGGAATAACTTTTAGAGATGGTTCTTGGATCTCATCCTGCCTGACTCCACCACTCAAAAATCAAAATGCCAAAAATCCCAAACCAAGTCATCCTGGCCAGCTCAGCCTGGTTGCACTGTCCATGTCCCACTGGGCAGGGTCCTCATTCAGCACTGGGACAATATCTGGAATTACCACAAGGTGGGACCATTTTCCACAGTCTGGATGAGATCTAACGACACATCACACCCTGTGCACCGACTGATCCCAGTCACTTTTTCACTGGAGATCACTTTTCCTTTCCATTTCCCAGTTGGAGCAGAACTCCTCTATTCACCTGCACACGTGCTGAAAGCCAGGGCAATGCTCATCACCATTGTCTGAATTCTCCCTCTGATGCTGCAGTTGGGAGGATGCTGAGCAGCCACAGCATTCCTTAGGAATCCCAAATTATACAATCATGAGATTCCTGCATCCATAACATCATCCCACAGTCACTTCACCACAACAGCAGAGCACAGGCTGCTGCTGACAGCCACAGTGATGGCAAAGCCAAGCTGACACAGGCTCCAAAATCCCAAATACATAAAGAAAGGCTTGGAGGGATGGGGGCATTCAGCCTGGAGAAGAGAAGGCTCTGGGAGACCTTAGAGCCCTTTCAGGGCCTAAAAGGGCTCCAGGAGAGCTGGAAAGGGACTTAGGACAAGGGATGGAGGGACAGAACACAGGGAATGGCTTCCCACTGCCAAAGGACAGGGACAGGTGGGATTTTGGGAAGGAATTGTTCCCAGTGGGGGTGGGAAGGCTCTGGTACAGGGTGCCCAAGAGAAACTGTGGCTGCCCCTAGATCCCTGGAAGTGTCCAAGGCCAGGCTGGACAGGGCTTGGAGCATCCTGGGATAGTGGAAGATGTCCCTGCCCACAGCAGGGGACTAGAACTGGGTGAACTATTAGGTTCCTTCCATCCCAAACCACCCTGTGATTCTGTGATTAAAGCCTGCTTCGGACTGAAGATTAATTTTAATCTCAGCAATGAATCCATACCTGCATATCCTGTGCTTTGTAACATTGCACCACAAAGATTTTTACTTCCCAGTCACCACATACCCACTGAGGTTGCATTTTATACAAAACATTTGGTGTTTAACAGCCATTTCAGTCTTGAAACCTAAGGATGACCACATAATTTACAAACCAAGTTCTGAAGAGACATAAACAGCCTCTTTGGGGGAGCTGGGAAAACAAGACAAGGCATTTATTGCAAAAAAAAAGGCCAACTTGGGTCAACTTTGTACAGAGAGATCCACATCCTGAAGACACCAGTGGCTGAAGATAAATTCTGTTTGCAAGCACATCTTGAAAGAATAATTACTCTTCAGGGACAGCAAAACCACTGCTCCTCTAAAAATACCTGATGCACCTGGAAATAGCGTCCACAGCATCAGTTCATGCCTGTGCTGCTCAGACATGCAGAGACAGGCCAGTGCTATTGTCTCATCCTGAGGACTTGGAAACAAAATGTTTCCTTGGGTTTAATTATGCCCTGGGAAATTTATCAGAACACACCTTACCTGTGCAGCTTCATAGGTGATGGTCTTTGTCTCTGTGTGCACAATGGGGACTTCTTTTGTGGGAATTTCACTTTTGACAGCGCTGGACACATCAGAGATGGTGACAGTCTGTGTCTTCACTAGTGGGGGCTGTGAGACAGGGTTAAAAACATCTTGTAAACACCCAGTTCCCATCTCCACATCCTGACTGGGCAGCTGGCAAGTATTCTGACACTGATCTGATAAAAGCACTGTGGGAACCAAGGTCAGCCTGGAAATCTTTGGGTTTAAGTCTCTGGAATGACACACTGCTCCAAGGGCAGAGATCAGGCGTGAGGATTAGACAGGCAGCAAAATCCTCCAGCCCTTCCCCACACCGTGGACTCTGGGCAGCCCAAACCAGGCATTAAGGGTTTATTGAGTGTGTCACAACACCACAGACACTGATTAACAACTTTGTAATTACCAGAAGCTCATTGCCAGTTCCCAGGAGATGACCTGCATCTGCTGGTGCCAGTGTCAGCATTAACACCAACCCTGGGCACACAAAGACTTGATCACAGTTTATCCTGACCTCAAGAGCAACACTGTGTTATTAAAAATCTTCATCAGATCTTTAACTTTTATTAAATCAATGTCAGATAAAACAGAAAGAAAAATAAGGGTGGAGAGAAATCAGTTGTTCCACCACCTGATGATTATCCAGAAGAAGACAGAGTGAGTTCAGAGCCAGTGCTTTCCCAGAGGGCTTGATTTCTGCCACCATCCCCAACCCTGCCAGATGCCACCGTGATCAACAGGGGAGAACAGGCATCTACTGAACCAAAACATCAACACTGGAGCAGGCAAAAATCCCTCCCACAGAGGGGAGCACAAAGGGACACACTGGAGAGCACCTCAAATTTGCTCTGCTGTGCTGAGGGTCAGCCACCAGTCCAGCCAGAGTCAGTAAAACCCCTAAGGAGCTAAAATTACATGGTTTTTGAGCCTAAATATTGCCTTTTTGTGGGAATGCCACAGGATGCTTCAATCCAAGAAAAGCAAAGGGTACTGCACTGTGGCGATTGTATTTTGTGCAAAGATAAATTGAGAGGGACTAGTATTTAATGCAAAGACAAATTGTCAGCGGCTCATATTTAATTCAAAGATAAATTGTGAGGGGCTTCTTGCACGGACTGCGGGAGATCCACCAGCTCATTAGCTCCAAGCACGAGCCCAAGCCAAGCAAACCCAACTCCTCTGCGGGTCTGTGGCCTCTGCTTGCTGCAGTGTTTGGGTTCCCATCCAAAGGTAGCCAGGGCATGGGGTGCAGGAGCTGGGCTCACTACCTGGAAGCAGCGAATGAGCTCTGGCAGCCCATTAGGAGCAGCTGGGTTGGGACACTCGCCATGTGGCTTTCTAAAGGCAAAGCTGTCTTCACCATCCTCTGCCACCTCCTCCTCCTCCTCTCCTCCCCAGGGCTGCCGGGGAATTGCGGCAGGGCTGGGGGGGGGCTCTGGCTCAGAGAGCTCCAAGTCCTTCTCCACATCCACACAAACCCCCTTTCCAAATGACAGGTCCTCCTCGCTGGTGGAGCGGCTGGGAACCGCCTCCTCCTGCTCCTCCTCCTCTTTCTCCTCCTCCTCGATGCTGAGGGAGGAAGCACCAAAGTGCCAGCTGGGAGAAGGCTGTGAGGTGGGTGGCACTGGAGTCTCACTAAAAACTACCGATTGCTTTGAGCCCTCCCACGCAAAGCCAGTGTTAAAACTGCTCCACTCTGCCACTGCAGCCACATCCTCCTGGGAGAGAAAGTCACTCATTTTCTAAAAAGAAATGGATACACAAAAAAGGCCAGGGAGAGAGAGAGAGAAAGAGAGCAGGGAGTTAAGGAGAGCAGGAGGTCAGAATGCATCAAGGCAAAACATCAGGTTCTTATAATATATCACATCTCCAGTAACACATGCAACAGTGGGATTGGACACTGAAAAACCTCTGTGCTGTAGCCAGTGCATTTACTGACACAGCCTTCCTGGTACATTAATAATCCACTCCCCTAAATTTTAAGGAATTATTATGAAAACAACTCTCTGCACCTAGAGGAAGAGACACCACTAAGCGCTTTTTGCTTAGTTTGGAATAATTTCAGTGTAGCAAGTGGGGACCTGTGCACACCCAAAACTTCCATGGGCAACAAAACCCACCCACTACTCCAAAACTACCCCCTGATTCTGCTTTTAACTCCTTGAAACTGTTGCCTCACTTCTAACAAAATTCCCTGGGAAACCAAAAAAACTGTAATTTGTGCTTAAAATGTGAGGCCTGAAGCCTGTGGGTTATTTGGTATGATTCACTTTTTACACCCCAGAGGCTTTCACTTTGACTGACCTCCTCTCATGGCACAGCTCAATGGTAGGCTAAGAGCAGTAGCCACTTTATGTAGGAACAAATAGATGCTTTTCCAGGTATAATTTCAAGAAATTACTCTTCCCCCACTGCTCATGGGTATTTTTCAGTTTTCTGTTTCTTTATGTTGCAGACAGGTTAGCTGTAAGATTTCTATTTATTATAATTTCCAGCCTCTTGTGCTTCTCTTAAGTTGTTGGGATATTGCTTAGCAAAATTTAAAAGGGGTGGGGGGAGAGCAAGCAGCACTGAGATGGGCAGACTGTGCTCACAGGGAAAGGTTATTTCTGATCCAAACCCACTTCCACATGTTTAACATTTAAGGGGACACCTCAAGGTATTTTGCAGTTTCCTCCTGAGGGGCAGCTCCGAGCTCTGCTCCTGGGACAGGGACAGCACCCAGGGCAGGCTCAGGATGGAGCTCAGGGAAAGGTTCTTCCCCCAGAGGGTGCCCAGGGAATGGGCACAGCCCCGAGGCTGCCAGAGCTCCAGGGATGCCCAGGCTGGGATTGTTTTGGGGTCTGGGCAGGGACAGGGGTGGACTGGATGATCTCTGCAGGTCCCTTCCCACTCAGGATATTCTACAATATCATATTCACATCTCTCTCGCTTCCTAACACAAGACTCTACATTGCAATATTCCACAAAACAGAACATGAGTGGGGTTATCAGCTGTACACAGCCATGTCTTGTTGGTTTAAACGTGAATTTATATGCTGCCAATACCCTGACCTTCTGTTAATTATAGAGGCTAAACCCTGCAAATTATTCATGGGACCTTGAGAAGACACAGCTCATCTTCTGGGGTTTAATGGAACGTGACTTAGGAGTGAGATTTCTTTATGTAAGAGCTGGGGCACTACTCAGCCAAGAGAAGAATCACAGACAAAACAAAGAAGATTAAGCAGCTATACAAACATTGATGTATTTTAGAGGCAAAAATCTGTATACAGTCAAAACAACCTCCCAGTTCCCTTTCACAGACAGATAAAATAATTTGCATTTTGGAAACATCTCATCTGACAGATGCAGAAAGGAAGGGAGAGCTGGAATGGAGCCTGTGCCATGCGTATTCTGGTCACCAGCAGAGCCAAGTGCAGCAGCAAACATGCAAGCTGGAAAGACAGAGTGAAATCCTGATAAGATCAACTGATCAGAAGCACTTTTTGTCTTGCCTTCCTATTCCACTGTAAGAAGATAACTTTATCTAGAAGCAAATACCTTCCCATTAGTTTATCTATGTAAAAGTCCCCCTTAGGAATTTCAGCATCTGTTACAAATTCTGATCTTATCAAGATTTGTTTTAAATTGCAAATGCCAAAGCATCCCTATGTTTAGGGCTCAGATTTGCAGAGTTCCAAGCTCACCTTGAGACCCAGGAAACCTGAGAGGTGCCTGCACTGCCAACTACTCATTTCCAGGGACACAGCCCCAAACCCAGGAGGCCTAGATCAAGCACGAAGCAGTCAAACACAGAGTAAATTAAATACAGGACAGGATGCAATGCCCCAGAAGAAACAAACTGACCCAGACACAAATGCAACTAAAGCACCACCTTGAAATACAAATCTTTGTGGCCCTGAAGATACAGCTGAAGCGTTGCAATGAAATGACATACAATAATTCAGACTGGGGATAAATTAATAACAGGCTTAATTTCATGTTTGATACCAGTGGCCGAAAGGATTTATTTCTCTCAAAAATTGGTTTTGTATAAATTGGTTTGCCTGTATTTTTTCAAGACCCTGCTGTTTTGGATCAGGATCTATTTGTATGACCCAGCTGCCCTGTGCTGTCAGAGTGGATGCTTTTTATCCATGCTGCTGCCTCTCTCTGTTGAATATTCCATTATTTCCACCCCAAATCAGATTACTATTCTGCAGAAAACTTAAGGAGCACTAAAATGATGTCAACTGCCAGTTACTATTTAATAAGAATTGCTAAACCCATGAAGTTACAGTGCACAGTAACTCCCTACAACCACCACATGAAACTCTAGGAATCACAGCTGGTTAATACTTCCCAGTCCTGTTCTTTCCCAGCATGGCAATGGAATTGTTGATGCTGTTATTAGGTTATCCCCAAACAAGGATCCACAGAAGCTCACAGGCTCAGACTGACTGTCTAGGGATGCAAGAGGAGATGATGTTGCTTTGCAGCAAACCACACTCACCAGAGAGCGCTCCCAGATCAACTGATGCTCAATCTCACAGCTGGCAAAGCACTTGGGTAAAAAGTATTATAAAGCAGAAAACAAGAGATCCTTATTTTACAGTACCTGCCACTGCCTTAAAGAACTGCTTTGCCTTAAGGTAAAAATTTTAAAAGTTTAGAAGCTGTTGAAAATATCTGGCATTGAAAAGGATGGACATTACCCATGGATTTGTGGCTTTCAATGGATTCTTTTCACTGCCATTGATCTGATCACAACATCCTGACCAGCCTACTCAGACAACAGACAGATAAAAGGGATTTTGAACAAAATTAAAAGTAATGCTAGAAAACACACAGTGTGCCCGAACCTTCAAAAGACTAAATTCTGTCATGAACAAGAATCCAATATATTATACAACACACAGCAACCACCTCCAATCATTGCATCAATGACATGGCAACATGAAACAACCTCAAAGTCAAGACTTAAAGTACCAAAATAAGGTTGCTGGGCAATATGTTTGCTCTGCCCACCCCACTGGTCTCCTTCCCATCCCATTTGTGGGACAGGTACTTTTGCATGAAGAGCTTTTTATTCCAAAACCTCTCTGCAGAGAACAAAGTAGTGGCATTGCAAGAACTGCCTTAGTGCAGCAGCAGCAGCAGGTGAAAAGAGGGGATAAAATCAGGGTTTACAAATGCCATCAATTTTGTGCGGCTCATTCCACTTCTCTCATTCCATAAATGAAGCTACAGTTCTGCCTTGGTGCCAGGCTCATCTCAGGAACTATCATTATGAGCAGCCAGATCTGCCTTCCTGTTATCTCACTTGGGACTTAAAACTAACTCTTGACGCAGTGTCAAAACACAACCTGAGCTTCAGCCAGAAAAACCCACCACAAGCTCATGCTGTATCACTGAGCTGATGAACAGTGGTTCATTAGGAATGTGGTTTCTTCACTTACAAAACCCAAAAGGAGCATTTTTATCCCCAGATTAACACACCAGGTGGGACAGAGGCTCTTGTAGCTGAGCTGTGCAGGACCTGCCTCACTTCTGCTCTCAAAACAACTTTCTGCAATTGATTTTTCCTACCACACAGTCTCCAAAGCAAAGAGGGAGAAGGTGTTAAGAGTGACATTAAGCATTTGGTAGAGGACTCCTGCAAACAAAGCCTGTCTTAAACCTAGCTGGACTTAATCCTCAATTGAATTATTCTGGCCAGTCTGAGAGCTTAGAGCTGCAGCCTTGTGTACTCTCTCTCCCCTGGAACACCCAACCCATACCCAAAAGTGTCCAGCAGACCCTACACCCTGAATGCCATCAGCAGTGACTCAGGGTCTGATGGCTCCTGCTTTGGTTAGTCCAAGGAAGTTATTAACACAGTTCATATATAGCTTTTGTGGTTAATAAGCAGTGGAAAGAAAGATCTGATTTGCAATAACATTTATTAATGGATAAATGTACATATTTACAAAGAAAAATCTGAGAAAAAATACAAAACCAAAAAAGTGTTCCAAAAGAGAGCGTTTTAGGTAAAAAAAGAAAGTGTTTCTAGTCCCCACAGACTGATCCAACAGGACTGTCTACCATTGCTAAAAGATTCCTAAAGGGCCCAAACCATGGCCAGTCCTTCCCTCCAGCCCCACAAACCACAACAGATGCAGAGACACAAGAGGAACCACCTCTGTCAGGTTCTCCAGAGTCACCCACTAATAAATACAGACCAAAGAGTTTCTGCATGAATCCATAACCCTTTTTTGAATTGACCAGAAAGCCTCCTCCCTCATCCTGTAGGTCAGAACAGGTACCATCAACTCATGACAAGGAAAAAAGAAAACCCAATAATCCAGTGGAACAATTCTCAGAGGGACAAATTACTGACATTGCTCTGAAGTGAAAGACTTTGCCCATAACCATTATGATCTGGACTTGATGATCCTTGTGGGTCCCTTTAACTCAGGGTATTTCATGATTCTATGATAACCCTCCCAGGAGCTCAAGCCAAGCCTCATTCCTCCAAACACAAACTACTTCCTTTGATGCTGAGGAAATCCATCAGGATAGGAGGGAGATATGGAATACCTACTCTTTAGGGTCATTACTGGATACTGGACAAACCACAGGAGAGGGGAGAGCCAGTCTTGGCTGAACACTGCCCTGACTGAGCTGCCCACAGAGTCCTCAGCTCACCTTCTATCACTCCTGGAGTCAGGCAGGATGTAGGAGGAGATGCAGCCAACACCCTCATTTACCTGCTCCCTTTTAGCAGTTGAAAAAGAAAAGGGATGTTGTTTTACAGCAATGAAGACCTCAACACCCAGTCCCACACCCAGCGCAGCCTCAGGGCTGAATTTTAGTTCCAAGCTATTGGTTCTGGCACACCTGCTGCTTCAAAACACCAGTGCCCACCTTCTCCCAAAGCAAGGAAGAAACACAAAGAAACTCCTGTGTGTTTTAGGTGGTGTTCAGAAGAGCTGGAATTCAGGTAAGGAGATTCAGGAGGTGAGTGTGTAGAGCCAACGATCAATATTGTGATGGGAAGCACTGAACCCTCAACAGCTCCCAGTGGGATCCTACACATGAGCATCAAAGAGCTGAGTGACCACACCACAAAACACTGGGCAAAACTGCTGGCAGACTTATTCTGCCTGTGTCACCAGCGTGCCACTCACCAGAATGCCATTTTCTGCAGCAGGTCGCATTGAAAAACCAGGATTTCTCATGCCAGCCTGGATGAGGTTACATGCTGCAGACATTTCCAGCTTCCCTGCAGGAGGGATAACTCAGCTCTCCATCACTCAGAGCCTGGCACTGCACCAACCAGGCTGAACAGGGTGTGTGAATCCCTGTGTCAATGGGTGCTGGTGTTGGGGCAGGCAGCCAGGAGCTGCTTGTGCTCCCAGCAAGTTTGTTCCTGAGGAAAATAGGAGCGAAGTACATGTATTGGTTCCTTTATAGATCCCCTGAGAGCTCAGCCCTTAAACAGCACTAGAGCAAATCAGCTCTCCCTGTGCACAGCAGGACTCACAAAATCCTCCTCTCCGTGCTGCAGCCTGTGCTGACATCAAGGGAAAAGGGAAAACCACAGCACCAAGGTGTAAAAGATATGGAATGTGCACACACAGGATATAGAATGTGCAGGAATAAGACCTTACATGGATTGCCATGGACTGTCACTCCTTTTGCATCACAAGCAAACAGGGCAAAAAGCAGAGGAGAGACTGGGAAAGGGGCTGTAGCCCAGCGGGCACATCCCTGGGGTGTAGGACAGATGAGGTTTCTGTTCCTGGTTTCCCCTGTCAGGAGGGATCATACCTACCTGGATGAATATGGATAACTGGCCTCAACTGCCAGAGAAATAGAAAGCATTTGTTCAATTTCTTTATACTCTGCAGTGATAATTGGTATATAAATCCCAAAAATGTTCCTGAGCATTCTCAGAGTGTAAAAGTTTCCAAGGATTTTTTGCTGATGACAACCAGCCTTATCTCAAGATTAAAAGAGAGAGTAAGAGACCATTTGAATTAAAAGAGTTACAGAATTCAGTAGAAGTGATAGAGCCCATCTCTTATCCCATTGGGGATGAGACACCCTGAGCATTCCAGTCTAAGGTTGCTCTGGGCAAAAAGTTTTAGACTTCAGGTCCTTTGGAAATGGGTGACAGAGCTACAGAAACCATGGCTTTGCCAAAGCCACCAGTGTGGCTGCCAAGTTCTTGTCACTGGATCAGAAATGCAGTAAACTCAGCAGTGCTCACCCAAGCAGCATCCCAAGCAGCAATCCTGAGCAATGACTCTGGTAAGGAAGCACCTGTGTGTTCAACCTCCAGGAAATACAGACAGAAAATGGACAGAGATCCAAACTCCTGTTTCCACACCAGGCTGGGCAGAATAAACAATCCCTATACTTCATCACGTTTTGGGAAGGAGATGTAGGCAGGGAATGCCAGCCACAAGTATCTCTGACTTCTTCCATCCTTCATTTTCTGCACAGCACATAGCACCCCAGCATCCTCCCCCACCTCTCCTCCCCAGGGCCACCTCTGTCTGCCTAAACTCCACACCAAATCCACTGGAGTCCAAGTGCATCCCAAGGGATGCTCCAAGGATTCAGGGACACAGCCTGCAGACACCCTCCTTCACACCAGACGACGCCTGGACATCAACCCTCAGACTTCTACACTTCCTAGTGCCAAAGGAGGAAGACTGGTGTATTAAAGGCAGTGTATTAAAAAGGGAAGAATATTTTCCAATGAAAAATCAGCATCCTCACAAAACAAAAGTCCTAAAGGCACAAACTGGTGAACTAATCAGAGCACGTTACAAAAGGAATTGGAAAGATTCCTGTGGGATAAAAACAAAGGGTTTCACTAGCAACCTAAGTTTCTGAGACAGCATTTAGAACCTCCACCTGTACACTGAGAGCAAGAGGTGGCTTGAGTGGTCCATAGAACTCCATGGACCCTCAGACCAGACAGCACATGCCATGTTTGCCTTATTCCTTCAAGCTTATCTGCTAGCTTCCTAAATAACACTGTTCACACAGATACAGATCTAGAAAGGGTTATAAATACAGGTATTTATATATATTCACAAATTTTAGTCCATGTAAGAAAGGCCTGCTCCCTTCTCTTCCATGTTGCTGGAGCAGCTTCCACCACTGGTGACACTGTGGGGTGTTCTCAGAGTGACTGTGTCCAGCCCAGTCCTCCAGTGGACACAGGAGAACATGGATTAGTGCAGAAAGGAAAAATGAGGGCTCAGCTCAGCCCCATTGTTACTATTTACAGAAAAGAAACCCCTTAGACACAAAGTCCCAGCTTCCTTCGAGCTCACAAACCAGCTCTGCTCAGTCCAGCTGGGCTGGAGCCTGCACAGCTCAGCCAGGATAACTTGGATAAATGGGAGCATCATCCAGACACTTACATTGTGGGCAATAAATAACAACAGGCATGCAACAGTTTGGTTAGAGAAGTCAAAAACAATCAAGGGCTTTAACATTAGAAGTGTGTCCTGATGTGGCCAAGCCAACATGCCAACAGAGGGAATGCTCAAGCAGCAGGTAACTCCAACCCTGTGACCTGAGCAAACATGCATCACTTAGTTCCACACAAATTAAATAAAACACATCCCAAGTGCACCAAGACCAAGAGATTAAAAAAAATATTAATCTATGTTTACAGTAAATATCTCCTTGCGATGGGTTTTCTCCTATTACTCTATGTATTTTCTTGGATGTGAGAATAGGGGTGGAGAGGGAAGCTGGGATACTTAATCAAAGGCTTCCTCTACTAGGAAACGAAAAGCTGATCCTGTCCCTAAGTTATTACCAAGAGCAGCAGTGAGAACCAGCACTTTTTATCTAAATGCCAATTCGAGTTTCCTAGAAATTGAGTGGTTATGGATTAGATTCCAATGTTCTTCCTAGAGAGTCAACCTCTTGTTGCCCCCAGAGGCTGTGGACTCCCCATGCCTGGAATTGTTCAAGGCCAGGTTGGACAGGGCTTGGAACAATCAGGTCCAGGGGAAGGTTTCCTGCCCACAGCAGTGGGTGGAATGAGATGATCTTTATGGGCCCTTCCAACCCCAAACCATCCCAAGATTCTGTGATTCTGCAGATTCCTGTAAAGCCCCTTTTACATCAGTGTCAAATATTCTTCAGCTTGTGAGTATCCTACATTTAAAACAACAAGCTTAAAAGCAATTCTCCAGCAATTCCTACAGGAAGTCTTCAGGAGCTTGGGAAACTAGACTCTCTTCCCATGATTTCCTTCCCCCATCTGCCCTCCCACAGCAATTGGGAACACAGTTCAAAGAATTGCTTTTGCACCACAGGAAACTTCAGAATGGACCTGGCAATCCACGACCACTCCTGCCAGGTCCCATCACAGCCACACAAGGACATACAGCAGGATTAACACGACAGTCACAGGGTGTCCCTCCCTGGGACAGCAAATTACGGAGAGATCAAAGATCAGGACAAGGAAGATGCAGCAGAGACTACAGCCAAGAAATTCAGGAGCTTTGGTCTTGAGGTTTCAACATGACCCTGTTGCCACTCAGAGAAAGAGCAGCCACCAAACAGTCAGTGCTATGACCAGGAGAAAGGACATCATAAAGGGAATACGCGGAGAAGGAAAAATGCTAGAGTACAGCTGACACTTTTTGAGTGATTTCTGCTCTTCAGGGATTGCAATAGAAACCTTTGGAAGAGTTGCTTCACTTGCTGGCCGGGGAAAGGCTGTCTCAGTAGGTATCTCCTGCTTTTTTAGTTTGTCTTCATCCTGTACTAACAGAGGCCGTTCCCGTGTCTGCTTTCGTGGTAGAAGATCAAGAAAGACAGAGAGAGATGAACAAAAATGACAGATGGGAAGTGCCCAAAATGACACTTGGAGATGTGCAAAGAGTTAGGGCAGCTCTTCTCAACATAAAATAAACTGCCCTGGGGAGCAGAGCCGCTGGTGGTCTGGGTCACCCCAGTGACCTGGAGCTATAGAACCATGTTCTCTCTGCAGAGCTCATCAACATCTGCATCAGGATCATGGGTGTTTGGTGCCTGCCCTCCCAGAAAAGTGGATGCCCAAAATCTTCCAGAGTGTTTTGCAACTGGAATGGTGAGAAAAAAGTTTGAGGCATTAGAAACAGGAAGGGTTCAGTACAAAATGTGGTCTCTGACAGCTTCCTAATCTACAGTGCCCTTAAAACCCTGTGTTTGGAAAATCCCATGGAACTGCCAGACTGCAGAGCAGATACAAAATGCTTTTCCGAAGTTCTGACCAGAGTATCAAAATTTCAATTGGTTTGAAAATTCTATTGAACAAGCAAAAAACTGTAAATGTTAGAAATCCCACGCATGGAACAGGCAGGGTGGAAGTAGGAGCAGTGCAAACTCCTGGAATTTTGCTCTGTTTTAGCATTTTTGTTTCTGGAGTCTAAAGAATGATAAAAACCCAGAATGAGTAAATCAGCACACAGGACCATGCAAGGGCTTCAGCACTTCTGCTGAAGAAAGGGAAGATTGTGGGAATGTTGCTGTTCAGTGGCTCTGCATCCCTTTAGTTTGCCAGCCCTGGTCAAGCCCAAGTGTACTTAGGAGAGGAAGAACTTGGCTCTCAGCTCTCTCAGCTGAGCCAACCTCCGCTGGTCAGTGCGGTATTTTGGGACTGGCTCTTTGCACACCCCTAAGTGGTGAGAATTCGGGAGAAAGTAGCTGGGAGACTGGGCAGCAAAAAAAAAAAATATAAAATGCAAGAGTAACATGATCGTTAAAACAACAACGAAAAAAAAAAAGAAACAGAAAGGAAGACAACATAAAAAGAACAGGGAACAGTTACATTTTCAGAATTGCTTTTGTCTCTGAATACACGGTTATATCGGACATGCAGCTTTTTTGAACCAGCCATGCACCAAAGTAAGCAAAAATTGAAAGCTGCAAAAGCTGCAGCAGTGCCAAAGTCCTCTGGGTGTGAGTTATGAAACTACTTCATGTAGCCAAAAAAAAAAAAAAAAAAAAACGCTATCCAGCAGCTGCTGTCGAGTTTTTGCTTGGTGCCATTGCAACAGCAAGTCTGGTTCAGAAGCAGAGATCAGAGCAGCAGCTTTACCTCAAGCCCACCAACCTGTCTCTCAGAAGATGGGACAGTTACTTTCTTGACCTGGACACACAAAGCGTGTTAAGGTTCAGTTTCCTTGTAATAAAACACATACAGGAATAGCAGAGCATTGGCCCCTGGCAAAAAACCCTTTGGCCACTAAGGAAGGGTGAAGGTACCATCATAAACAGGAGTAATGGTTTGCATTATGATTTACCATCCTTAATTACCATCTGATTTATGATCCGTCAACACATGCAGGTGAAGGAAAACTTTCTCCCCGGTCAGTGCCTGGGGAAGATGCATTTCTGGAAGTTCATAGAGGACACAGCCACCTCAGAGTGAGATCACTTCAAAGAGGACCAGATCATGAATGAACTTCCAGAAATGCAAATCTAGAGGTGACACCCATTCTGCAGTGCTGCAGAACCACTGCAGCCTTAGGTGAGACAAGCCCACACCATCCAGTTACGGTGACCAGCAGCCCTCCAAGGCCTCAGTGTTGTCACCTTGCAAGAAATTCTTCATAAAAACCAAAAATAACATTCTGTAACTGCAGTTGTGGAGCTTGAGAGCCTCTGCGCTGTCCCACCCACACCCCAAAACCCACTGGGCACTTGAGCAGGGCTCTGCTGCCCACGTTCCTGGGGAATCTACACTGAGGCTCAGCCACAGAAGGCAAAGTCTACCCATGTGTTAAACATGAATAATCCCAATGACAGTGTGCCCAGAGAAGCTGTGGCTGCCCCTGGATCCCTGGAAGGTGTCCAAGGCCAGGCTGGATGGGGTTTGGAGGAATCTGGGACAGTGGAAGGTGTCCCTGCCCATGGCAGGAGTGGGACTGCATGGCTTTAAGTTCCCTTCCAATCCAAACCATTCTGAGATTCTGTAACAACCAACCCTAATTAAGATCATTCTGGGGATCTCATTTTCTAGCAGGCAAAAAAAGCCCTTTAGCTGTCCTGGATTAACTCCAAGCTTTGAGGGGACTGTAGTAAACTTGGTCTTAAACCCTTTGTACATGTTACAATAACCCTCCATCCACTGCAAGATTATTTCCTGATTAACAGGTGTCTGCCTTGTTTGAATGTGGAATACTAGCTCATCTGCAGGGCTGTGGGAAGGAAGGGAAAAAACTGAGCTTTCAACCAGGAGGGTCTTCAAGTGCCACTACTTGCAGTCAGGATGCAATTTTTCCACTGCAATAAGAAACTGCATTTACTACTAAAAAGACTGATTACCACAGGCACTAACTACAGTTTTACTCACAGGCTCCAAATCTGAACCAGTTATCACCAATATGACACAGAGGTGTCTGTTAGCCAAGAAGAAACCAGTTGGTGACTGGTTTTTCCTTGAGAAATTACCTTTTTAAGGAAATTAGCAGAGAAACTGTGAGTGTATGTGGTTACTAACACACAGTTCCTGCAAGGAGGGAGATTCCCATCATGTTTGAACAGCCCTGCTGTGGCCACACGAGGATTCTTCTCGAAGCCTCCACAGCAGATCAGCACCTGCAGGTCCTAATGCAAGTCTAAACCCAATGACATACCAGATCAACTGGAGAATAAAATGATTTTGAAAATATCATCCCATCCCAGTGCTTCTCCACTGCATTATCTGCAGTATTATCCCTGAAGTAAAAATTTAGGGTTTTGGGTTTGTCAGGGCTTTTTCCATGTCTTGTGGAGATCCAGGAATGAGCCAGTCCCCAAACCAGCCATGGGAAGTGGTTTTTAGCAGCCCACTGACAGTAAACACTAGGAAAAGCATCATCAATACCTGTTAAGGAATTCTCAGATCCTCCTCTACCAAAAAATCACATTTTCATGATACTACGACTCTACAGCTTGGATTCTCTCAGAGAACATTCTACATGTTACAAGTCAATGCTAGCTATTAAAATTGCAAATAAGCAGAAGCTAAGGGGAGCTGAATCCCAGACTGCACTGCTGCCCCTTGGGACAGCCCATGCCGAGGTACTCACTCCGTCTGCTCCCGTGGGAATCTGCCCGTTGACGTTGAGGCTCCGGAACGGGGAGTGGGTGGACAAACGTTTGTCCCACTCACTCGGCCGAGGCTCTGGGACGGACTCCATGAAGTTCTTCTTCAGTTCACTGATGTTGGCATGGTGCTTCTTTATTTCTTCCTGGGTCTTATCTAGATCCTATCAGCAAAAGGACAGGAGAAGTGAAGGGAGACGGAGAGACCCAGGACTGCCTAAGCTGTGCTTAGCAAAGCTGCACTCAGCAGAGCTGCTGACAACTTCCCAAACTGTGCTCACACTGCAAACACACAAAGGGAGCGTCCTCTCTCCTCCTCTTTGATTAACTGGGATAAACCACAACCTTGGAATGGGGTCTCCTCCAGCAACGGGACGTGTCATTGGTTCCTCTCAAGCTACACCAAACCAGGCGACAGCTGAGCTGGAATATCCTGGATTTTCCCTAAATAGGATTTTTTTAAAGTTGCCAGACTGTGTTTCTTTGGGTTATTTAATTTAACATCTTTAAATTTTGTGGGTTTGCCTTCTTTTCCCTCTGCTAGCCTGAGTATTTCCAGGTATTAATACAATTAATGATAAAGAAAATGTCTTCCCAATTTTATTTATTCTCTTCATACCTGTTTCTCTTTTATCCTAGCAGAAATCATCTCTGCTTCCAGAATATCCCATGACCATTTTTTCCCCTCCCTCTCATCTCATCCCTCCAGAAGCTATCACAGGAGGTTTTAGATTTCAGAAACAAGACGAGATGATTTTTTTTGAAAAAAAATCAAACTGAAAATTTATTTTTTGCTGGATCAATCAAGAAACTGCTAACATTTTTCATCTGAAAAAAGTCAGATTTTTACTCTGTGATGCCAGTTTACAGCATAAACACACAGACTTCAAGGTAAGTCAACTTGTTAAAAGTAGTTCTTCCTTGCAAGCAAACCAGAGGCTGTAGAAAAAAAAGCTTTTGCAGAAGCCAAACAACAACTTTTCAGGACAGGGCCAAAAAGCAGCAAGAAAGGGGGAAGTCAAGGTCAGCAAAAGCATCACCAGGAAATTTCCCTATTTTTGTGCTTTTAGTTGTTACTCAGCCCATCCATTTTAGAAGATGGGACAGCAAACGCATCCCTAAAGGAGGACCTTCCCAAAAACTTCCATTTCTGCAGCTCACCCAGGACACACCACCCTCCCTCCACAGGGCTAAGCCCCAAATGCCTCTTTAATAATTTTTACTCTTTTTGGCACAGTTCTGGGGGGAAAATAACAAATTTTGGCTTCTCTCCTAGATAAAAGTATAAGGCAAGTGCCTGTTACGTAGGAAAAAAAAGTAAAAATGAGTCTGCCATGGACTGGGGTAAATCCCTGCCTGGTCCAAGAACCCTACAGCTGCTCCTGGCTCAGAGAGGAGAGAAGGACCACCTTGGCTTTCCAGCACTACAGGAGCAGGGCCTGGGAGGACTGGCAGAGGAGCCAAAGCCACGAGGAGCTACGTGGAGCCAGATCTGGGAAGCACCTTGAGGAATCAGCTTGCTCAGCATCACCCTTTTCCTCCTGTTTTGCCCTTTCTGCAGGAACCCAGCACACATAAAGCATTAAAAGGCTTTCAGTAAAATCAACAGGCTGCTTCAGGAGGGTGAGGTCTGCCAGGAAAAGATCTGATCTGCCAAGTGCATGGATTAAAAAAATAAAGGGAACAAAGGGGATGAGCTGCTGGGTCGGCCCTTATGTAGGGGAGGGCTGGAGCACCTGCAACAGAACTGAGAAGGGGAGCGGGGAGGGAAAAGGCTCGGAGGCAAGTATTGCACTGATGGGAAAAAGGAGGTTAGAAGCAATGACAAAGCTCTGTTTGGGGCTGGGGAATTGGAACTGTTTGACTTGGGTGAAAAAGCAACAGGCATGGACTTCAGAGTGCTCTGGTGGCAGACAAACTCTGCCAATCGTGTGCAGACCCTTCCCTTGTGACTCAAAGCTCTACATTCTAACAGTCAAAACAAAAAAACAAAAAAAAAACCCCCACCAAACCAAAGAAACCCACACAGAAGCTGCAAAACTTTGAACATTCTGAGGAGAAGGCAGTTAGTATGCTCCACTTTCAAGAGATACCACCAGGGAAACCCTACGAGCTGCTGGTACTGCAAGTTTGAGTAGAGACACATAACACAGGACAAGAGTATCAGAAGCCACAAAACATCTCCCATAACAGAGTGTACTAAAGAAAATAAAATATATGATTGGCATGGTCTGTTCTGAGACTGAGCTTAGGTGAAACCAAGGAGAAAGGGCTCCCAAATCCAAAGAGAAGAGCTGTAATGTGGAAGGATAAGCCATCCATGACCACTGAGCCTCTCTATCAGATGCAGAGGGAGCTGGCACTGAGGCAGGATTGGGCCCAGGGGTGGTGAGGTGCTGCAAAGCCAGGAAGGGCTGGGAGGAGGATGGAAAAGCTGCAAACAGCACTGCAGCATCCAAAAGGATCCCTCCTGCCTAAAGCAACATGGACATTGTGGTGGCCTGTCACACCACAGAGGTGACAATATCACAGAATCCTGGAATGGTTTGGGTCAGAAGGGACCTTAAAGCCCATCCCATTCTCCCCCAGCCCTGGGTAGGGACACCTTCCACTATCCCAGGTTGCTCCAAATCCTGTCTAACCTGGCCTTGCAACACTTCCAGGGACGGGGAAGCCACAGCTGCTCTAGGTAATCTGCCCCAGTTTCACCAGCAGCTTATCCTGAATTTTGTATTTTCACAGAATGGCTTTTCCCCCAGGAAAGTAATTTGTTTCAAGCAGTGAAAACTGGTCAATGAGCCCAGCACTATAAGCCATGACCCTCTGAGCAACCAGCAGGTCCCAGAGCAGATCTGAGCACTGCCAATCATGTATTTTGGGGAGGTATGAAAGAATGAAAGTCAGAAGAGGAAGAAGGAAGAAGGCCTGCACATCATCATGTTTACTGTCACCATGCAGAAGCATAATTAAAAAATCAAATCAAATCAAAAGGTCTTTCATGCAAGAGCATGCAAAATAAAGGCAGCAGCAGAAGAGGAAGAAGTTCAGTGCAGATGCAGAAGGTTTAGCAAATGCAACTCAAAAAAAGCTTCAAGTTCATACAAACCTCCAACATTAAATTGCTATGCCTGATATAAATGTTTTCACCATCTAGCCTCTTTGATCTCTTCTGTGAAAATGAAAGAAAAGGGGGAAACAAAACAAAACAAAAAAAAAAGCACAAAAAATTAAAACGTTGGTCTTGCGGGATCAATAAATTGGCAAATTAAAAAGTTAACTCAGAGTTGGGAGTGCAGCGCTGTGGCAGCATGGGGTGGGAATTCCCACTGGGAATGGGGGTCTGGCTCATGGAGAATGGGAGATGCAATGAATCCTTTAAAGAGACAGCTCCCAGGGGCCTTGGCTCCAGCCACAGACACAATTCCTGGTTTTCTGTGGAAGCCTCACACAGTCACCACATCACATTCCTGAGGGATGCAGGCTCATCCCTGAGTTTGAGGCTGCACTGCCTGGGGGGACTTTCACAAGGTGCACAGCAAGCTGCACCTTAACCACTTTCCCCTCTTGGATGTTTCCCTATTACTTAATCAATATCAAAAAAACTTTCTCCTGATTTTTGTCCTGCATTTCCTGCAATGCAGGCTACATTTAGTCTCTAACTAAATTTGTTAGAGGGAAGAAATTTCATAAATCAAACCAAGTATGTTTCTTTTGAACATTCAACATGCATAATTTCAGCAATCAGGCTGTCTATGGGGCAAAAAGCTATTAATTTCCAAATCAAGTATTTGATAGTTTAAAGAAAGCCAACACCCCAACCCAAAGCCCAAGAAGAAATTGGAGCACTGTCTTTTTAAACAAGTTACAGATGCATGAATGATATGGCAAATTTGGCCAGTGAAAGGGTAAAATGGCTAACCTTCCTCATTCTTATCAGCTCTTCCTCTTTTTCTGCAGGCTGCTGCTGTTGGGCAGTGATAAAAAAAAAAAAAAAAAAAGAGTTGTTGGTTCATTTAACTATGTTGAACCTTGGGGAAAAAAAAAAAGTGTGAGCAACCTAAACTGAATTATTAGCACAAACCTGGGGCTGGGCACCATTCGTGGTGGGGACTGTGACCTCAATGTGTGTTTTCCTCACCTACATTTAAGAAATAAATCGGTAAAAACATTTCTTGTTAGTAGATTTGTTTCAAGAAACCGTTTAGTTTCCAAACACAGCTGCATGAAGTTGGTTTTGAAGTGCTGGGGGAACATGCAAAAACCAACATGCAGCCCTAGGCAGGGGTTAATGACACGGCAGCTCCCCAGCACTCTGTTAGTCAACAGCACGTTAAATAATTCCTCCAGCTTAAGAATTATTTGTATTTGAAACCAGTGCTCTCCAGTGCTTCTGAAGAAGGGCTTCCCACTTGCATCAGCTTGGGCAGGCAGTGTTTTCAAATGGCATTTGCAGCTGGATCTCCCAGTGAAAATCCAAACAAAGCAACATGCTCAAATTAACACAGACTTTCCCCAAACCAGAAATTATTGGTTTTATCACCGGTATTATGTTGGCAGAAGCAGTAAGAAGAGGCATAGCTACAAAACCAAGCCTAACATCACAAATTAGGGTCTTTCCTGTTCGTAAGTAGAGAGCCAAGATTGTCTTAACACTCTAAAGGAAGTATTTTAGGGGAACTGGATTGCCAAGTACTCTGAAGGCAAAAGCATCAGTGGGTGTTAAAAGAAGTGATACAGCTCCTTTGGAGAAACAGTAAATCTGGTACGTTCGAATCCACATTTTCCTCCCACATCTATATTTAAAGGGGAAAAGAATCCAATGTTTAAGCATTTAGGAAAAAACCTGTAATAAGTGAGATGGGATAAGTAAAATTTCCTCGTTCTCAGTGTAACATGAGGCGGGGAGGAGCTGGGCAGGAACAGCAGGGCAGGATCTCTGCACTCTGATTCCCACCCCACAGCACCAACCTCAAGTTCAGCAGTTTAATTTAAAAATCACTATTCAGGGAGGCCATGGAATTTTTTGCAGCAACTGCCCTTTCTTCACCTCCCTCTCCAAACCTTAATTGATAGGAATCTTCCCTGGAGATGCTCACAAAGACCCACTGCATGATATGTTTAGAATTATGTGGCTCCAGAATGCTGAGAACAGCTAAATTTTGGAGTAATGTGAAAAATAGTGTCTCAAGGCAAACACTTCTGCTTCACCACTGCAAGGTTTCAATAAGTCAGTAAGATCTGAATATTAAGGACATTGTAATATCAGCAATAATTCTGTACATTATTTTGACTTATCAGAACAACACACACGTACCAACCCCAGCAAAGAACTCAGACATTTGCAGAAGATCAAACAATGGTTAAAAAGTACTGAATTTAAGCAATAAACTCCCCAAGGTCTCACCAGTGCCATTTTCAACTGAGGTTTTAGTCCAGTTTGCAGCACTGTATTACCAGCTCTCCCAGCAAAAGCCTATCAAGGTGAAAAACACTCCAGAGCTGGGCTGCAGTCCAGATCCATTATCACTGATTTCACTGGAATTCCTTCCTGCTGTCATACCAGGAATCAGGAGCACAGCCTGGCCATGGGTGAGCTCTGAACTCTAGTTCCATGATCATGTGCAGCTCTTGCCAGTGTTTTTAACCATCTACCAGCAGGCTGCACTTGCTTTGACTACAACCACCAAAACCTGGCTGCCCTGGAGCTCTTTCTTGCACCCGCAATGTCACAGCTGGGACATCCCTGGCACCCAGACCCCTGTGCCTGCTCCCACCCCACACTGGGGAGAGGGATAAATCCCTCATCACCCAGGACAGAGCTGCTGCTTTGGGGTGACTTCTTGAGAGGTGCTCCAGCCTGGCTCTTCCCAAGAGACTCTGCTCTGACCTACCCTTGAGGCATCCACTGGTTCCTTGGGTTTCTCCGGTGGGAATTCTTCACGTCTCACATCAGATTTTGCTGTTTCCTTCCCTACTTTAGACGTGGCCACGTCCTTCACGTCGGACTTAGCTGGGGCTGGCTCTGCAGGGTGGCTCTGAGCGATGGCCGGGGCTGAGGTGGGCCGGGGACTCCGCTCTGGGGTTATCACAGCCACTGCTGAGGATGGGGGACAGACAGGGACAAGGTTCAGAGCAGGTAACTTTTCAAAGGACTAGGCAAAGTCTTTCCAAATTACAGTGCTGTCATTGAAAAAGAAAGGGAGAAGGAGGAGGAGGAGGAGGATGAAAGAAAAGGGAAAAGAAATAAAGATGTTGAGCAAAGCAGCTTGTGCATTTAGTATGGGAGAGCTGAGATTATTTTCCTTATGGTTTAAAATAAAATCAAATAAAACCCCACACCAGATGGTTTACAAAAAGCAAGCTTTCACTCTGCAGAGAAGCCACACCAGAAAGGCAAATCTATTTTTGACATTGTGCCATGGATTTCTGGGTCCTTCACACACACTGACACGGACTCCACTCCAGTGCAACTAGAAAAGACATAGTATGAGGAGTTATGTACTCCTCAAGCAGAAACAGATGGCTTCTGGAAGAGAAACACAGGCTTTCCTTCCCCCCAAAAAATAATCAACAAGCATTGCTCTGGAAGACTTCTCAGCAACTTCCCAGTGGGTTTCAAGGCAGGCTGGGACTGCATGTCTGAGCTGGGTATCTTCAAGGCAGGGCAGTGGGAAGATACGCAGCACCTCCAGGCCAGTGACAGTGCAGAAATGAACAGCATGATGCCAAAAGTTGTCTTTTCAGAGGACGACAGTCGTAAATACAAGCACTAGGTCCACAAAAAATCAACTGCCTACTCCTTTCCTTCAATTCCTGATTTGAAGGTAGTTGCCCGACCCCAAGGAAATATTCAAGCCAAAGCTCTGTGACAAAGCAAGCCCAAATTAATTTCATGCGTGTACCTAGGGATACAATAAGCTATGTGGTTCTCCTGATGCTGATTTTTAGGGATGCTTCACTAAAAAGAAACCGTGTTACATAAGAGAATATCTCTGATGTGGTCTCACATTCCCAAAATCACAGTTTGCAGCAGGATCATACTGTGTATCCTATTCCAGCCAACATGAGGTCACTCATGTCCAGCCAGTCACTCACAGAAAATTTGCTGTTAAAATAAAAATTGTAATTTCAAGCAACCCCTTAGTAAGAATTCCTGTTCTACTGAAAAGGTAACAACATCTCATCTGTGTCTTAATAAAACATAGACAGAATAAAATATCCATGTGGCCAAAAATGTACAAGGAGGCCAAAAAAAAATTTTTTTTAATTTCTGAATTTCCACAGATTGGAATTACACTTTCAAGACAAACTCCTGGACACCACATCTTGTTGTAAAGAACCTTAAAACCCATCCCACCACTGCCAGCTCCACTCTCTCCCTGCTCCTCAGCACAGCAGTTCATTTCTGTGACCCAGACACTGTATTATCCTCTTCCAAGGACAAGTGGTGCTGTGTCCCAGTGTACTGGGAAGCAGTGACAGCCACTGGGAAGGTTGTTCAGAGGTGAGATGGGCAGGGACAGCTGGGATGAGGAGGATGCTGGCAGTGCAAAGCTGTCATTGTGGTGGTACCTGACTTCTTCGGCAACGGCTCTAGTTCTCTCACCACCATCATTTTCTCTTCCTCCTCCTCCTCCTCCTCTTCAATTGGGCTTATCTCAATACTGCCAAGATCACGTTTGGCTAAAAAAGTTATGGATGTGTTAAAATGCCACCTTAAGGAGGAAGCAGCAAAGGAAATACTGCCACCAGTAAATGTGCAGGGCCATCTCTCTTGCTGCTCTCCCAGAGCATCAAGACATGCAGGAAAAATTGGAAATGGACACCCAGCTTCTCCATGCCACCCAACGAGTTCTGGCCTGCCAGAACTGTATTTTAGTTACACTTTCCTGATTAACTGCCTTTGGCTATATTGACACATGATTTAAACACAGTAAAAAGCACTGGGATATAAAACACAGATTGAAACTGGATGATTTTTAAGGTCTCTTCCAACCCAAACCATTCCAGAATTCTATGACTGATCACCATCACCACGGCCATCACCTGAGAGCAGAGAAGCCAGCATGAGGAAAAGTGCAGGAGGTGGATGAGACGGGGCAGCAACAGTAAAAGAGCGCTGGACATGCCTGGGTCTGACACTAGCTGATGTCTGATCTGCTGCCACACATCCCGTGGAATACTCTGCTGAGGTGGAAGAGACCCACAGGGATCATGGAGTCCAATTCCTGGTCCTGCACAGGACATCTCAACAATCCCACTCAGTGCCTGAGAGCATTGTCCAAATGTTCCTGGAGCTCTGGCAGCCTTGGGGCCATGACCATCCTCCAGTGGTTTTCATACCAAGGCAACTTGTGATGTTCCTAGCTACCTCCCTCTACAGCATCAATCTCCTCTTCCTGCAACAAATAACCCACTCTGCTTTTAATTATGATTAATATGAGTCTGTCTGCACCAGCAATGTTGCTCTGACATCCTTCCCCAGCTAGGCAAGTAGCAGCTCCCTAGTGAAGACATAAAGTGGAATATAGGTGACGTGCAGCATCTTGTAACCTGATTTCCAGGCACTGCACACTCCTACAGCTCAGGGAAACAAACCTCTCAAGAAGGGACAGTATGGGAGGAGCTTTAAGAGGCCACTGCACACTCATTCCCACACACAGCCAGGGCATGGCATCCCCTCACTGCACCCAGAGCACACCTGAAAAGCAGCACACAGCAAAGCCAGGGGGTGATTTTAGTGCCAACAAACACCACCACAACCAGTGTAACCTCTGTCCTACAGCACTGCATCACTTCACCCCAGCACCAACAGCACAGGAGCCACTGCCACCAAACACCACTGCAGCTTGTACCTGACCGCGGCTGCAGCAGCTCCGCTGACTTTGGCTTGGCAACAGGAACCTTAACCACCTCTACCTTCTCCTCCTCCTCTTCCTCCTCTGCAATGGGTTTCATTTCAAAAGTTTCAAGAGTGTGTTTGGCTAGAAAGAGGTTTGTGGGTGTTAATGGGGGTTGGGGACCCACACAGACACACGATGGTCACCACAGCAAGGAGTGAGGAGATCCTTCTCAGTAGCTGGGAACAGCAAGGAAGTTTGCAGGCAGCTCAATAGTCATTTTCCACCATGGAACTACGTGTCAGTCCTTCTAGTGCTGTCAGACCCAACAGTGTATTGGATGAGAAGAGGAGAGAACACAAAAATAAGCTTTATGGGCTCCTTGCCCAGGAAAGGAGACGTGGGACACATGAGCAGCTCTCGAGTGTGGAACTAAGAAGGGCTGTGCCTGCAAAGTCTGGAGGGTGGCAGGTGCTGGCTGGCAAAGTACAGGAAAAACACATCCACAGAAAACCCTATCTAAAACCTAGGAGCTTCAATTAAATGTACTTGATTGATCAACTTCAAATCTATCCTGGTGTCTGAAATTCTCCACCTTCTGCTTTTACAGTATCGGGCTTTCCCCACCTGAAGATGCTGATTAGTGAGGATACAAGGAATGCTCATGGAGGGGAAGTTTGCCACTCTTCATGAAAACTTGATCTAGGTACTAGAAAAGCAGTAATGCAGTCAAAAGTACACTGTAAAAGATTCTGGGTGGAAGAAGGGTACCTGAAGCATTTGCATGTGAATTATCTCCAGCCCTAACACACCACAGGTGGTCACTATCCAGGTGATGAAGACTCCAAATATTTGCTGCTGTGATACACTTACCAGTATTTAAATGTGCTGTTGTACTTACACACCTCTTAAAGACATATATTTATTAACAGTACCTATCTGAAGAGAAATATAAGCTCCACAGAGTAAAATGGATAGAATTTCTCAAACACCAAAAAAACCGAACCCAAAATGGCAAGGAGGTCCTGGGCTGAAGAATTTCAGAAGCTTCAGGAGAAGTTTTAAGATCAAACTTGAAAGTTTTCAAATCCATATATACAAAACTACTACATTTAACAAGAGAGTTCTCAAGTGCCAGCACATCCTAATCTTTTCCCCACCTCCCCACAAGAATTACAGTCTAATGAGCTGCAAGGTGGAAATTTAAGAAGTTTCCCAGAGCTGGGCTGTGTCTCCTCTCACTGCAAAACTCTTCTTGCAAAGGAATGAAAAGAGAAAGCCATCAGATTTGGTGAAAATTGGAAATTGTCAGGAAGAAGCATGTAGAGGATAGGAAAGGCACTGCAGAGAGTTTCAGCCACCACCACAGCTATACCTGGCTTCTCTCGGATCTGATCCGCAGGTTTTGGTTCAGGAACCTCAACCACCACCACCTCCTTCTGCTTCTCTTCCTCTACGGCTCTGAACTCAACCTTTTGAGTTGCACGTTTAGCTGAGGAAACGGGGCACACGTTAACAACTGCCTGCACGGCAAAGGCGCAGACTTCAAGGGGCAGGAGAGTCACAGGCTGCTCTTTTCCAAGCTCTGACATCCACATGTAGCACTGCAGCTGTGGTTTCTCTACTCATCTGGGGTCATAATGGCATGGTCGATGGGCAACCAGCAGCACTGCTCCCCTCCCTGCTGTGCACCGTGCTGAGGAGCCTCGCATGCCCAGACTGCAGGGAAGCTGGAATTTGGCTTTGCTGCCTTATGGAACTTGAACCATCCCTTCCTTCCAGCTCCACAACACAAAACCCAGGCTTGGGATGTCACTGAGCCCAGGAGCAGGGCACCCTGCTGCTGGCCATGGTGTGCTGGGCAGCCCTGGTCCCCCCAGGCTGCAGTACAAACTCAGGGCTCAAAGCAACACAGTCCCTGCTCCATCAGGTATTCGTGGTGCACAGGGATCCTCACAGTGCACAGGGATGATCTTCTTTCCCTGGATCTTAATACCCTGTGATACAAGTCACGTGGACCAAGCTTAGGCACTCCCTTTTCCATGCCTCATCTTCTCTGCTATCTACTTCTTTTAAAAATCTCAGGGATGAGCTCATCTGACTGACACACCTCAACCCATGAGCACTGCTTTAAGAGACACTGAAAAAGTTTCTATTGTGGAAAAAAATCTCCCCCTCACGTTGAACTATGGAATTTAAGAAGTCATATTAAACAAAACAAACAGAATGGCTTAATTCCTGATTTTCTAAAGGAAAATGCTTTGAGATCAAATGAAGAAGTATCTTTTCAAGCAGAACTTTGGCATAAGCCTACAACACCCACCTACATTCTTTTCACCAGTCAGTTCTGCTGGGACCACCCTTGGTTTGCATTTTTGTATTGGGTCCGGCTGAGGTGGAGTTCATTTACCCCTAACAGCCCTCACAGTGCTGTGATATTGAGATAAGGATAAAAACTGGGAGAGATAACGGGCAAAAGTACGGAGCAATGATAGCAGAATGGTCATGGGGAATTCTTGTTGCAATTGCAATGAAGGAAAAAGCAGTGTATTAGGGGTAAATTAGGGGTCTGCTTTTGTTCAGTGTCGTGACAATGCTGTTTTGGTTTTTCTAGGGAGAATTTTTGGTTTGGTTGAGTGGTTCTGTTGACATGAATGAAGGCTGCATGATGAATCAGGATTTTCTGAGTTGGAAGGGACCCACAAGGATCATCGAGTCCAACTCAGAATCAGAGAATCACAGAACACTCTGAGTTGGAAGAGATCCATGAGGGTCACAGAGTCCAACTCTTAAACCAATGGCCTATATGGGGAACAAACCCACCTCCGTGATGTTATCAGCACCCTTGCTCTAACCAACCAAGCAACAATTCAGCCTCACTAAAGGCATATAATTCCTAAACATGTAAGGGGCAGGAACGAGGCCTCATACTACAGTGACAAGTTACACCTGTGTTTTTGTACAGCAGGGAATCCAGGTGGTCCTTAAGGAGCACTTCAGCACGCTGGTGATTCCAGAAGGGAGAGAGGAGCCACGGCAGGGACTGACTCACCTCCATCCAGGCTCCTGGACGCTCTCTTGCTGGCCGTGCGCTCGAACTGGGGCGCGGGGCGGTCGATCAGGGCGCTCGCCTGCCGCGTCTGCGCCTGCGTGCGGCCGCTGTAGCGGAACTTGGAGCCCAGCGCCAGGAACCTGCTCTTCGGGATGGCCTCGGTGGAAGTCAGCCTGAAAGACACAGCTCAGCTTTCTGTGTTTTTTGTTCTTCCCGACAATGTAAAAGTCTTTCTGCCCAGCACCAAGATCAAAGGTAAAGCCAAGAGCCATCTCCTCTGCTTTTTCAAGGTTGTTTATTCTTTCTTATCTCTACATTTCCTTCCCTGACCTACAGAGATCCATGCAGCAGGTCAGTTCACAGCAAATAACACCGCCCCAAAGGTGATGAGCATCTTTATACTGAAAGTTACATATACTTTGTTTATAAAAGATTCCCAATGCCTATCTCTCGTGCTAGGGAGTCAAGCTCTACTCTAAACCAACCAAAGATGCCAACGCCATGGCATAAAATGGAGAAAGTGAAGAAGGAAGAAGAAACCCCAAGGGCATGTGGAGACTCCATACTGTGTTTTTCTGCTTATCAGTTTAAAAACTCTATAAATCTATTTTTCACCCTGTGACTAACTATCACCCTACTCAAACTCTTGTGGTCTGTAAATCCTCACACAGAGGTGGTAGTTTCTCCCAAGGGCTAAAATCGAAGGCACAGGAGTTTTTGACTCCTTGCCAAGGTTTCACAGCCCCTTGTCCAGGTCTGGAATCACCCAGGACAGTCAGAGGAGTGTTCTGGACTCATCACACACACATTTAAAAACCACGCATGTCGCTGTCATTTATGAACAGAAACATCAGACTCCAAGTAAATTGATCAGAAGGCTGAAAGAGGTATCGTTATTAACAAAATGGAACACCTTATATAAGGTACTTCACTAAATAGTAAGTGATTGGTGAATGGGAACACCACCTTCCCTATTACCATTGGTTAAGTAAGAGAAACAATATATTCTATGTTATGGAAAACAAGGATGAAAAACACAACCTGTTATTTTGAGAAAGAATACTGTTTGGAGAATATGCTTACAGAATTTCTCTTGGGAAAGTGAGAAACTTTCCATAGGAAAGAAAGGCTCCTGACAGGCCTTCAGCTATGAAGTTTCAGAGACACAGAATTGTCAGCCCCACAGGGGCATGTGAAGAGGAATTAAAATAGAAATTAAAGGAGTCTCTTGCATCCACTTGGCCACAGAAATGCACATATTAATGATGTCTCACATCTACATGACCCAAAGATCTCTGTCTTATGGGTCTTACAAAGCAGAACTTGCTTAAAAATTTACTGCAAAATGAACACCTACTGTCCCTGAAGCCATTTCTCTCCCATTTTCCCTAAACAATGTTTTTTTGCAGTAGTTAAATTCAAGCACTAAGTTACTCAAGCTGAGGCAACTGTTCAGAAAACCCACCTGAAGAAGGTGTGATGTTCAACACATACTTTCCACAGCTTCTTTGCTGCCCGGTAACTTGGTAGCTTGAACCCAATTGTACTTTCATACTGTTCTTGCTGTGGACGACATAAGTTATTTAGGTATAGCAGGAAATAAATGCAGCAGGAGCCCAGGCCCCAAAGCACCACCCGGTCTGCTGTGGCACAAACTGCTGAACTTGCCCCACCATGTGCAGCAGGACCTCAGGTCAGAGGAAAGAGAGGGACTGGCCACTAGCCCCTGCATCCCCCAGGATTTGCATCTGGGATTTTCAGAGCAAAATGTTGTGGGTTTTGCAGCCAGTCAGATCATTTATCCCCCAATGTCATACTGCCCAGCTGTGGGGGTTGAGGTCAAACACTGACCTCCCTGCAAGGCTGGGTCATTGCAGTGAAAACAGAAAAAGGAGGAAGAAGAGGAAAGAGGTGGATCCCCAATGTAGCCCCTCTCCCCTATGTAATCAGGCTGCTCCAGCAGCTCCAGGGATTTTCCCATTCATGAGAGGCAGCCCCAGTGCATCCATTCCCTGCTTTCTGCACTTAGGTGAAAAACGAAGTCTAATTTTTAATTACTTTCTCTGAAAGGAAGCAAGACAACGTGCCATTGTCTTGTCCCGTTCCCAAAAAATGAGTTAGTGCTGCCTTGATTTCATCTGTCAACCTCTCAGGCCTTTCCCTGGATGCTGGGAATACCCAGTGATGCCAGGAGGTGGTGCTGGATGACACGTTGTTCCACTGCCACCAGCTGGCCCGGAGCTTCAGCCCGGAGCAGACACCCCGATGGCAAACAGCCTGACCTGCCTGCTCCGCTCCAGGGACATACATGGGAGCAGCCCCAGGAAACAGAGGATGACAGGAGCCCACAGCAGCCAGTCCTACCTCCCCTGGCCGAATCTTTATGAAGAAGCTGCTGCGTTTGTAGGAAATCTTCAGGACTTTGGGCCATGGGAAGCGGTTGATTCTCAGTTTATCTTTGTAAACAAGAAGGCCACTGGAACAGACTCCCAGAGTGATGTCCACTCCTTCCAAGTCCTGGGAATGCAGATCAGGATTTAAGCAATGTCAGATTTAGGAGTTTCATGCCAATGGCTGCCTTCCAAATTATCCCTCTGGTCTTCCCATAAATTCATTTCCCCACCACCCAGACTCCAGCTCCCAGCTCCATGGCCACCCTTCCTTTTCTTTCACGCTTTTCCTGACAACCTCCTCTCTCCTGCTGATCTCTCCTGTTCTGCTGGTTGCCCAAAAGGCTCATCAAGAGCCCCCTCTGCACTTCCTGGAGCACAGAGGCTCCTGTAGCAGGGAATACATATTGCATTCTAAGTTAGAGCAAGGACCTGTCTACATGAGGAGCTTTGGAAAGTTTCCTGTGATATATAAATAATAAGCAACCACAAAGAATCACTTCTCTTGCAGGAATGCTTGAGGCATTCCTCTTGTATGTCTGTATTTCCATACTTCCACTCTTTCCAAAAGGAGCTTCCCAAAACAGGAAAACTTGCTCCTGCAAGGGAAGGATAATCAAATGACAAAATCCACAGGCAGGTGCACACACGCTGGCTCTCACCTTGGCTCGGTGAAGGTCGACTCCATACATAGACAGCTTTTTTGCATTCTCAAGAAATTCCAGGTCTGCTTGGGCTGGAGTCATGGATCTGCAGAAAAAGAAAGGGCTTGCTATTCTCCAAACTGCTGCTTTTAAGAGGAGGCAGATCAGACTTCATGAAATCCACTGGATTTTTTTTTTTTTTTTTGCTTTCAATACAAAAAAAATCTGTGCCCAGATGATGAATTATAAAATCACTCTGACTGCCCAAATTCGTGCTTTGAGACATCCCAATAACACGGCTGCACTTTACTCCTGTGAAACTGTACAGGCGCTAGAGAAGAAAGCGAGCAAGAGCAGCGAGGGGACAAAGCTTGATTCAACAGAAGAAACCCAACTGAGCAAAAGGTGATAGGTCCTGTCCCCCACAGACCTGCTGCCTCCAGACCTCCCCAAACTCAGCTATTGTTCTCCAGCCAAACACAGGGACAGCTGAAACCACTCAGCAGAGATTCCAACCGGGGGGACCAGATGACCGAGGGGTTTTCTGGGAACAGATGGTGCCCTGTCTGCAGGAGGGGCACAATTTAACAAAGACATCCTGATAATGGAGGCCATTATCAACGTTATTGAAGTGTCCCTGTTAATACATTTCTGGTGTATGAGGTACATTAACAGCTCTGCTGGGAGAGGATTCAGCAGCATACATTTCATTTTCTACCCTCCTTTGATGTCTTCCTTTACTGAGCGCTCACATACATCTTGTATGTGATGTAAATAGAGGTTTGAGTGGTGGGAGACAGGGCAAAGTCCACTGTAAGGACAGTCTTGTAGGAAAGCTGCGGGAGCAGTCACCAACTTGGTATGTGCTTTGCAAATACAGTAGCAAGAGCTGAGCAGGGTTTAGCAGAGATTTCTCTGGAAGTGTCCAAAGAACACGTGGATGTTACACCTGGGGACACAGTTTAGTGGTGGGCTTGGCAATGCTGGGTTAATAGCTGGACCCAATGGTCTTCAAGGTCTTTTACAATCTAAACAATTCCATGATTCTATGTCTTCCACTGAAAACCCTCTGAAGTTTAACATTCACAGAATATGAACCAGAAATTAAATGGGGACATGTTTTCTCCTGCAGACAGATGAAATATAACTACCTCTTATACCTTGAAGTCTCCTTCTGATGAAGCCATGAATAATTCAGCACTGTGATCCACCACTTTTAGCACAGCAAATGGCCTTTGACTCCAAGTCATGAAGCTTGTCAGAGGCTCAGTACTTATTTTTCCTCATTTCCTCTCCTCTCAGTGTAAATGGAGGGGAATCAATTTAAAATATTGATTTGCAGGCTTGAGTGAGGTGTTGAGTGGTCACAACCAGGGCCCACATCCACCCTTCCCAATGTGCTCCAGTTTTTTGTTCCCATCTGCCTGTGAAAAAGTCTTGTCTTTGCTCCATCTTTTCCTTTCTAGGAAGATACACCCAAAATAAGATGAGGAAGAGGTTTAGCTACTGTCACCCCTGAATTTGATACCAGGGAGACTCCCAAGGATTGTTCAACCCCACCTGAACCAGACACACCTGCCCAGGTCATGGCTGCAGTTAGGAAACACTTAACTGCAGGTTTGTAATTCCTGGATCACCTGGAACCCTTCCACATTAGGAAATGAATGTTACTCACTACATGTGATAGGAGAATGCCCCAAACAGGCTGTAGGCTACAGTGTGTGAACAGAGAAACTGGATCAAACTACAAGCTAGAATTACATAAATCCCAAAGACATATGTTTTTAAAAGGCAAAGGGGGCAAGGTTAAAACAAGTAAATTTTGCATTTGGCCATGAACTAAACCCCACTTTAATGGCTATTCTGTGGGAGAGAAAAGCACTTGTTAATAAATAATTGCAAGACTTTGCATCTGCCTTCTAAAAGTCTGGTTGCTTCTTCATGCAGGAAAAAAGAATTCATGCTTCTAGAAAGATATTGTCCTAAGTATTAGATATTTTCTTAAAAGTTAATGCTCACATTAACCATGAATCATCATAAAATCACAGAGTGGTCTGGATTGGAAGAGATCTCAAAGATCATCTCGTTCCACTATCCCAGGATGCTCAAAGCCCCATCCAAACTGGCCTTGAACACTTCCAGGGATGGGACATCCACAGGTTTTCTGTATCTCCACAGAGGTGAGGAAAACACCAGAAAATCCCATTATTTCCCTTACTTCATGTTGCTATGCACGAACAAGTCCCCCAGTCCTCACCTGTATGTTTTATGAAGCTCCATAACCTTTTCTTCAAGCTCTTTTGTCTGGTTTGGTGCCAGTTTGAACTCACTGATGTAATCTGGGCCATGGAGATCAGGATCATAGTCTCCTAACTCTGACTGGACCGTGTAGGAACCCAGCAGAGCCAAGGTGGCAAAGGAGCAGGGCAGCCGCCCTGTAAGGATGTCCTGTCTAAGCTGCAGACACAGGTAATACCTGGGGACAGAAAGGAAAACACTATTCACAGAGAACAGAGAGAGATTTACTAACTTGAAGACCTGAGTCTCTTTTTTTATGCCGCTGATGAACACATGACAATGCTTGTTTCCAAATTTTACTTATTCTCAAGGTAAACAGGATGGGGGACTCAAGGTCACCTCCACTCTGCAAAGGGAGTAAAGGACACTATGACCAGAAAACCTTGGGTTTAGTTAAGAATTTACATTTCTATGCAAAAACACACATGGCAGAGTTATAAACGACATTGCTTTGCACATGGACTGCAGTGGAGAGTGGGTGCATCCTCACATCTACTAAAAGCAAACCAAACCTCCTCCAAACAGCCAAGACATATCATCTCCTAGCTGAAGGAGGGAAAAACACCCAAATATGAAACATTTCTACTCCATATTCAAGACACCATGGCAGTAGGACTGTCAGGTAACTCACCTGGTGATGTCCTCTGTTAGCTGGGCAGGATCTGGTGGGTAAAACTTGACATTGAAGGTAAAATCCCAGGGGCCTCCTGCAACGACAAATGAGAGCTTGAGAAAAAACCGCACTGGGACAGTTTTGTGACGGTCAGTTGATATAAAAAAAAGCTGGGAATATCCAATCTGATCTTCAGAATTTCGTAGATACAACATTGATTTGATATTGCTCCCTCTCACAGCTGGATGCAGCTTAACACCTGTGTAAGACGTGATTTCATTTACAACTGGTAAGAAAATCAAGAGAAAAAAAGCAAGGCAGGAAAAATCACCTAGATTAACCACAACTTGGGGCAAAAATTAAATTCATTGCTAAGAAGCTCAATGAATGATGTGTTTTTTCATTGACTGAAAAGGGAGGGATTCATGAAGACACGTCAGGCACAGGCTATAAATTAATGAATTAGGATTGGCTTACTGCTTAACCCAAATTTCAAAGTTCAAGGAGGGCTGTGCTAAGTCACTCCTCAGCCTAATGCACTGGGACCAGGTGGTCAGACACAGCTTAAACTTAGCCTCACACAAGCAGCAACCTCTACATGAAGACAGAAAGCACCAGGATAGGAAGAGCTTTTCAAGTCCAGACCTAACTGCTTTAATACAGCTTGCTGCAAACTGTGCATAGCACCATTATAGACATTAACTGAGCCAGAATCCACATAATCGTACACAGAATTGGCATTATGTGTGGTATGGACAGCTCAGATGACACAGCTGAGGAAGTAACTCTCTTTCCTTGAAAATAATCTCATTTCCCAGTAGAAGATAGTCCTGACTGAGCAATTTTCATAGTTACATCTCCCCCTGCTGTGCCCTTTAACACTAGTTCAAAATAAGATTTATTTCAGAAAGAGAAGATTTACCCCTGCACTTAACCTGCTCAGAGGTTTATCCCAATCTCAACAGGGAACAGGAGGAATGCAGCATTCCTGGATTTACTCCTTATGCAATGCCAGAACTGGGATTAAACTAAGGCATGTTGTTTCCATCACACACAGTTCAAAACAGCTGATTCCAGGGTGACAATGGAGGGAGCAGAGGTTCCCTAAACCACCACCCACCGGTGTCCACACACTCATATGTACATGCAAGAGACCTTTGCTTCAAGTGACATCAAGGAATTTAACCATCCCCAGGGGACCAGATTTCACAGCAGGCTGCTGGTCATTACACTCACTAGATGCATTTTATGGATGGAGCAGCTCCTGCCCTTCACGTGCACTCTGCTACTGATTCCAAGAGAAACTGGAAGGACCAGGAGCTCTCCCTACACCACAGCCTTGTGTTTTCCCACTCCCCCCAAATCTGAATTTAATGACACATTTTGTCCTAAGCCTCCCACCAAAAGCATCTGAGAAATGGTATTTTCCTTCCTAAAACTTCCAAAGCAGTCAGACTTGCTCCCAAGAGAAAACAAAAGCCTCTAAAACGTTTAATTTTGACACTGCCCTCATCTTGAACTAATTCAGTGCTAGCAGACCTTAAAACACAACTTGGGAGAGCATCTGGTATTTGAGCTGGTATTTCTCAAGCCATTTATTATTCCAGTGCCCCTGTTTGGATCTCAGAACTGTCTCAGAGTTCACAAAACCTTGTTCCACCATAAAATTCTGCTTGGGGTCTCCCAATCTCCTTTGGGATTTCAGTGGCTCCCACTGACACACATTTCCCATCCTCTAGCACGAGCACATCCCCATTTCAGCACTGCACTGAGAGTGTGGATTTGCTTCAGGCAAACACCCCCCAAGCTGTTTTACCAAGGAAATAACATTTTTTTCCTAAATCTAGAGCATCCCTAAGTCCTTAAGAAGGACAGAAAGACTGCGTGAACTTGTGTTGATCCCTGCCAGCCACCCTCACTTGACCTCTCCCCACCCCTGAGCCCCCTGGACAGCTCACCAAAGCCACACTGGGAGAAACCACACCTCCACACACATGATAAATTCAATCTACTTACCGTGAACCTGCTTTTTTATTTCTTTGGCAGGATCCAGCCACGTCTGTAAGAGGATAAAAACATTCACAGTTTACCAGACATTCCAGAAACACCACAGAAAGCTCAAAATTGCTAAAAATACAGAAAAAAAAAAAAAAAGACAGTATTTGACACAAAGGCAGCCATGGAAACTGAAGAGATGGTGCTTTTTTCACTACTTTTACTCCAGGCTGTGGTCTCAGTGGGTGTATTTCCAACCATTCACCTACCAGGAACTCATAAGGGAGGCAGGAATAACAAGAGGGAAAAGAAAAAAAAAGCATATTATTAGGGCTGCAAGAACAGAGCAACAGGTATGGCCACAGCCACATCCAGCTACCAGTGGCACTTGTATAACTTTTTTTATTCTCCAGAACCTTTAAAAATAGGTAAATAGGATGGATACATTAATTTTAAGCACCTTGTCTCCTTATCTACCCCATTCAGATCAAAGATCACCAAGACTTTCTATTATTAGCTATAGTTTTCAATGACCTAATTGCTGAAATACAAGTAAAAACACCCAATTCCTGAGTAAGGCTGGAATTTTTACAGGAGTGTGACATAAACTCCATTTCTTTGAACTATGACGCAAGTTTCTAGTAATTATCTCTACTACAAATTCAGAAATACATCTTTTTCCCCCTCCTCTGTAATTTGGGGTTTTGTGGGATGGTGGTGCAATTTAAGCCTCAAAACACAATTCCTGCTTTTTCCATGGTTTGAGCCTTTCCCTTTGCAGGGGTCAGGGTCTGTCCTGCTGCTGGCACTGGGCTAGCAACCCTCCTGAAGAGGTTACATTTAACCACCTCTTCATTTTCACCAGCTCTAAATAGGATTTGGACGTCCAGGTCTCCTGAGGTGAAGGAATTAACTCATTGAATCCCCCCCAGCTAATCTCTCCTGACCAGAAGGACACGTAACTTCATGGCAGGGAGACAGCAATACTTACATTTAATCTCCTATTTATATGCCTGCTCCTCTGGCATATAGAAGTGGGGATATAAAATCCATTTGAAAGGAAGACTTGCTGCCTTTCTAGGGACACAGCTTGGAGCAAAGCACCTCCATGGCCAAGCTGGTGCCACACAACTGCTCCTTCCTGGGGTGAGCCCAGGGTGCAGTCATGCATCCCACCCCGCCTGATCCAGCAGACAATGATGGGAACAGCAATTAACAGCACTTTTATCCCACTGGGTCATGAATCAGTGGGAAACAATCCTCCCTTTCAGGGCAATGAGCTCCTTGCTGCTCCATGGTGCCCAGCTGCTCCAGCCACTGCCACAACCTCCTAATCTCACTGTCACCCTCTTCTATGCCCACGAGGGGAATTACTGGTCCTCAGGAAGTTTATTCACTGAATATTTAGGTGGAAGATGTCACATACAACCCTGCCCTATCCAGGAATACACACATGCTCCACACAGCTGCAAGTGAGGTGCAGGAGCTCATCCCTGGATCCTATTAATGCCTTTTACTTGTGAATCAGTAAACTCTGCGGAGGTCCTGTTCAAAGTTACAGCAGGAGAGAGATGAAGATGCAGATTTTGAAGTTCAATGAAACATAACCAAAAAGATTAAAAAAAAAAAATAATGGTGTTTTCATCCATCAGAGCAAATGAAACCAGCTTAATCCACACTGGAGCTAACAGCCCATGGTCAGCAGCCTCACCTGCCCCAGCTTCCAGCTCTGGGACACAGATCTGAGTAAACAATCTGTCTGCAGTCCCTACAGCTAAAAAGCTGCACAACCTCTCAGTCCCTGTTGGCTTGGGGGAGAAGGAAAATGCTTCTGCTTCCAGAAGAATCAATGCCAAACTACTGGACACAAGAAGAGCAAGTCTGAGGGTCTGTGAGTCCACAGAATCATTCAGGAAAAGCCCTCTAAGATCATCAAGTCCAATCATTACTCCAGCACTGCCCAGGCTGGCACTATGCAGCCTGACAATGTGACATCTATATGCTTTTTGGTCACTTCCAGGGACAGTGATTCCACCACTTCCTTGGGCAGCCTCTGCCAACAGCCTGACAACCCCTTCCAGGAAGGAGTTCTTCCTAACACCCACGTGCAGCAGTGAGCTACCCACAGCACATGCAGAAGAAGCTGAGCTGCTCCAGCTACACTCTTTTTGCTCTTAATTGAATCTAAAAGCACACCTATCCCTCCCTCTGCAAGAACACACTCTTACTAAAAAAAAAAAAAATCCTCTGACATAAAAAAGCATCCAGGTGATATACATGGAAACACATTCCACATCCAAGAAAATTGGAAGATAGCAGAGACTGTAAAACAAAGTAGGCATTTCGCCTGCCTCAAATAGTGTTATTTCTGGTTGTTATTTTGCCTGTGTATAAAACAATATAAAATAAAGTATTTAATGACAGACATTTGTCAGTCAGGGACCTGGGATTGCTGCAGGTGAAGCAGAGAAAGAGTCAAAATATGGACCAACATAACTGGTCTAAAGGCCCTTCATTTCAATTACCTCACTTTTGGCTTTATGAAATAGACCTTGAATAATTGTTGAGTTAAAGGGTAACCAAGATTTTAAAAGATAAGACTCTGCTTGAGTCAAATCAAACAAAGACGTTAAATTGAAACCATGAGTATGAGCTTTGGCATAGATTCTTCTGCAGGGCTTCGAATGGTTCCACCCAAACCTTCTCAACACTGACACCAGTGCCAGGGCAGCCTGACTCCTTTCAGATTCCTAACTTAATGACATCATTTTGCAGTAAACTAATCCAATTACTTTTCTCCAGGTGAAGACCCAAGTTCACTAGGATTCATTCTAGGATTCACATAGCTTTTTGACCAGAATCCACACTACTGCAGTTATTTATTCACCATTTCTTCCGGTGTGATGACCCGCAGTCCATATCTAGGGAGGAGACCAAAAGGAGTTTGAAGAGGAGCTTCTGCCCCACTTCCTGCCCTGGAGAGATGATGCAGAGAGAGCTGAATCCCCTCGGGGCCAGCAGCTGCTTACCCTGGAGGTTGGTGTGTCCCATATGGCCAAACCAAAGTAGTCTTCTTCCAGCAGATTGAGGTGGTCACAGACTTTTTTAAGTAGATCCTGTCCCTTGGCGTGTTTCTGCAAATAGACAAAGAAATCCTGTAGAACAGGGCTGGGTTTTGCCTTTGTTCACAGGAGAGGGGAGGAAGGGAATAGGATCAAACCACACTGTGCACTATCAGTAAGGGGAAAAAGGGTCCTGAGTAGCTCCAAATCATATCTCCTGGCTGTTACAGGGCAAAGACTCCTTACAGGAAAGGGCACCAGACATAAAAATTCCATGGAGAGGCAACAACAACCACAGTGGGTCTCTCTCTTCCCACCAGCTCCATGTCTGAAAATCCCTCAAAGCTGGACCTCCCATCACAGCTCAATAGACACCAAGGATCTGTACAGGCTTTCCCTCCCAAGGAATATCTATAGTGCTGCTATCTCCCAGGTTCAGGCTGCCAAACAATCAGGTGTGGATCAAGAGACAAAACTGCTGCTACAACCTATTCATTTCACAAGCAACCTGACTTTTCTTAGGTTCAGAAAAAAGACAGCAGCACATAAGCAAAGCCCATCATTTCCATGGCCTTTCTATCACCCTGCTCTGCTGATGCAAGCCAGCTTCTCCCATCAGCCTCATGCACCCAAAGCTGCTCAGCATACAGCTTCCTGCCTCCACAAATACACTCTGAGCACTCCCATTTCCTCTTTTACTTTCCCCCATACCCTGCAGAACTGAACTTGCCCAAGGAACAGACATACTTTTAGTCCAAAAGCATGAAGGAAAACATCCCTGAGGCCTAAAACTATGGCAACCAGAAGCAGCTCATTCCACTGGAGGCTTTGGTAGAAGAAAGTGCAGTTCCAGTGACACAAACTCAGCTTCCTGTCAGTCATCTCAGCAAGGCAACTGCTCCAAGACTCCGGCCTTGCTTTATTCCTTGGCTTTATTCCAGCCTTTCAGCTGTCAGGTCCTTTGTGCACACATTGTGACTCTACAGGTAACACAATGTATGTGTTAGCCTGGGTATTCCTCAAGGAACTGGCACTGATACAGGAACAAAAAAGCTTCCAGGGCTTCCTTTCAGTCAGAAATGATGCCCAAAAACCACTAATTCTCCTTGGAGAAAGGCATTTGTGCTGCTCTTTGCCTACACCTTTGCAATTCCTTCCCAATCAAATCCTAATAAACTCTCAAAATGCCAGAGCAGAATTATACTAGCACTAAAGCCAAGGGTGCTTCTCAAGTTAAGAGGGTCTCAGTGATACAGTGGCCCCCTTAACCCTCTGCAGTGCCCACCATGACATCCTGGACCTACAGAGAGACATTTCTCATATCCTGCTCAAATCAGGACCCCCCATGGCTCTCCCTCCAACAGCGTCCATGATGGTATCCAAAGGCATCACTGCAGCAAACCAAGGCACAAAGCCACGGCAAGCTGTCGCCAGGATTTGGGGAAGAGGCTCCTTGGGGCTGCACACAGTCTTCCTGGCCAAGGGGAAGGTGCTGGGGGCAGTGATGCTGTGAGCTGATCCCAGGCAGTAGCAGCAGTGTTGTCGTTACACAAACACTCAGCACTGACCTACTTGCCCAGGATCACCCAAGGTGATTGTTCCCACAAGGAGCCCTGTGCCCAGATACCCTCTCCTGGCCCATTTACCAGCAGGACTGAGGGAAAACAAGCTGGTGGAAGCATGCTCCAATGGTAAGTACCAGATTATTAACATTCTGGACAAGTACTTCAATATTAAAATAGGGATTTCTGCTCGCTTTTTATTTCCCTGACAGCACCACAGCCCTGCAACAGAATGCACAAAATAAAAGAGAAAAAAAGCTCTCAGATGAAGGGGTTGCAGTGCTCTAAGACAACATAATTTTAAATTGTTTACTGGAAATATATTCAACTGCAAGCTAAACACAGTGTGTTTTTCTTTACATCCAAGCACCAGGAGCTAAGTTAACCAGCAGCCTGAGAGGTAAAGGTACCTCGGGGACTAGAAAAGTACAAATCAATTTTCTACATTTTATCCAAAGCCAAGGAGGCAAAAATTATTTAGACAATTGCAACCTATCCCAAAAACCTAAACTCTAGCCTGGGATACAAATGAGAGAGATCATGAACAGCAAGTAATATAAAGTTTGGGTTTGTTTTTGTTTTAAACTTCCCCCTGCCTTTATAAAGCAAAGCACCCTGGAATTGCAGAGCAATAAAAAATAAAGATTCCTAGTACCCAGAGGTTTTTACAACACACTAAAGAAGTTGTTACAGCTTACAGCAGGCTTGTTCTGCAGTAAAACCTGTCATGTAATTCCCTGGCAGCACATTAGGCCCCTATTAAATCGTGTTTGTGGTTTTTCAAGAGAAGCAGAAGGGAGAGGGAAGAGAGGAGCAGAACCAAACCCCCAAAGTACTTACATCAACAGAACACTCAAAAATGGTGTCATCCAGCAAGACGACTTTGCAGTACATGTTTCTGTGTCTTTTCACTGCTTTTGGGGCAGCTTTCAAATCCTTGTCTGCTTTATTCTCCACAGACTCTGTCTTCGGTTCTGGCTTAGCACCCTTTTCCTTTGCTTCCCCTTCTTCCCGGTCCTCGAGGTCTCTTCCCTCTGGCTCCTGGTCGTCCCTCCTCTCTTCCTGAGCAGGCTGAAACCCCCAATTTACAGGTGTCAAACAAACAAACAAAGCATCACATGGAACAAGCACTGCAGGGCTGAGATCTCACTTAGAATTCATTATCCCACTTTAACCTGTAATCCAGGACCTGGCGCAGCAGCTGGGGTGACCAAGGGAATGGCATTAATTTTTAAAACTCTTCCAAGTACTTTGCAAGATTTCATTTTGTAAAGGATGTAATAAAAAAGAAGGAAGGGTTGATTAGTGCAATCAGGGCAGATTACATCATACATTCACGGTATTAGTGACAGCATCTTCTGGATTGGGGAGGTTTTTCTCTCCCGGACAGGACCCCCAGTGCTCCCACTGCCACTCTGGCATAGCTATTGCTCCAGTGCACTGGCCCTTGGCATGGCAAGGGGGAATTATTTTAAACTGACAGAGGCTAGATGGGGTATTGGGAAGAAATTCTTCCCTGTGAGGTGGGCAGGCCCTGGCACAGGGTGCCCAGAGCAGCTGGGGCTGCCCCTGGATCCCTGGCAGTGTCCAAGGCCAGGCTGGATGGGGCTTGGACCATCCTGGGACAGTGGGAGGTGTCCCTGCCCGTGGCAGCAGGTGGATGAGATGGTCTTTAAGGTCCCTTCCAACACAAACCATTGTGGGATTTTCTGGTAGCAGTGGCTACTAAACGGAGGGTCAGGGCTGAGGTTTCATGGCCATTGGAGCTGACTGAGCAGCTCTCTGTCACCAAAAATGGAAGGCAGCCTCCACACCACAGTCCCTTTGCCTACGGAAGCACTTTGTGAGACAGTTGAATCCACTCAAATAGCAGAAAGAGATGCAGTTTGGGGAGAGGAGGAGGAAGGAAGCTGGTTGTTTGGGTTTTTTTTCCCCTGCCACTTCAGCAGGTTAAACAAGTTCATGGCAGGCTGTGACGATGCTGGAAGGGGCTGGATGCAGCAGGAGCACAGAGCTGCAGCAGTGAAAGAGCAAAACCTTGTCTGCTCAGCCCATCACATCTCATGAAATCACACACAGGCACAAGTGCACAGAGGTATTTAAAAACTAAATAATGTCCACAAGCTGCTGACTTCTGTTCCAGCAGAACTGGGACAATTGGGAGCAGGGAATCAGTCAAAGCTCCTAATGCCCGTCGGTCAGCATTTATCAAACTGCAGCACCTCGCAAATGCTTTCACAGCAGAAATATCTGCCGAGTGTCACAGTTCAGAAAGCCACTGACAGTGATCTAAAATAAGAACTAAAAAAAAAAAAAGACACAAATGCGTCGTCTAAAATGAATGGCCCATGAAGAAAGGCTGGGGTGCAAATTCACACAGGCTCAGGACCAGCAAAGAGAGAAACAGAGAAAGAAATCATGCATTAAAAAAAACAGAATGGTGTGGGTTGGAAGGGACCTTAAAGCCCATCTCACTTTCCACTAGACCATGTTGCTCCAAGACCCATCCAACCTGGCCTTAAACACTTCCAAGAACAAGTTCCCTTTGGAAAAATACAATTTCATGGCTGAAATTGCCTGAAGAGCTCTACCTCTTCCCCATCCTGCTTATCCCAACCCTCAGAGGTACAAAACATGAGCAGAGATCATCCCATGGTCTTCAGAGGCTCAGAAATTTGGGAAAAGAAAGGAAAAGCTGTTACCTACTACCTTCTCTACAAATCCGGATTTCACAACACACAGGTTGGTTGGGATGTCAGAAATTCCCAGCTGAGGAGAAGGAACACCCACCTTTTTCCAGTCCAGGCTCAAGTAACAGTAGACCTGTAACCACCCAAGAAGGAAGAGAAGGCACCCAGCACACCCAAATTAATAACCAGCCACAGTTCAGTGGCTCAGTGAATGTTCCCGGGGGGCGGGGGGTCTCTACCTCAATTTCTACTTTAATTTTTTGAACTTTAAATTTTGCATGAAAATGACCCTGGCTGGAAAGAACAGACATCAGACACATCCCAGGAGCTGGGCTCAGCTCATGTGCCATGCAGAAATCCCTGTCTACATGATGCTCAATCACAAAATATTTATATTTGGCAGGCTCAGCACTAGTTTGGACCAAGCAGATGACCAAGTCCTAAAATGCCATGCCTGCACTCCTCAAAGTTGAAGAAAGCCATTCCCAAATCCACGTACTCTTGCAATCTCCACCTTGGACTACTGACCTGGCTTGATCCTGCTCACACCAAGAACATCCTGATGGTCAACCCTGGTTTTAGACCCAATGAATGTGAACCCTCTGTGTTTTAATGTGACATCCCATGCCTCAGCAGAGCAATGATTCAGCATGGGGCATTTTAAATTATGCTGTGGAGAGTGACCCTAACTCCTGGAACAGGTACTTTGCAGGTCTGATGCAGGGATGCAAGAGTAGGAAGCACACAATGAAACACAGGGAGCTGACAAGAGCCTTTTTGGCATCTCATGACCTTTTCTGGTCAAGCTCACCAGTCGGAGATATGACGTTGTTATAGTTCTGGCTACAAAGACACGTTTTAAAGCAGCAGGGACTATGTCCCACAGAATGGAGTGTTTTACCTGTGTTTCTGCACTGCTCAAGGAATGGAGATCCAGCGATGGGTCAGTTTTGAGCTCAGGCTCAGGAGCTGCAATCGGGGCTTTCACCAGGATGTCTTCATCAGGGCTGGCTCCTAATCCTGCATCTTTCTGGTCACCCCCCACCTCTTTGGGACCATCAGTGTCTTTTTCCTCTTCGGATACCTGAGACTTGGGCCTCCTGAGGAAGGAGGAGAAGAGGCGGGAGAGACCCCGGCCCTCAGAGGTGCGACGTTCTTTCTTGCTCTGCTCCTCGTGCGTGGGAGTGTCTCCGTTGGAGGCCTTCTGCCTCTGGGGCTGCCTCTCCGGTGTTGGCTGAGCCCCTTCCTCCAGGGAAGCCTCTTGTTTCTGTGTTTCAGCAGCTCCTTCCTCCTCCTTGGCTTGCTGCTGCTCCGAGTTGTCAGCGTCGGCTGCTGGGCTCTTTTCTGTTGTCATGATAATGCTGTAGGAGAGGAGCAAAAGGGCTCAATCAGGAGGTTTCCAAAACCATGTCTGACTGAGCTATTCACACCAACCACGAGCACAGGCACGCCACATTCACCAGTCACACCAGTTCACTTGTCACAGAACCAGAGTGGAAGGAACCCACAGGAATCATCGAGTCTAGCTCTGAAGTGAATGCCCCGTAAGGGGATGAAACCCTGGCTGACTCCAGCCTACAAAGTCAGAAAAAACAAAGTCATTCCTTCAAAGCTACAGTCTGCTTCGAAGATAGTCTTTAAGGTCCCTTCCAACCTAAACCATTCTGGGATTCTATGATCTAAACCACACCAAACCATAGTGCTGGGGACAGGATCCATCAGTGTTGAGCAATTACATCGCTCTGCACCAGACAAATCAAGTGGAGCCCAGCAGACTTTGGGATTCATAGGATATTTGCACTGCACGCTGCAAAAATGTCAAATGAAAAGGTTTCCAAACAACATCCATAATGGAGAGCAGATTTCCTCAGAGCTTGTGCTGTTATGCTGATGCAATGTTTATTTCAACTTTAGCCTGGGCTGTTGACACAAAAAGATGGAAATCACATGAGAAGAATATCTATTTAAGGTATAAAGAGGACCCAAAATAATCATGCTTTAGAGGGGATAGAACTAATCTTTGAACACCACATCACATGTATCTGCAGCAATAAATTGCCACTGCTTACAACGAGCAAATAGCGTATAATCCAATATGCCTCAATCCCCCAGCCCAAGCCTCAGTGTATAAACATTTGCTCAAAATACACACTTAAAATTAAGAAACATCCCAAGATGTCATCCTCCTACATATTCTTGCATTCATCAACTTTAATTTAACTCATCCTGATTGCTAAAAGAACCAGAGTGCTTGAAGTAGAAAAGCCCTCCCAGCTCTTCAAAGGACTTTCCCCTTGCATTTAATGCAAACATTTCATATTATTTCTAATGCCACGGTTAAATCAGCACAGCATCACAAACCTTCCCTGAATTTGTTTCTGCAGCAACACAAATTTCCTGAGGTTACAGGGTTTGGTTTGGGGTTTTTGTTGTTTTTTTTCACTTGGACTCAGCCCCACCAGCCGGCCTTGGGGATGAGCTGCAGGGCTTATTTTAGCAGGGTCTCCTGCAGAAGCAGAAGACAGAATTACTCTCCACTCACCACCTCCCCTCTGTGAGCTGCTCTGGGTATTTCCAAACCCAATGGAGTGGGGCAGAGGCCACTGAAATAGCAGCTTCCAATGTGCACTGAAGAAACAGGTACCCAAGCAGAGAACCTGCATCATGAGCACCCAATGGATCAGGGATGCTACAAGGCAAAGAGAGAGCCCAAACCCAGATGTGTCTGCAATCAGTTTGCAGATGGCAGCATATGTGTGACCTGTCCTTGCAGCTCTTACTTCCACTCCCCTTCCTCCTGCAATCCCTTGCCACAGATGCTACTGGCCCCATTAGCAACCCATGGCTCCCGTTGCAGAGAACCCCAGCCACCACACAGCCAATTTCTGCTCTCATCAGCTCTCCAAGGACTCCTGGAGAAACCACAAGGCAGTGAAGAGGCCAAGGACTCTGTTCAGCCCAACACACATCACCCCAAATCCACTATGCCAACACCCAGGGCAAAGCTCCCAACGCTCCAGCACACACAGAATTGAAAGGGATGTTCTGCAAGCCTGTCCCACCACAATCACACACCAGCAGCCAGCTCCCTCTGGCACCAGCTGTTGGAACAGCCTGCTTTGTAGTTGCTTCCCACTGTGTTTGTTTTGAATAAATACATTTGTAGGAATCATTATCAAAATGCACAACGCTGGACAAGCTGCTCTTCAAACCAAAAAGGCAGAACCAAAGCTTTGGAGATGACGTCAGTAAGGACGGCACAGCTCTTATCAGCTGCAGGAAGCCCCAGGGACAGTCCACAAAGGAATGTTTCCTCTGGATGTACTTTTCTCTCTTTTAAACACCAACAACTTGGAACAAGATTTGTTGACTTGTTTACATTTCAAAACCGCCGCCATGGACCTTTCCCAGCACAGGAAGGTGGGTCTGGGCTGGCTGGCGAGGAGCAAACATCTCCTTTTCTTTCCTCCATCCCCTGAGAACCACACTGCAGCTCAGCCAGATCTCCTTGGCAGCGCTGGGGATGCAGGGATGGGCACGTAGCAGCCCTTCATTTCCCAATAAACATTTCACAGCTGCCAGCACCAATAACTCACTGGGTACAGCAAACACCTTGCTGCACGACCTGAGTGCACTGCTCCAATGCATGGGCTCCTGGCTGGCTCACTCCCTTGGAGTTCTATGATCAGAAATGATTTCCCCTACATTGGTTATCAAAAGCAAAGAGATCTGTAAGTAACATAACTGAGAGGTTGTCCATGGCAAGAGGGTGGAATGAGACGGTCTTTAAACCTTCTAGCCTAAGCCAGTCTCTGATTCTGTGATTATACAAGGAAGAAAAGGACCTTTCCTGAAAGGAGATGGGTGCCAAGTGGTGTTTGGTTTCCAACCCAGCCCACAGCAGAGCAGACACAAAGCGAGGTTCCCGCTCCACTGCTCTTCAACCCATCCCTTGGAGAAAGCACTGCCCACAGCCAAACCACAAGCAGGTTTTTATTTAAATTAAATTGTCTTCGCTTGCTATTCCATAAGGCAATTCTGCTGAGCCTGCAGGTGCCTCGGGAGCTCCCTGGAAGCTGGAGGAAGATGCTCTGCTATTGTATGAACACTCAAGCAGCACTGTTAACTTTCGGCTCTGAACTGCCACACTGTAAATACTTCGTCTGGGGGGGCTTTGGTAGAGGCTGAAGGTTTGATGTCAGCCAGTCTGTAAAAGGCAGACTCTTCACAAGCCTGGAGTGGAGGTGTTAAACACTATGGAGATAAGCAAACTACAACAAAACACAGATATGATCCCAGAGAGAGATTTCAAAGAAACAATGTCATCAGAAAAGAGCACAAATATAAGTATTTATATCTAAGCATTTTTAAGCTGAAGAACATCCTGCAGATAAGAAGGCTTTGGCAACAGGAAGCAACCTGAAGAGCAAGGCGTTCAGAATTTCCACAGCAGAAAACAGGCTTTGCTGTGCTGAGGACACCTGCACTATGGGGTGACATCCCACCACCAACACCACACCTCATCTGAACCCAAGCAGCCCCCAGGGCAGGACTTGGACCTCCTCAGGAATGTTTTCCTCTGGAAAAATGATTTACAGCTTATGTCATGTGGCAAAAAAGGACTGTTCACGAGGAAGCTTCAGTTCTTGGAAACACAAACTGTCTCACAGAGATGCCCGACACAGGATAATGGGTGGGACAAACTGTCTTGACCTTCCTACACAAAAATGTATGGCTTCACTGAACACTGCTGCTCCAGCAAGAGCTGGAGACAATGATAAGACAGAAATTTCTGCTAAAAATAGGCTGAAAAAAAATCAAATAGTTTCAGCAACAGTGTGGTGGGGTTTTAAAAAATGCATTCCTTCCCATTTCATAATGTGTGTGAAAAGCTCATAATTCACCAGGGAAACTACACAGAACGCTTCTTGAAATAGAGAGCAGAGCCTGAAAATTCAGTTTTGTCAAGACCTGGTGCATGTGCAACAAACCTGTGGGTAGGAGAGGAGGAAACTGCAGCTGCCACCAGCACGACTCACTCAACGTGTTTGTTATATGTCCTACACGTGATTTTTACTACAGTAAAGAAAACACTGGACAGAGCTTAAAGCAACTTTGTCTAGTGGAAGGTGTCCCTGGTCATGGCAGGGGGATGGAATGTGATGGACTTTAAGGTCTCTGCCAACCCAAACCCATCTGGGATTCTATGACCATAGCAGAGAGCTGTTTGCTTGGGGGTTTTAAACGAAGTAAGAAATTCAAATGCAATAAGCCTCTCAACAGAAATTCAAACAACTTCAAAATACTCTAAAGACACAGAACTTTTCCAGATTTATTTAATACATTTTACTAGAGGAAAAATTAGTGCAGACATTTTATAACCCCTCATCAAATTAATTAACATGCCTCATCTTTCTGTGTTGGTACTTTGGATCCTGAACAAAACGGATGCTGTCACTCAGCCTGACCTGAAGGGTAACAGGAGACTTCAGGAGCTTCATTGAATGGGGAAAAATAAACCACCCAACACAACACAGATGGCACATTACAACTGCCCGGATTTAATTCTCGATAGACCAGCCCTGGTAATCTACTGCAGTTCGGCAGCACCGTGCTCCTCTCCCATCTCCTGCTAACGTACAGCCTTCCTATTTAAATGAGGGCAAAAATAGTAGCTCACCATCTGCTGAAAGCAAATCATTTATGTTAAATTGAAGACTGGGCTTATAAAATGACCTGACTAAATGGAGCAGTAAGTGCATTACATCCGAAGGGAGCTGAAAGCTCCTCCTCCGTATCCTCAAAAATCCTCCTGGATGCTACAGAATTCCTTACATGGAAATTCATGGGTTCTGCTCATTGGTGAAGTGCTGAAATTTAAATGAAAACATGTACTTGTCACTGGGGCCTTGTCTACAGCAATGGGTTTGGAAAGGCTGCCCATGTGGGACCTGTCTAGAAAACTCACTTGAACTTGGAGCAGTTGGATCCAGAACAGAGACACAGAGAAGGCACGTTCCCCAGACTGCCAGCAAAATCAAGCTGCTCATAGACTATCCCTCCTCCCATTGCAATGCAGTAGCTGGCTAAGAAGACTAAGAAAAGCACCAGTTAAGCACAAGTGCTGTTTGCTCTTCAGCAGCAAGCAGTGACTCTTGGAGCTCCCTTCCCCTCTGCAGCAGCAGCCAGAGCAGAAACAACATGGTTTGGTCTCAAACACACAATGCCTGATGGGGCTGCTCCTGCAGAAACAAGTCTCCAAACCCTCCTGGAAGACACAGGGGCTCAGCCTGGCAGGCAGCAGCCACTCCAAAACCCTCCTTGGCCGACAGAGCCGGTATCTGCTCGACCCTGCAGAGGGAGGGAGGGATCCATCCAAGACCATCCCCACCCTCCGAGCAGCTCAGCCCCTGCGTGGTGCAGATAACATCCTGGGGCTGCTCCCTCCACCAGCCTCCCAAAACGGGGAGCACAAGCACTCGGCAGGTGCCAGAAATCTGTGCAAAGAAAAGCAGCGGGAATGGTGCTTACAAAAGCACCATAAGCGAGCCACTCCATCACAGGGAGCCAATGGCAAGGACAGGCTCCGTCCCAGCAGGTCACTCCATCACAGCCACTCCTGACTCCGCACCAAAGGAATACCCGCGGTGGCGATGACAGCACAGCAGAGATGACAATGCCACCGCTGCGTGTGACGATGGCTCTCCCTGCAGCAGCATTCCACTTGTTAAAGCAACAGTTCAACAGAAATAAGCAATAGCTCTCCATCAGCTGAACAGGAGGATTTTTTCATGAATTATTCATAAGGTGTTTTTTTTCCTGCCTGAACACAGATGTGTTTACTTACACTGCGCCTCATTTACACTCAAGGTTTAACATACCAGGGCTTATATTCTTTCCTTACAGTTTCCCAACAGAAATAAAGCAATTTTTGCTTTTGTTGCTCTCTCTTTGGTTGCTTCCAAACCAAAGCTATAATTAGAAGCCCAGAGGGCCCTGCACACTCCTTTGATAAAGAACTGCCTGCTAGATAAATACCATCTTTGCGCACACACACACACACACAAACACAGAGGCACCTGCCAGGATGAACTGCTGCTGCACCAAGAGCCAGAGGGATGTTTGATGCTAAAACCTCTTAACAGGCTCCATCACTGACTGCCCCAGTTCACACACATGGGCTGTTCCTCCCCTGCATGCCAGGGACAGGGCACCTAAGTGCTTCATTTGTTACTTCACAGCTTTAATGCAATTTGCATTCACCCAAGTGCCTCAAATACATCTGCCACACCCTGGTACAACACCCCAAATTCATAAAAAATAACCATAATCACGCAGTTATTTGGATGTTATTTGCACACAAGAAATGCACAATATTTGAACTATCTGAGAGAACCACTTACAGTAAGGGCTGCGAGAAAAACCACTAGGCATGTTCTTTGACGAGCCCTCATGAAAGCTGGCTGAAAAATCTGGATGAAAACATCCTCAACCCTGGCTTTCAGCTGGGCTTACTGCTTCAAAATTGCCATCACATATCACAGAATCCTAGAATGGTTTGGGTGGGAAAGGACCTGAAAGCTCATCTCACCACACCCCCTGGCAGGGACAGCTTCCACTGCCCCAGGCTGCTCCAAGCCCCATCCAGCCTGGCCTTGGACACTGCCAGGGATCCAGGGGCAGCCCCAGCTGCTCTGGGCACCCTGTGCCAGGGCCTGCCCACCCTCACAGCAAAGAATTTCTCCCCATTATCCCACCTAATGCTGCCCTCTGTCAGTCTGATGTCATTCCTCTTTGATCTCTCACTATCTGCCTGTGTAAAAAAAGTCACTTTCCCTCCCTTTTATAAGACCCTTAAGGCACTGGAAGGGGCTCTAATGTCTCCCTGGAGCTTTCTCTTCTCAAGGCTGAATATCCATAACTCCCTCAACTTGTTAAGAACACTTAGGTTAGAACTACACTACCCTAAGTTGATTCCAAGACCTTTTCTCCTGACAGCAACACCTGAAACAATTTCATGCAGAGGAAACATCATTCTCCCCTACAAGAGCCTGCAGTGAGGGAAACTCCCAGGACATGGTGCCTAACCCAGTGGTGCCTGGGTCTGCCAAGGGGCACAGCAATGTGGTTCTGTGATGTTTTAATGAGTCTTAAGAAGCTGTACCAGCTGCCAGGCTGAGTTGATTTACCTGGTCTGTTCTCACATGCTCACTGCCACCACTGAGCAGTGAAATGAGGGCTGCAAGGTAACTAGAATTACCTTTACAGAAATTATCAGCTTGAACATTGCACTTTTAAAGATTAATGACCCTTACCTAGGAGTGCAGGAAAGCACTGGCCAGCTGCAGGTTATCTACTAAATCCCTCAATTCTTGGTTTTCTGGCCAAGCCCCAGCCACTTACACCTGCAGAGCAACACAGGGGATGAAGAAGCTGGAGATCTCAGCATCCACCAGCATGGAACAAGCCAGATCCAGCACAGACACAGATGCCAGCTCTGGAGACACAACTGGGACAGCAAAAGCTCTGAGGAGCCCAAGGGAATGAGTCAGCAAGCCAGGGGGTTGTGAAGCCGAGTTTCACTGGGTGGGTACAAAAACTGCAAGTATCAGCACGCAGCAGCCTGTGCTGCTCCTGAGCTGGGGAAAAGGCTTTGTTTCAGAAAGGGCCACCCCTTCCTGAAGTCTCCTTTCAGAGCTCAGCATCCCATGCAACAGCACAGAGAAGGAGAAAAAATGCATTCTCACCACAAACCTTGAGCTGCAAACTCCCAGTTATCCCAGAAAGAACCCAACCTTCAACAACTTGAATACTCACCAGACCAGGCAGCTTGATTTTAGAGCCCACTGAGAGCTAATTGAGGTCCCCCATCAAAAATAGCAGAGCCCACTCTAAGCTGGCTGCAGCTCCCCAAGGCACACAGCAATGGCAAATGCAAACTGGGATGCTGCTGACCTTTTCTCAGGACTGGGAACAGCAAAGCATCTTCTGCGGGCACTGTGCACAGGAGGAGGTGAGAAGACACCTCCTCCAGAAAGCTCCCCTCTTTTTTCTGTCTTCTTTTTTTTAAAAAAATATTGCAGGTAATTGTCAAACTCTGCACCATTCCAAAAAAAACCACCATGGGGAAGATCCTATTGCACATCTGCAGGCTCCAGTCTATGCCCACGGAGAGCAGGCAAACATCCAAAACCTGTGTGTAACTGTGTTCCCAACAGACCTGGTCCACAGACAACAGGCAGAAAACCAGTTACTCAGCTGCTCCCCCAGACACTCAGAGCCAGGAGTCCGAAGCTGTTTGCAAAGCCTGAAGGTACTGACTCTGTTTGAATGAGGCAAACTCCAGTCTCAAACACCACCAGGGCCCCAGAAGGATGTTGCCCCAATGAATACAGCAGCAGAAGAACGCTGCATGCGTGTCCCAGGAACATGCTTGGACACTTCACATCACCTCTGTAGGGATAGTTTCCTTCCCAGCTTTCCTGCTCGTGATGCTCAGTGACCACAAAGTCACCCTTGACCCTGGGGTGGGACCACAAGCCAGGCAGCAAAGGAGATGGTTCTTGGAAAATCAAGGTGGGTTTTGTGACACCTGCCAGGCAGAGGATGTTCTCCAGAATCCCTCAAGGGATCCTGCACCACAGGGCAGGCAACACCCACCCAGAGTAAAAAAAACAATGGGATATCAGTGCTTTGATTAATGAGACATCCTCACTGGCAGTCCCCATCCCATAACAAACTCATTCTCTTAGCAAGGCAAGGGAGAAGCCCACAGTGAGCACAGCTTCCTAATATTTCTATTGCATAATGCTCTTTGTCCTGTATTTGCACAATTTGGCCTGTTTCATGCATGCAAAAAACACCTCAGGGATGCACAGAGGTTCTGCTCTGTGTCTTCACACACATCTCTCTTCTGCTTCTACACAACAAGATCCCACGGCACCATCCAGAACAGTCAAAGAACTGGGGATGGGTAACGAGATGGTGGGAGACACCAGGACACCAAACTAACACGGGGTGACACAACTGTCACCTCCCCAAGGCTGCAGCCCAGCATGGCTGGCAGGGATGAAAATCCTCCCATCCCCAACAGGAACTGGAACTAAACAGAAGGGGAATGTGAAGCAGCCATTAAATACCACCATGTGCAGTCAGCAGTCAGTTATGTAGCAGAGAAGCTAAATCCTGTCACCTCCCAGAGCTGCTCCTTTCTTGAGCCAAGGGACTGCAGCAGAACCCCAACCCCTCCCACCCCCCCAGGGCTCAGCCTCCAGCCCTTTCCACCAGACTGTTTTTTCCATCCAGCAGTGAAATCAGGCAGCTTTAGTTTTAATCCCCTTAATTAGGGGTGTGCAGCAATCTTCATTCCTTAATTACATCCATTGACACATCTGATGCAACACATTTACAAACAACCATTTTCAGCGAAGATGGCTTTGAATCAAAATTGCTGTCAAATTCCCACACTGGCTGTGCAGAGTCACCAAGAGGGAGAAGACATAACATGGCGTTCTGGGTGCTTTAACAAGACACACAGCTTGGAAATGCAATTTTCATTAAACAATCACCTGTTCCTTTGGCAGGATTCACATGACTCCAGAGCAGAGAAACCACTGGCAGTCTGAGGCTTCAGAATGGGAGCACAGCTGTCAGAAGTTTACAGCAAAAGGGACCATTTCAGGCAATCTTCTCACTACTGACCCACGGGATGGAGGGATGGCATTTCAGTCCCTATCCTGATGATTTTGGTCCATCACCATTCAGTAGCTCAGTTAAAGGCAGACAATGGGGATGCTCCATTTCAGCTGCTCAGCTGTCAGGAATCCCTTTGATCCTCTGGGACAGCAAACACACAGTGAGCACTTTATCACCCCCACTTCTGCTGCAGAACCAAAATAATGACGCTGACACCTTCTGTCTGCCCACAGAGCCATGGCAGCCTTATCCCACAGGGAGCCTGTGCTCACTGCTGCTTTGAATTACTGCCCCAGATCCCATCGTGATGCACTAATGGCTCACCAGGGCACAGCAGCTGAGCTCCAGCCAGCAGCCTGGCCTATAAGCAGTAGGAACAGGATATTAAACACCATCGGGGAGGGGGGAGGGAGAGCACTGATTTAAAGAATGGGATGGAAGATAAAATGGTATTGTGAGGGTTCTTTCACCACTGGAGACCCAAGTAAGGATGCATCCTGGTTCCTGCAGCACACTCTGCTCAGCTCCGGCATCAGCCCAGGGTCGCTGCCACTATTTGCATGGAGGAAATGTACACAAACATTGCTTTTTTCAGACTACAGAAAGGAAAAGGAAGTTGTGTTCACCCTCAGTACAGCAGGGAGGGGTCAGAAATACACTTTGCACCCACATTCAGGGGCTGTTTGCTCATATTTTTGGTTGCCGCCCTCCTTTCTGCGCTGGGTGGGTTGGTGTGGGAGGCTGTTGTGGGTTGTGATTTCACTGAACAAACACCAGCATGACCACGTTCCACCGGCTCTCAAGAGGTGTTTTCTACCTCTTCAACACTCACCTTTTCCAACCAGCAGACCATAGCAGGGTTAATGCTGAGTATCACACTGGTGTTCCTGGATGGCCCTTGTGTTTTTGAACAGAACACTGCAGCACCTTCCCCTCAGCTACACTTAATCCTGCTGATCCAACACTGACCCACCCAGGAGCTCCACCAACAACAAGCATTGAAAGGATCTCTCCTACCCTCCTGTCTGGCTGCACCAGACCTGCTCTTCCTTCCATCACCCTGCTCTTTTTTCCACCACCCCTGATTTCCTCCAGCCTTCTCCCCACTTCAAGGGCTGCCCAGGACCCCCTTTCCCACCAACTCACTCCTTTCTCCCCAGTCCTCTCCCTTTTATCCTGTATTACATGCCACACTGGCAGAAGTTTAACATCCCTGAGAGCGTTAAAGGGAGCTTGGGCATGAAGTCAGGTGGGCAAGTGCACTGGGACAACACTTGGAAGTTGTAAACCAGATTTCTCCACTCCCACTGGTGCCAGTGCAACCTGCACAGTCCAAACACTGCTGGCCACCAACCAGCTGAGAAAACAACAATAAACAGCTTACAATTGTTTTAATACTGCAGTATTTTTAAATAAATGAAGAGCCAATAAAGGCAAAATATTTTCTTTAGTAGGGATAAAGCATAAGCAGAAAACAGTAGCTGGTTTAAATTTCTCCCTATTAAAATAAATTGTACATGGGGCTAGTGGTGCTTTCTGGATAAGCTACTGACCTTATAGACACAATTCAGCATCCTAATGATACTTATTTTATTAGTTAGGTCTCAAAATAATCCTTATCCTAATCAAAGTTTTTGCATGTATGTATATACACAAACCCCAAACAACAGAACAGTGGTAGGAACACCACATGTTTTGTTGGAGAAGCTTTGCTTATTTTTCCCTTTTTTATATTTAAATCCGAGTTGTGCAATTGCTTCATGCACAGCTGAAGCTGCACTGAGCCCAAGAGTGCTTCATCCAGCTGAAAGCTCCACAGTCTAACAGGGACTCAGCACAGCTTAGGTATTTATCAACTATCAAAAGCAACAGCAAATTAAGAATAAACCACATTATTCTCAATATTTTTGACTCAAAATCAATTGGTCTTGCCAAGTACTGGGGACTAAATGGAGATCTCCAGCTAAAAGTATGCTGCCAAAAGGCTGCAAGTCCCACAGTCACAATTCCAGACAAGTGAGCCACTCTTTTCACCGTGCTGCTGACAGCAGGAGCCACACAACAATATTGCTGAAATCCACATTCATGCTGCACAAGGGAATAAAATGCCACACAAATCCTCTTTTCTGCAAGCTCTGGTGATACCATTGTTCAGGTTAAAACTGCCATGAGAAGACCCTTCAAATGAGGCCAGGGTGAAAGAGTGGAGAGAGCAAAAAGCATCGTGAGCTCACCCAGGTGCCCCAGCCAAGCGGCTCCGGCCAAACCCACTCTTTGGTCCTCCAATAAATATATTCTTAAACCATCTCCTTTGCACTTCCTTCAGGTTCTCTTTCTATACACACAAGCCAAAGATAAATAGTCACCTGTTCCTCTCTAACATGAAAATAATGAACATACAAACGAGGTCTGAGCAGGCTGAGCTAGCTGGGAGGCACTTTCTCCCCAGTGTAAGCTGTGAGCAGGGAAATACAGAAAATAAAAGTAGAGAAATGGGAGCCCTTGCAGTGACAAGAAGCGTAGTTTAAGAGTAAAAAGCAAAGACAAGACAGAAACAAATGCAATGAGCTGGTCTCTGGTTAGGACATCAGGGCACAGCCTGAGCTCATTCCAGCTCCCCAGCTAAACAAGATGCAAAAACTCCTTAGAAGCAAACTATTAGCCCACAACACGAACATTTCATTCTCTAATTCCTACGCATGAGAGATGTTTTAAAAGTACCTGCCTTACCAGGTTGTGTGCCCTGTTCAGCACCCAGGGAAGGAGAAGAGGACGTGCCCTGCCCTGCAGGCTTCGGTTCCCTACCTGGGCTTTGAAGCGCCTGCGTTGAGCACGGACCTCGCTGGCGTCACTGCCATGTGGATTTGCCGTTTCCCAGGCGTTTTACCTGCTGACATTCCGACTGCAAGCCTGTTTGTTTTATTAAACCGTGCTCCTACTCTTAAGCTACCATCCAATTACTGCTCCCAATTACTCGGTGCTCAAGAGCCGACATTAATTACAGATCCCTGCGAACAAGGCTGCTGCCTGCTGAACTGCACAGAGCTGGAGCATCCAGGACCAGTCCCTCCTCTGGGAGAAGAAACGAGATTCCTCATCTCAGCAGTGGATTAACAGAACCGAGCATGAAGGGCAGGTTTGGTGAAACAGACAATGAGCATCACAGCCTCAATGCCCAGATTTCAGCAGCCCTTTGGACCCCCTAAGTATCCACAGCAATAAATATCTGGTTTTCCCTATGAAATACAACAACACACAGCACCAGTTCAAGCCTGGGGATGTTAACCCAGAAATCTCTGGGATTAAGGGCACACACCAGCAACAGCAGCCAGTGCTGTACAAATGCCCATGAGTTTTAAGCCTTTGGCAAAGCACTCGAAACCAGGAGGATGAAGACCCCAAACTCTATAGGAAAAATGCCTGAGTATCATGGCTCTTCAAGCACAGGTCACTTTATACCAAGAACTGTTCAGGCATTAACAACAGACCTGTGAGGTTAAGACCCAAAACAACTCCCTGTGAAGAGCCCAAGGACACACAAGTTCAGCGTGAGCCTTAGGGAAGGGCACGGAATGCCCGTTTGCCTTCACACAGTGGCCTCTGCAGACAGCAGCATAACAAGTTATTTTGCAACTCACATTGCTCAGATTTAATAAGCCCCCTAGTGCAAGACATCCTTCTACTGGATTTGGAGAAAGATCCTGTAAACTCTGGCCTCTTTTTTTCCTTTCTACAAATAGATCTCTGTTGCACAATGCACTGATGCAGTGCCACTTGCATGAAACAGCACTATGCCAGAAGTAAAACAGCACTTTACCATGATTATCTACTTATTTTTTAATTCAATATTAGATTTTTTTTCCTCAAACTGTTTCTCTTTGCACGGTGCAGTGCACTTTCAAAGTGTTTCAGTAACAGAATTGCAGAACTCAGTCCTGACAACAGCAGAGAAGATCAGTGCTAGACTTCTAAATACAAGAGGAAAAATAAAAAGGTGAACAATTCTTCTCTGTGCTTTCACTTCTGCTCCCAGACCTTTGAGAAAAAATCCATGTTGTAGTACTGGGGCAGGGAACACCATGGTGGTTTGAACAGCTCCCACCAGGGACATGCCTGATGGGGACACAGGAACACATCCCACATCTGGGACAGTGCTGGTCGAGTACCATGGAGCAGCAGAACATGCTTCTATAACCCACAATGTATTTCATATTAAGAGCAGCAATTAAATCAATTAGTGGTCACCCAGCGACTTTGTAGTTCATTTTAAGCAGCAAAACCAACTTCCAGCATGGTTTAGGATCAGAAGGTGCCACACAAGCACACAGATGCTCGTGCCATTGGGAAATTGGGAATGGCTGCATAGGCTTCTCCTGCAGGTGGCTTACACCAAACACTTCATCAGTAACAGATGGGTGGATGTCAGATTCCAAATGAAACACACACATCCCCATTTACAGTGATTCAACCCAAAAAAGCCTGTCCAACTAAAATGCAAGTGCCACATCCATTTTTCTCCATAGTAAGTGCAGATCACATCTATGATCACTGCAGAAGCCAGAAGGGACTGTGCTGGGTACCACACTGGCTAATTACTTGTGTGACAAATTATCAACTTAAAAATCAAATATCTGCACTCCTCCAAGCTGAATTTTTTTTTTCCATTTTGCATTTTTTTCCAATTTGCATTTAAAAAAAAAAACATAATTCACTGCTTGGAGCAGCAAAGACACTACTTTAAACACAGTAACAAATTTCAAGCCTATTTCCCAAAGCACCATCAAAGAGCTCATCACTGCCAATACCAAGAGGTCTGTATTTTTTCACGTCTGGGAATCAACTCTAAATTTTCAGTTTTCACAAAGCTGCTTTTCTTGGTTTTGAGAAATCTGCTCCATCCTGAGCTCTACTGACTCATCCCCAGACATCTCTGACTTGCAGCACCTAAACTGACTGCACCCATGAAACACCTTGTGACTAGGCAAAACCACAGTCCCTGCTTGGGAAAGCAGGGAAAGGAGATTAACTCAGAAAAACAGTCAAAAACTGCACATGCCCAAGTCACTGTTCCTTTTGGTGATGTGGAACTGAGCAGCTGCTGGGTTTGGCTGACAGAGGGACGTTGATATGATGCTCAATCTCCTGAGGTCCAGCCAGGTGCGTGTCTGCCCTGTTTTCCTAAACCCCACTCTTGCTCCAATAGCAAAGCTCTGACAATGCTTTACAACAGAGAGGCTTGTACTGTTCTCTCTCCACTTGTTTTTTGTTTTAAAGAAATGTCTCAAAATATTTTCTTAGGGAGTGTTTCTGCTGAAGGGAATTGGGGAAAAACACAAGCAGACACTTGAGGTAGACAGGAACCACCCACTCACAAACCTCCTGTTTCAGAGGTGCACAGCTGCAGCTCCAGTTGATGTTCTCTCCCCCCAGTCTAGAAAATTTATTAGAACATGTGTTTTAGTAAAAAAACGAATGTTCTTCACCAATCCTATAGTGTTTTTCTAGTGGTGAAACTGAAGTTCTATGAAAGTTACAATTATTTAAACCTCAGTTTCAGAGTAACTCATCATTTCTTGGTTTTCTGCCACAGCCAGAAGTTTCAAAAGGTTAACCTGTTTCCAAAACAAGCAGAATCTATCAACAAATTTTCAGCTGATTTTGTACTTAATGGATCAAAACGGCAGAGTATTTTGTTTCCTTATATTTGTGTTTTCAAATTTCACCTCAAGCAGGAAGTGGAACTCTGCACAGCAAAACCAGAGCTGAGCGCTTTTTGCATCTGCTCCTACCACAGGAGTGATTTCACAGGAGAAATACTTAATGTACAACCAGTTCCCGCAGCAGCACCAGCCCAGCAAACAGAGCCCACCCTGTAACCAGGTTAGCACCTCACTGAGTCACTAATGAGCTCCATAAACGCCTTCTAACGTCCCAAACCCATGTGAAATGGAGCTGCAGGCACAGGGTACTAGCACCTCTCCTTCACCTGTGTCTGCAGAGAACCTTATCACTGGCACAGATCCAGCTGTGCATCTACCTCAAAAAAAAGGAGAAAAAAGTTTAATTCCACTGCATATGCTGTGGATAATACAATGTATTTGCATTCTCAGATCGCCAGCCTTTGCTGTGATTAGCACTGTGCAGATCAAACCCACTCGGGCAATAATTAAGCAGTGTTCATGCTGCAGAGTCCAGCTCAATTATAAAAAGAAATAAACCTGCGAGAAAAGCATCACAGTAAAATACCAAATTTCTCTGTAATTGCAATCCTCCTTGCTTTGTGAATTCATGCCTCATGTCCATTATCTACTCCCATTCCTGCCTCTGGAGGCAGGCAGGCAAGTATCAGTAATAGATTCAGTTTCCCCAAGCGCTCCCGCTCGATTCATCATGCAACAGGGACTCTTTTTTTAATAAGCCATATCTTAGCAAAAGGAATATCAGCATATGTCATCATCAGGATAGATGAAGAGAGTCAATCATCATTTTTAAATAAGCCAAGAGCAGCAGCTGCAAAACATGAAGCCACTAACACTGCCCATGCTACCACTGGTTTCCCCACCGGCATCCCATGGGCGTTTGCAGGTGTGGGAGGAAGAGCATCTGAACCAAGAGCAATGTTTTCTGCACTGGTGCCCCAAAACTGAGGGGATGGGAGATACCAGCCACTCAAAGCATCTTGCTTCAGAACAAAACAAAAAAACTTGATTCAGTGTGTAAACAGAGAAAAAAAGGTCATTTTTTGAGACGAACATGCTTGGACACCACAAGTCCTTTGTGTTCTCATTATCAAGGGGATGAAGCATCCCAAATCCCACTGAAGAGATGGGCAGGGATGGGACCTGCACTGGGATGGGCACAACAACTGCTCTGACCTAATCAACCAACCCCAGCTTTATTCTACCATTTCCTGGAGGAGCAAAGGAAAGATCAGACAGGTGGGAGCAAACAAACTGATACTGCCACTCATAAACAAAGAAGTGTTTTTTGAAGGCAGCATCTAGGTAGACCTGATGGAAGTAACAGAAGCAGCAGTTACAACAACAAAAAAACCCCTCCAGAAGTCTGAGGAAACCATAGCACTCACTAGAAGCAGTATCAGAGGAATTCAGCATGTGGCCATTTTTCCCCACTATCACCAGTATACCCTTCCCTTCATGTTGATGCAGTTGCTCCCACTGCAGATAAACTCCCTTCTCCAGGGCCATCCTGACAATATTTAATGTTTCAGAAGGCCCTGAAGAATGAAGCCAGCTCATTTGTGTCCATCAGCAAACTCACCTGTCTTCAAGACCCCTTTTCCATCATGTTCGAACACCTGGGGAGGCCCGGCTGCACATGAAAATCCATGGAAAAGCAATATATACATGTACCCTACATTCTTCCCCTTCCATAAAAGTTTCACTTTCTTTCACATTCTTTGAGAAAGTGGAGGGGTCCTTAAACTCTTTTGACTAGAAATACATATAAACAGCTGAAAACTCACATTTTCTCTGCACCTGAACTCTTCTTCATGCCCCAAAAGCTTCCAGGTTTTCCTTGAAAAAGTTATTGAAAGTTATCCTGGAAAAAGTTATGAAAGTTATTCCTGCAGCTGTACCAGGCAGCCCACACTGAGTTTATCATGTTGCTACTTCATGTGCATATTCACCAAGACTCTCATGAGCTTCCAGCACACACACTCAACTTTCAAGTTGGCAGTTGGAGATAAAAAAGCAGCGATATCAGCATCAGCCACCAGCACCAATCCCAGGAGGAATGGAGGGACATGGGAGCACTGCTGGTCTTCCCAGGAGGAGGGATGGAAGGACACCAGGGAAATGCCTGGTACTCATCCCACCTGGTTTCCTCCTGCTCAAATTGTAATACATGCTACTAAGGGTCCCAAAAATGCTGGGGGTTTTGCATGGCATGTGACCCCTTCCTCCTACAAGCTATAGGGGTCTGCCTTCTGTCTGTCTCAGGGTATGTTTACATGATAAATGGCCTTTTTACTGCCTCTATACAATTACACACAGTCGTGCAGGAGAAAGAGGGATGCTGCTTAGGTGACTTCTTTTGACTCCAGACCAATAACCACCTCCCCCAATTTAAACACTGTCAGTGTTTAAATTTAAGTCTGTCAATTCGTTGCCAACCAACGGCTGTAAAACAGGTATTTAGACCAGAAAACTTTGGCCTAACACTGGATTTCAAGATTTTTCAGACTAAATGAGCAGCTGAGTTTTCATGGTACCTGAAGGCCAGGAGGACTCCCTCGTACCAGGAGGATGACAGTTCACCACTGCTCTTCCCCATGGGGCTGCACCCCTGGAGGGCCCCATTGGCTTGTGTCTGATGTGCATGTCAAGGTAGCACTACTAGGATACCTGTCTTTGCCAACAGGACAGAAATACTACACACACAGAGAATCCAGTACTTAAAGGACAGACCACCAGTTTTATTTTGGGGATTTAAGTGAGTTTTTGGTCAGTCTGCAAAATGTCACCCTGAGCTGCCTTTGCACTGATTAAAATTTGCATTTTTCCATACAGCCCCAGGGCATCCTGCTCTCCTCTGGCCCTCATGTTAAGAGTGGAAATCAGGGACACACATTAGGTGAGATACCTGGAAAAGTTTCTTCCCCCAGAGGGTGGTCGGGCACTGACCAGACTCCCCAGGAAACAGTCAGAGCCCCAAGGCTGCCAGAGCTCCAGAAGCATTTGGACAATGGACAACCTGCTCAAGGATGCACAGGGTAGGATTGTTTGGGTGTCCTGTGCAGGGCCAGGAGTCAGACTTGATGATCCTTGTGGGCCCCTTCCAGCTCAGGAGAATCTGTGACAATGATTATAGGGCCCTCTTATCCACTGGTCCAGCATGCAAGGCAGGGCAGCAGGAGGAAAAATATTTGCTGGCTAGGACAACTGAGGCTGGACCTAAAAGATTTTTACCTTTCCATGAACCAGCACCCTGCCCAACAACAAGCAACTCCTAAAACTCCCCAGGAATAGTTATCAGCTGCATGTTTCTCATTTTCCAAGTGCCTGGCTCAAGGCACTGCCAGCAGCTCACAGAGGCAGAAACCGGGGCTGGAACATAAAATGTTCCATCATGCTCCATGTCAATCGGATAAAACCAAACCACCCTTCAAGCCATCCTGAAGCATCTATAACATCTCATAATTGAATTGCAAAGACCAGCTCATACTCTTGACTCATTTGCACACAGGCATTGCAGATGAATTTGGGTGGGAATTATTAATCCTGTCTTCAGAGCAGAAACTGAATAACAGGGAATAAATACAGCCTAGAGTCCTGGACACAATGAGATGGAACTGTCCCCATTTACACCCTGCTTGCTTCCATACTCAGTGATACACAGGCCCTAGGGGTGAAAAGTCCATATGGAATCGTGATCCAAGGCCATGTCAGCACAGGAAGGCGAGGAGATGCTGTGGGACCAACAGCAGCACATGCCATCTTTCACCTCCAAGGGTTTGGCTCTGCAGTTCTACTATAAAGCCGCATGAGCAGCTGAGTTATTTATTTAATTAAAAGCTTTTAATTATCTCTCTCACACACACATACATTCCATGGGGCGGGGAAGGAGTAGAATAATCAGCCTACAACCAGTGACCCGAGGGTTCAGAGGAATTGTGGTTTTCATAGAAATAACTAACTAGCCCGATTCTTCTTCCACTGCTTTCAAAGTGTACTCCCATCCCCAGGCTCCAGCCATGGCGTGTTCTGCTGTGGTTACATCTCAGGTTGAGCTGATCCCTGTAAGAAGGACTCAATGTTGACAGAGCAAAGGATCCCCCACAGGTCTGGGCGCCAGGTTTGCTGAGGCAGCCACGGAGGGTTATTCCATGGTGTGACCCTGTCTGAAAGCCAGGCTGAAATCCCATGGCACTCACCCTCACCAGCACACGGACTGGGCTGCTCCCCAAAAATACAGATGTGGGAGGGAAGCACCCAACACTGTGGTGGTGGCCACACAACCAGGCAGCCATGAAGCTCTCCCACCGCCTGCAAGAAGAAACGCTCCCCTGAGCTGCTCATCTTCCTACATCTTTTAGGCTCTGCATTGAGATCAGGGAGATACAAAATTCTCAGTCCCCTCCAAAAGCACCAGAGTTCAAGTGCTGTGAGACTTAATAAATTATAAATTACAATCCGCTGCTGTCGACATTTGCTCTGAGCACAGCAGCTAAAGTAAGCTGGCATGGGAATTTGTTTAAAAATCCCGGATCAGAAATGAAGCAGAGTCTGGAGGAGCATGCCCTGGAAGAGTACGATTGCTTCAACACACCCCCCAAGCCCACACGATTTCCCTCTCTGTGGAACTGCTTCATTTAAAAAAAGAAAAAGAAAAGAGAGAGAGAGAAAGATTCAATCCATCTACATGATCTACATCGACAAATTAAAAGCAGTGGCTTTTAATACACAATGTGAGTGGCATTACACAAGCAAAAATTCACATAAACAGAAAACAAGCGTAAACAACTGACTGAACGTAAAGAAACTAATAATATTAATCTGGATTAAGTACAAGCCATAAACATTCCTACCTAATCCATCCGATGGACAAAGATAAATCCCTGCTATGCCCCATCCTACAGTTCTTAGCAATTTAAGAAACCACAGTACTGATCAAACAGTAGTAGATAAGACACAGAAAGGGAAATCTTTACGCATCGATGCCTGCTTAATCTACACAAGATTACAGCAAAAGCCAAGCACCAAGAAAGCAGAATAATCGTTGCAAAAGATCCCCAGGCCCAGACTGCAATTTCTACTCCTGATGCAAAGCTTTATATTGAACTTCCCTGGAGAAATACATGACAGCAACAAACACAGCTCGAAGCCTGAACAACTTGAGTATCTGCTATTCATTAATGCTCTAGGAAAACTGCACAGAAGTTAGAGGGATGCTGATAGATCTGCAGTGGAGTTTAAAAGTACAAAGTAAGGTTTACAATAGGAAATTATTTGCATCCACAGGGCTGCTGCAGGGACCCTCACACTGTCCTATTAAAGCCCTTAGATTCATCACAGCTTCCCAGGAATGTAAAAGCAGTTCCAGCAAGTTCAGACACTGACCCAGTGTGGCACAACAGCACAGCTCAGCTCTATCTCCTCACTGCAGCCCTACCCACACATGCCTCCATCCACAGAGGGGTGGGAAGCTCCCACTACGAGCAGAGATCTCTGAGGAGAGCCCAGAGCTTTCCCACCCAGCATGGACACAAGATCTCTGAGCATCACCAATTTCTAGGGCTTTTTCCAAGAAAAAGGTGAAATATGGCGTAATGGGCTGAAGAGAAATCCACCCAGCAGTGACACAGGTATCTTCATGGTTCCCCCAAATGAAGAGGCTCTCAGCAAATACCCCTCATTTGGGAACACAAGGAAAGATTTCTGAGGGGAAACTCCTAGTCAGATGCTGAGGATACTCTTCCACAACCAACACTTCCACATCCGAGGATGAAGAGCCTGAGGTTCACCTTCTGACACCAAAAATCCAACATTCCTTTGAGATGCCAAATAACTTCTGGTGAAAACCTAGTACAAACCTAGTACAGAGCCACTACCTTCCATCAGGAACCCTTCTGTAAACACAACTTTATTCCAGCACATTACCTGCCACATTCACATCATCATCATCATCCACCTATCAATGTATCAAAGCACATGGAGCATCCCAACATCCCAGCAAGCTACCCTGGCAGAGCTACACTTTAATCTCCAGTGAATGAATCTGTGCACATGGTTGCTCGCCACATCCTCGCCAGCCTATGTCCCATCCATCAAATACCTGCTCAACAAGCAGTAAGCAGGGCAGTAGGAGAGACATTGTTTTACCACTCTCTGAAAATCAGATGATGTCAAATGAAAAACACTGTAGATGCTCATGCAGAGCACATAGGCACTTGGCAGGCAGATACTTCAGGAGCTGAAGTTTGGAGTATCATTGCCTGAAGCACTTTTAGGAACATATAACATTTGGAAACAGGCCGAGAGGAATCCCTACTCCTCAGGATTGCTGCATTCCCATGAAATGCTTTGCTTCTGATAAGACTATTTGTTTTAACTTGCAATTGTAAAATCAGATGAAAACACAATTAATTCCTGTTCTCGTCATCTAAACTGATACAGGAAATAATGAATGTGTTTATGCTAGGAAAAAAAAATCATCCTTCTCTCTGTTTCATAAGGCTCTAATTGAGCTTTCAAGGTAAGAAGCATGCACTATGTTTATCCTGATATTTACCTTCCACAGCAGCTTATGTTTGTCCATGGGAATCCTAGAAAATCCTCACCTTCGTTATTAAGACCATGACAGCAGAGATACACAAAGGAACCCAGTGCCTTTTAAATTCCACCCAATGCTCAAAATTGCCCCAGAAGTGCAACTGAAGATTCAAGATGATGTAAAATATTAACATCAACAGCATCAGCATCACGGACATGCAATCTAACAACTACCACAATGCTGCAGGAATACCTTCCATTCATTAAAAATATGGCTGGAGCAGCCTTTTAAAAAGAAAAACAACCTACCTGAAGCAAAGGGAGCAGATCCTGGGGCAGCAACACACAAGTTAGCTAATTGTGAAAGGAACTGCACTCCACAGCACCACAGCAGTAGCAGAAGCCAGGGCAGAGCACCTCTGCATCCCTCATCCAGACGCAGCATATTATCTGCCCAACGAGACCTTACAGGGATTATTTTTACGTATCTCAAATGTGAATAAGAATCACTAATTCAATGACCATCCCTCCAGATCTAGCAAAGTAAGGCAAGCAAAATCCAGCACATTTGAAAAGTCTTCAAATCTGAAACGGAAAGAGCAAGGCAAGGCAAAAATGGGGTCTGTGGTACTGTTCAAAAATAAAATTTTCATGGAATAGTTTGGATTGGAAGGGACTTATTTTGCATTGCTTCTCCAGTATCTTAATTAAATTAACACACAGAATTACAACTGAACCAGCCTAGCACCTACCCCAGAATTTGGACAATCTCTAAGAAATTTTCTCTTCACCACCAAACATGCAATTCTTGAATTACCATTTACACAGCCACAGAGGGAAGAGCTACCAGACCCTGCCCAAAACCAGCTTCGCTGAACCAGTGCACAAAGGGTGAACAAGTTCCTTTTTCCCAAAATACAGGGGAGTGAGGACTTGGGACACTTGCAGCTGCAGCACTCAAGATATGGTCGAGGTGGATTTTTAACTCATTCCAGACCTTCTGGAGTCATTTTCATTATAAGCGGTGCCTTGCTGGAGATAGGAAATAAAAATACGCCTTGGTGGAAAATCCATCAAGAGCATCACTTCCCAGTGGGCCAAGGTGTTTTCCTGAGTTAGAATTTGGTGGAAAGCAAGATGCATGGACAGGAAAAAGCTCTTGCTGACTGATTCCAGACCACAGCACCCACATTTGTCCCATGGGTGGGTGAGCAGGCACCGGTCTGTGGAGCCTGAAGTGCTTCCCCGACAGCCCTTCCCCGCCAGATCTCCTTCCTCCTCCTCCTCCTCCTCCTGCTGTGTCACGGACCCCGGGCAAAGCTGGGGATCCCAGCCCGGCCATGGCAACCCGGGAACCCGCCCCGGCAAAGGGGGACACCGGATGCCCGCTCCTCCTATCCTGCTATCCCCATTTCTTGCCTCCTGCAGAATGTCTCGGGCAGATTTTGACATCCAGTACTCCATGTCACACACAGCCCCACGGAGCGCTCGCACACGAGATGTGCACATGCTGTGCACACACTCGCTGTGCACACACACACACGCACTGGATTCAGCCAGTGCAAACGCACGCTGTGCACACTCAGACCCCAGTGGAAACACAGACACGCTGCATACACACGCGGAGTACATACACACACACGGTGCACACCAAAACGCCGCGCACACTCACCCGGTGTGCACAGCGCACACACGCACTGCGCATACATGCAGCGCTCACACGGAGAGCGCACGGCAGTCACACCACACGCCCCCGACACGAACTACACACACAGGGTGCCTGTGCAGACCAGGCGTGCTGACTCCAGCACCCCTCACACGCACAGGCTGCCCGCACACACTCGCCGTGCAGACGCACCGTGCGCAGAGGAGCACACGCACTCACACACGGCGCACAACCACACACGCGCACAGGCACGTGCCCACCCGCACAGAGACCGTGGGCACGCACCGACCCGCCTTCTGCGGACACGGACACACGGACGGACACACGGACACACGGACGGACGGACGGACGGACGGACGGACACACGGACACGCCATGCAAAGGCCGCGCGCGCTCCCCCGCGCCGCGCACACGCTCCCGCGCGCACTTACCCGGCCGCCCCCGCGCGGCGCCCGCCGGCCTCACACCGGGCCCCGCAGAGCTCCCGCTGCGGTGCGGCACCCCGGGGCAGTGCCGTGCCGTGCCGTGCCGTGCCGTGCCGTGCCGTGCCGTGCACAGCCACTCGCTCCGTCTCCGTTCCTGCCCGCTCCGCGCCGCTGCCGCCCGCCCGCGGCTCTGCCCCCCCGGCCCCGCCTCCTCCCCCCACAACACTGTAGTAAGTTCTCATTGGCCGCGGGCGGGGGGCGGGACACCAGCGCCGCCTCGCCATTGGCTACGGGGAAACGGCGGCCAGCGGCGCGGGCGGGGGAGCGAGCGCCCCCTGCTGGCTCCCCCCCATGCCGTTCCCTCACGTTTTCCTCCCGCGGGCGGCCCTGAGGGAGCGCCCGGAGCTCCTTCCTGAGCCCGCCACAACACCCCGGCCGCGAGAGGCCGAAATGAGGGAACTGCCGCCTGTTCCTGCCACCACCACACACCCCCGCCCGGCTAAGGTGGCGGCGGCGGCGGGTGGGCGATAATTTGGCGCCGCACGGCCCGGTGGGAAGGGGGCAGGAAGGGTCCAGCCCGCCGGTACCGCGGGCGGCAGCGCCGCTCCCCCGCCCTCCGTGACCTAGATTTTAAATACCGTCCGCTGCCTCCCAGAGAAAGTCGTGGCCCAGCTCTGAGGGGAAACCCGAGGTGAAGAAGCAAGGACGAGTGTATGAAGAAAGGTGGGGGGGGGGGGGGCATTGGGCTTTTCTTTATGCTGTTATTATATTCTTCATTTTTTTAAGCATAATGCCATTCGGAATGGGGACAGGTACTGCCTCAATCTGTGGCAAGCCAAAAAAGCGACAATTGAGGCGACGAGCGCTTGGTCAACAAGGAACCCCGCCAGCACAGCCCCACTGAGGAGCCCGCACTGCCCCTGCTCTGGAATCCCGCACCTCCAGCATGGACTGCATTTTCCTCGCTTACAGCCAAATTAGAATCAGTTATTTTTGTCAAGCAGAGCTGTCCAGCTCTCTCTGCTTTGTACATCAGAGCAAAACATGCTGCCCAGTGCCTCTTGAGCACTTCCAAAGGCTCCAGCAAGGCTGCTGCCAGCCTGCCCAGCACAGGAACCGAATCCCCCTCACATATTTGCGCAATTCTAAAATACACCTAGCATCTCCGTTTCTCTCCTAAAGAGAATATAACATCTCAGGCACATTATTCTGCTTGGATTAAGAGCAACCGTACTGCCTCTTCATCAGCAGATAATACTGGAGGCTCATGCACACCCTGGCTGGGAGCCCTCACTGGTACCAAACTAGCAAGGGCAACTCACACACTAAGGGCATTTGTGCTATATGGGAGCTAAAAATACACAGATTTTTAGAAAAAAAAATAACATGCTTCTCACAGTTATTTACCCCTTCTCCTTTATGTGTCTATGACACAGATTTGCCAAAAAGAATGGGGCAGCTCCCCTTTGTCTCAATGTTGAGACCACTTGCAAAAAGCTCCTTAATGAGAGGGAAGACAGACATTTTTGCCTTAAATCTGGACTACTTGATGGTTTCCTTGGACTTAGATGAGCACATCTGATTAAAAAAAGACAGGCTGGGAAAGGTCTGGCAGCTCTAAGTCACTGCTTCTACATTAGGGACAGGTAGTTCCTTTGAAACATGCCCTGAAGCTCTGACTTCAGTCCCCAGTGCAGTAAATTAACACATTTTAATAGCCCAGGCAGCGCATGAAGGAGCATCAGATGTTCAGTGCTGACCCACCACAACTGCTGCCTTTGCTACTGCCCACCCATGGATGGGCTTAAAAACTGCCAGAAGAGAAATACCAGTCCAACGGGCTTTGAGGAGAAAACCATGGAGTAAAGGAAACAAAATTTTTGTTTGGCAACAGCTTCTTGCAACTAAGAAAAACAAGCAAACAAACCCACACTGCTTCATTGTGCACCACACACAGCAGATTACATGGAGGAGAGACCAGGGCAACAAAAACTTTGCATCAAAGCGGTGATTTAACACCACACAGCGCATCATCCACTGCGCTCAGATCACCAGATGATCCCCAACTCCATCTGCCAGCAGCAGAGAACAGAAAGCAGCAGCTCCTGCACTTTGTATTCCCAGGTGAAGCATTTATCCACAGGGAGCACTAGTGCAAGCTGCTGACGTGCTGTGCGCAAGAGCAAAGGATGCTGTCACCTCTTCAGACCCCAAACAAATTGCTGAGAGCTTGACTGGCTTCAAAGCTAAAGGGAGAGAAACTAAAAAGTTGATGCAAAAAATGGAACTTGGTCTATACCATGAGATCCTGAAAAACATTCTTCTGGGGCAAGGGGATCTAAGCCTACACCAAAGCAATTTTTTATAGAGAGCAGAAAATATGTGGAAAAAAGGAAAAAATAAGCCCAAATCCACCACAATTGTGCACATGGAAATACACCCATCACCATCACACTTCTGCTGCAAATCACTGGCTGCTTAGCTTCCAACTTTTTCCTTCCTATACAGCCCTTAACTGACCTCTGAAATCCCATAGGAAGTAATGGAAATTTCTTAAATTCTTCACTACAAGAACAGTTTGCCCTGTGCCAAGCCTGGATTGCAACTATTTAAAGAACTCTCCCAGTTACAGCTGGTTTAAGTCGCTTTATGGAAGCCATTTAGAGACTGAGAATTATTTTAATAAGTCAGGATTTCTTGGTATTTGCCTGCTGGATATAGGAATAAGGACAGGAATTATATTCATTTTAGGCATGCTTTTGGGGTCGCTAAGGCAGAGGTTATTCCTCGCGAGGTGAAAGGCCAGTGGGAGCACTCAGACCCTGATGGATTTGGTCAGTGCAAACCAACTGGGTTATGGAGGACAATGCCAAACCCTGCCCTCTATCTGGGTAATGTGCAGGCACTTGCAAGCAGCTCAGCAGGACACACTGCAGCATCCTAGGAGCGTCCAGATAGCAGATTAAATCTAGCTCAAGTTAAGTTCTTCACAGAACAGATCTTTGTAAGGTGATCCAGCACTCTGCAGGCCCCACAGGATACACTCCTGGTAGGATTTGTTGTAAAACAGTTCCAGTGCTGGGGAACTGTGCCGAGGGCATTACTGGCACAGCAATAAAAGGCACAGAGCTCTCCTCTTTGCTCTGAGGAGCTTCTCCAGTGAGGAATTCCCAATCTAAACAAAGCAATTGTGCATCACACTGGTGCTGTCATCCCTCCCCCAAAGCAAGCAGGATTTAAAGTGAAGAGAAATACTCGGGATTACACCAAGTTCTAGGAAAACAAAAAAATTAAGCTGGTCAGATGAATCCTTTATCCATCCTGCTCTAAATGAGCTGTATTCTGCACACGTATGTGAACAGACAACAGGCATGCTCTGTTTGTGTGCCACACTCACACACTTTACAAACAAGTGACAGTCTCTATTGCAGCAGCAGCCTCCATAGCTAAAGACACTGAGTGATTTAGGTATTGGAATCACACTTGGCATCAGGGCAGTTCACCTCCAATTTTGCTAAATCCAAACTGCTTCTCCCATCCTTTTCTTTGTGGTTTCCTTCTGGAGAGTTTTCTTTTGTTGGCTGTAATTTGTAGCCTTTAAAGGCCGTTGTTGCTAAACTAAAACCATGTGTTCTTTACCGTGGGCAGAAGAATCCCATTTTTTAGCCATTAGATCTTTTTGGTACTGGGCTGGCTCATATGGATCCCTTTTGAGCAGATGGGGAAAGCAGAGGGGGTGGCTAGAAACCAAGTCTGTACACCCAGAAATTCCCATCCCACCTGCAATCTGGTTAATTGATACAAAAAGCTCCCGTCATGGGTTTCATTGATATGTATGAAGCTGATGTTCATTTGAGTTAGTGTCTTGCAGCACAGCAGGCAAGCTCCAAGTAGAAAGAGGAATAAAACAGAAGAGGAGCTTCAGTTCTCTCCAGGCTATGTGCCAACGCAGGGAAGAACAGCTCCTAGAGAATCAGCTTTGTTTAGACTTAGGGCTTAAAGTCAGTGCATAAAGCACATTTCTGCCAAGATGCACCATTAAAGATTAGAGGAGGTCAGCTGCAGTGTAGGATGGAGTGTTCATACAGTGAATGTTTCTACATTGACAAAGAAATACATTTCCTCTCAAGTATGAGTAGGAAGTATTAAACACGAGTGGCTGCACTGAAAGGATCTAGAAAGAGCTTAACAAATCCTGGAGAAGAGATTACAGGTGATGCTGTGAATACGAGCAGTGCAGGCTCAGGAAAAGGCAGAGTTAGTGTGGCATGAGCCTGAGCTCCAGAAACAACCCAAGAAACTGACTGAACCATGGAAAGAACCATCACAGGAGCCTCAGACTGTCCCACAGCACCCTCAACTCCATCCTCATAATACCCTGAGAGCTCACCCTCCTTCCAAGCATTTATGAGGATTTCATTTCCCAAGAGGTTCAGTAAAAAACTAAAACCAGAGTGTGCTCACACAAGACAGCACTTGACACCCTACCCCTCTTTAAGGAATGCTGCTGGAAACTCCTATGTTTGGGCAGCAGGAAGAAATTCAAGCCCTTGCATCAGCCTCCTCAGACAAGCAGGACCAGCCAGCCTAGGCAGAGAGGCAGCTGTCCCTTCAGCAGGGGACAAGCTCAGCTATGCAGCCTTTCTTGAAATGCACCCAAAAATAACAGTGAGTGCCACCTAGAGACCAGAGCTTCATCCAGGAGGCAGCCAAGCTGCACTACAAACAAAAGATGTCAGGGAGGCTGATTTGCTCCTTGCATGGATGAGCAGTCAAACTGTGGCCAGGAGAGGCTATGGCTTCTTTAAAAAACACCAGGTAGGTGTGTTTTCCACTGCAGCTTCTCCCCAGAAAAGCACCAATTCAGTGAAGGAGATTTGACTCCATACTTTCATGCTCTTGCTGGGCAAAGAGCAGCCCTTGGCTTCAGAATGCTTAGAGCTGTTTGGTTTGAGGAAGGACAGTTCCAAGATCAGAGTTTATTTAGGACTAGTGTGTACCTAGCAGTAAGTTTGAGGCAGATATTTAGTGGAGAGCGTTTGGGTCTGCACTAACATATCCCATATAATCCAAAGGCCAGGCAGCAAATTCACACAAACCATGAACCCAGAACTAGTCAACAGACAGCAATTGGTGATTGACCTCAGTGCATCCGTGAGGGACACCTGGAAAAACCTAACATTTATTGAAATAAAACTTTACCTGTGGAGAGCAAATACAACTTCTAACCATTATTTTTTCCACAAGAGCTGAAGCTCTGCACCAGCCTTGGTCAGCACCGTGTGATACATCCTTGGACCTCACAGCGTTTGTCCTGAGCTACGAAACTGGATCAGACTCATCACTCTGAGTCCTGCCTACGGATGTTCCCAGAACCTAACAGAGCACAGCCCAAGTCTGCCCAGAGGCATTTGTGCAGGTGCACAATGATTAATTGATGCACATTTCCATATCACAAATTAAAAAGACCTCAACTTGTGTGAAATGCAGTATATTAACCTCTGAAACTGGCAGTCATGGATACCAGCTTCAAAAAGATTAATATCAATAAGACAGAATCCCAGAGGATAGCATCCCACTGCTGCCAGATTTTCTGGAGCTCAAAATAAAGCATTTTGAGGCTTTTTTAAGGTAGTAACTTTCCATGCTTATTTTATTAAGAGAACCCAAAATGGTTCATATTTATAGACAGAATTCAAGAAATTGAGGAGGGCAAGGGGGTAAGGTTGCCAAGGAAAGCTGTGGGCATGGATGGAAAGACAGGGAGCCGACGGCAGGAAGCATACTGCCATTGTCAGAGTTAATTGCCAAGAGTCTGAAAAGGTTCGTTACAAAAAAAAAATAACAACTCTGTTAGTTCAGAGTGTTCTGCAGGTCCACTGAGGCTGCACGGTAACAGTGCACGTAGTAAATCTCTGAAGCAGGAGATGCAGCAGCAGCTTGGAGACACCAATCTCACCCTGCACTCACTGCAGGCTGCATCAGAAAAGCTAATAATCATTAAGCTGCCATCTTTTATTTCTAATTATTTGTCTCCACAGCAGGGTTTCCCCAACCATCAAGCAAAAGGGAAGCAAGTCTCAAAGGCGTAACTGTTTTGAAGTGGGCTCACAGCTGCCACGGCATGAATGGCTCTCCAAGAACAGTTAGCAACTGCTCTGCAGGGCCCACGGAGCTGGTAGGGAAAGCATCTCTGTTTAGGCTGGTTTTCAATGTCGGTTTTTAGGTCAACTAAAACAGCTTTTCTTATGCAACAGAAAGCTCACTTGCTTTGGAGTTTTTGCTTTCATTTAATTAGATGGTAATTCAGAGGGCAGCACTGTTATTCTGCCACAATGAGAACTGTTTTCACTGCTTTACAAAGGAACAAAGTGAAAACACTGAGCTAAGCCGGCCCTAAAACTTGACACCACGTTGGAGACCATGGTCTCCTCTGACAGGGTGGGACAAGTGAAAAGAGATAGCCTGCTGCCACATTTCCATAGAATCATGCAGTCATTTCGGTTGGAAAAGCCCTTCGAGGTCAAAGAGTCTAACCATTAACCCACCACTGTCAAGTCCATCACTAACCCTAAGTGCCACATCTACATGGATTTTAAATGGGGACTCCATCATTGCCCTGGGCAGCCTGTGCCAGTGTTTGATAACCTTTTCCATGAAGTTTTTTTCCCTAGTACCCAATTTAAACTTTCTTTAAATAATGGCAACTTGTGTGAATCTCAGCTTGAAGGTCAAGAGTGAAACCCCCAACAGAGGGGGTTTGCATTTTCAGCATTTTCCTTTACAGTTTCTGCCCCACAGCTACTCTTGGCTTCTCTCCATGGAAGCTACTGGTGTGTTACTTTCAGGACTGATGCCCAGTGCTTACCAGGTCAGGAGAGAAGATTATATTACTAAAATTCCTATGCATTTTACATTTACCTATGAGATAAACTAGGTTTAAAGATGAAGGGGCAATCTGAGCTTCCTGTTTTCTCTGCTGAGTGAGGGTCAGGGCTGTCCCTAAGCCAGTGGAACTCTACCACACCCCCTATATCTTTGCTATCCCTAACAAGGTACCACGTGGCTTTCTTGTTTGCTGAAAAGGATTGACACCAATTATTCAGCAAGCAGCAAATTTCATCTCATATCAGGATCAAAATCTCCAAAGCCTGTAACGAGCAGGACCACCAAAATGCAGTTCTCTCCCCTCTGTGCGATACATGCAAGAAAACAAGCAAAAGTAACATGGAGACTGCTCTGGGGAGATCATACCAGGGATTGTCCAGGTTATCAGCATTTCCCAAGGAAGAAATTTGCCCTTGATCAGAGAATTGTCATACAGAAATAGCCAGAGGGGTGACTGTCCCGAGGGTCTGCTCAAGCACTGAGCCAAGCACTCTCTGGCCAAAGACCTGCTCCAGGCTGCCCTGGCACAGCTGCAGCTGTTGTGCTGGTACAGCTTTGCCCCTCACTAACCCATTCCAACCACCATGCAAGTGAGCACTTGTATCTTGCTCCACATCCGAGCTCACAGCAGCTTCCAGCTGTACCTGAAATAGAGGCTCATACCTTCCACAGGAGGAGTTTTATTCTGCGTTCAAATGGCTGCTGGGTGTTTGGTGGGGTTGGAGCTCAGCACCTCTGACCAAGGCAGGTTTTCTAGTTAATTAACAATCCTGCTTTTGGAGATTCAGTAGCAAAGCTCATTCAGATCAGGAGGCAGCTGCTCATCTTCCAAATATAGTGCTCACTTCTGAGTAAGAACAATAGGTTTATGCTTGGTTTTGATTCATCTCTCCTGCCCCGCCATGAGGCATTGTATAATGATGTCTAGTTTAAGAACAAAGCAATCTGTTCTCGGCACCTTCCTCTGCTTTCCCTTCAAGTCTTTCATCAATGACTGGCAGCACATGGAATACTCAGGCATGGAGCAGACGTACTCTAAATGTGTCTTACTGGGGAAGAGGAGTGATGGAGAGGAGAGGGGAAAGCTTAGCAGGAGAATAGTTTGAATTTAAAAGAAAAAAAAAAAAGTAAATTTAAACTTACTGAAGTTTCCAGAGAACACAACCTCAATGCAAAGGCACCACTGCATCCAGAGAAACAGCTTCACCAACCAGGTCCTTTCCTTCCCTCCACCCTTAGCACACACACCTTGTCCTCAGAGGCTTAAATATACAAACACCACCTCACAGCCAAGTTCACGGCAGGCACCAAAACTCTGCAGGGAAACCATCAGAAGCCACTCCACCAGGGCAATTTTTCCCCTGTGCAAAGCAGGCTCTCCATGAACACAAACTGAAAACATCAGTGCCTGATGCTATTCTCCAAGCTCAACACATATTTCCCCTGATCTCCTGCCAGACCGGCCTCAGACTCCTCTCTGTGCCCTGCAAAACCCCAAACACCCACGGTTTGCAAAGGGCAAGGTGGTCCAGTGCCATCAGAGAGCCCCTTTCACAACCACAGCGCTGACTTGCCACCAACAGATGTCAAGAGACATCCTGGGAAGAACAGGAAGCATTGCTTTCCATTCGCAAAAATATTTTCCCTTTCATTTGCTCACTTGCTGGCACTAAGTGTGTTTTTATCCCCAGGCCAGTGCCCTACAGCCTAGGCTGGCAGGAAAAACTACTACTGTGGGCTTCTTCATTTTATAAAATACAGCAATTTCCAGGCTAAGTGCTTGTCAATATCCAAAATCTTCACACACATGGACAAGAAATCATGCTGTTTGAAAACAACCAATGCTTCAGAGTTTAAGACCTTAAATAATAGACATACTTTAATAAATAAATTAATATTCTTTAAAATAAGACTTTAAAGAATAAACAGGTCAGGTCATTATTTAAATAGGTCCAATCATTAAGTAAAAGCAACTTCTTTCAACCATTTCTTCCCACTGATCTAACAAAGCAGGTACTTACCCAGAGATGAGAGAATCAGGCCAGTCACGGAGGTGAGACACCCAAATCCATCGTGGGGCAATGGATAGAAGAGAAAGGAGAAGAAACACGGGTTAACAAGCAGTTCCACCTCAACATGAAAAACCCATGCACCCACCAGAAAAACCCCTCGAGCCACAAAGCCCAGTGCTCACACGTGTACCCACATGAGCAAGGCAGGAGAGCAAACTTCAGTATCTGACTCTTCCAGAAGTGAAGGTGGAACCGGATGTTCACGGTCAGCCGCTTCTTAGAAATGTAAACACCAAGTGTGGAAGGGGAAAAAAAAAAAAAACCAAACCCCAAAACACCATCTCGGCATTACCTAATGCTGATAATAGAGCGAGCAGTGACGCAGGCACCCCAGAACTGCCAGCCTCCCGCGAGTGTGTCCCCAGGGCAGGGGCCAGGCGCAGCCGAGCTCTGAGCACAGCGGGCTCTGCCAGGCTGCGGGATGGCCCCCCGCACGTGTGCGCCCGTCCAGCTCCTCCGGACTTACATAACTTCTCGTGCAAACTTCTGGAGGGCTGGGCATAGCCCAGCACCGCCGATCCCGGCTCCACAGGGCTCCAACTGAGCCCTCTAGTGGGCTTCAAAAATTTCACAAAACACCAAGAGCCGTAATTTAATTAACGCTCGGCCAGAGGCCTCTAAACCCTAATCCTCTCAACAAAAGGATCATTAACTAAATGAAGAGATTCAAGAGCGAAGCAAGGCTGGCTGTGTGCTCCAGTGGGCACACACCAGGGCCCCAAATTCAGCCAGATCCTCGGCCCACACAACGGCCCCACTGAGGGCACAGGGGCCTGCCTCACACGAGCACACAGGCCAGCATTCGTGGCACAAGTCCAGCATGATGCCGGACTCAACAGGCACCCTGCCATGCCAGAGAATTGCAGAATCATGGAACGGTTTGTGTTGGAAGGGACCTTAAAGCTCATCTCATTCCAACCCACTGCCATGGGCAGGGACACCTTCCACTAGACCAAACGGAGAGATGGGCACAAGCCCCTACCCATCCTTTGGGAATGCACCATGATGCTGACAGTCCTGGTGCCATCATCTCCATCAAGACTGAAAAGCCGAACTACTGAACCAGGAGAGGAGCTGGAACACCATTTGTTTTTCAAGTGTTATTATCCAGCCTGGATGCAGGTAGAGAGCAGCTCTCCTTTTGAGAGGCAGCCTCAGTCCTTTAGCTGAAGGTTGGGAAAACACCTCCATCTTGCCCAGCCCTGCTGGAAGGGCTCTCCTCACCAAGGAGCTAGGGTGTACCTTGTCAGAATTCATTCAGCTCGCACAGTGTCGTCAGGGAAAAGCCTTCACAATAAAAGGTGCCCAGCCCACATACCTCACCCCAACATGACAGGGGTGGAGATCCTGCCCTTTGCAGGTGATTCTCTTGGAAAGTCACCTCCAGCTTCAGAGCCACACAGGATCCAGAGCAGCTGTGAGGAGCACATCCATGAGATAGCTCATTAGTGTGGTGAACAAGAGCAGAAGAGCTTAATACAGGGCAGGAATGGTTCCCTCTGGCTTTGGATGCCAGCAGCAGCCTCAGCAGAGCCATGCTGCCCCACAGGACAGGGATTCCTTAAAAGCACCTGCAGCCAATGTCACCTCTGCCTGTGGTGGGCGGGATCCCAGCTTGGGCTGTAAACGGTCTGCACAGCCTCAGTCCAAATGTGAGAAAACATGAGGAAGAATTCAGGCATTACTTGCAGAAAAAGCTTCTCTGCCAGCAGCAGTTTACACAGGTCTGGAGATGCTGGAGCAGCTCATCTATAGGCACTGGTCCCCTGATTTTGGTGCTGTATGTGAGCACACCAGTCTCCAAAGCATCTTTTGAGGCTCAAATCAAGCAGATCACCAGGACAGAGACAGCAGTGGCTGATAGTGAGGTACACCCCAGAGGCTGCCACAACCTGGGCAGGGTTTTTGGGATGGCCAAAAGATGTTTTAGTGTACTATCTCTCCTCAGACCAACACAGCTTTCCCTGGAACCTCAAGCACTCTAGGGTGCCAGCCAAACTGGTCACAGACCCTTCATGTTTGGGACTGAATGCTGGACAGCATTCGCAGAGTTTTCCAGTTTTAGTCTTTATCTCCTCCCTGCATCTCCTTGGGATGTACCTCCAGGACGGAGTTAACGTGTCGATGCCTCCTTGCCCAAAGATGCAGGAACAACTGCTCCCAGAGCTAATGACACTGTCCTGCTCTGACCCAGGGCAGTTTTCAGCATACACAGAATAAGCAGTCTTCTCTATGTACACCTCCTGGGAAAATCCAAAGAGCTCCCATTTCCCCAGCCTGGGAGAGAACACAGATGGTCACGGAGATTAAAGCATACAGAGAATTAACCACTCTATGCAAATGAGCTTCTTCATCCAGCCCAGCACTGCCAGGTGGTTCGAGGTCCCACACTTGAATGTGATCATCAGGGCTTGCTGATCTCTGATAACAGCCTCAGGACAGGGGCCGGGAAGCTGAGCAGTATTAAGACAGTTTGTAGGTAAGGCAGGAGCCAGGCAGCTGCTGAAATCATATTCACCTCAAACTACAGCAGAAGAAAAAGCAGCAGTGCCAGAAACAACCCAGGTCGGCAGCACAGATCAATTCTGCACTTGGATATCTTGTATGTTCCCACTCAAAGGCAGCTAGGATGGAGCAAGCAGCGCTGCAACCACAACTCCAGACGCTGCTCGTGCAGCACCAGGTGCCCACAGGATGGCAGAAGAAAACCCATACCAGCTCCTGCTGCCTTTCCTAGAAGGCTGAAGTCTTGGCACTCAGCTGAGGTATGGGATCTGTCAGCACAGCTCACTGGGATGGGGCAGCATAACCTTGCCAAGAAAGGCAAGGTTTCTCCAGGCTACCTCCCAGGGAGGAGCTGCACCTCAAACTCACCAGCAATAGGTCTAAGTCTTACTTCGTTTCTACTCAAAATCATTTTACTTTACTTTAACACTTAAAAAAAAAATCCAACAGGCATGGACATTTTGCTTAGCCAGTGCCCAGCTGCCAGTGGATCCTTAAAGCCAAGTTTCAGGCCGTGCCATGATGCAGATGACTGTGTTTGCTATTAACAGCCTCCACTGTGCACCCGAGGAAATTCTCAAGCAGTGCTGACCCCGTCTGCCAGCCTGTGAGCCTCTGAGCAGCCACGGATTGGCAGAGGCCAAATCCCAGCCATATGGGAGAGGTTCACCTCCACGTCAGACACAGCACCTCCAGCACAACATCAACACAGACGCACAAAGTCACGTTACAGCTCAACGTGGCTCTGTGCCGGGCTAACATCTGCCCTCCCTCGCTCCCACACTCAGCATTTAAGTTCACCCAGAGGCAGGGAAGCAACTCATGCTATCCTGTCTGATACATACCCTCAGCACAGACAAAGAGCTCCCCACACGCAGCTTACCCCATCTCCAAGGGGTTTTGGAGAGTGAATATAGAAATACAAGCCCTTGGATGGCTGATATTATCCAGTGGGCACCTAAACCACCACAACAATCACAGGGATCAGGTCACAGATCAGCATGATACACAGGTGCCTTAAAACCCTGGTGATGCTTCAGGGCATCAGTCTACCCCACTGCCCCCCGCCAAAGCTGAGGTCAGTGCCAACACTGTTTTCCAGGCCCTAAGGCTCAGAGCTTCCCCACAGCTGCCCTGCACTCTCTTGGTAGCAACACCTATTGGTATAATTGGTATAATGCCACTGGAGTCAACTCCAAAGGCTCCCAGCACACAAGAAGCCTCACATCCCCTCCTTAAATCCAGCTCTGGTCAACTCTGGCCAGATGTAATTACCTACATGAAAGGCACTTGAAGCCGCCTCTAATAAGAGGATGTATTCATGCCATTAGGCTGGGGTTCCTCCTCCTCTGCTGCTTTCCAGGGCTCAAAAACTTGCCTCACATTAAGTGGACCAGCAAGAACTTCACCTCATTCCTTGTTACAAAACCTGCCTTTCACAGGAATGGAAGGAAAAGTCAGGTTTCTCAGTCATCTATCCACAAACGAGCGGAGAACATTTCAATAGGATTTGTTCATTTAGTTGAATAGCACATGGGGGGCTATATTTGTGTCAGCAAAGGGCTTTGGGGTGAGCAAATGGAGAAACAAGGGCAGGCCCCATGCCCAAAAACACTTATCAGGGGCCAGGAAAGATGTCCTGCAGCCTTACACAGGCCAGGATGGACTTGGGGTGGCTCCCACAGCCTCAGCATCCTCCCAGAGGGGTTCCCAGCTGCCCCAAATCATCAGGAAGTCACCACCAGGGTTAACAGAGCACAACAAGACACCCCAGGTTCCCATCAAGCCTCTTCTCCTAAAAATCTGCCAATGAGCAGAAGTTTTGAAGCCTTCCCAGAGCTTCAGAGTCCGACTTGAGGGGGTTGAGACAGCAAAAAGCTGTTCCAACACAGACTCTGAGCTGGGAGCCCAGATGGTGCTTGTGTGAGCCCTGCCCACAGCACCCTGTCCTCATCTGATAGTCCAGGCTTTTCTCGGGGGGCATCAGGAGGGGACTAGACACAAACCATACTAATTGGATAGACAGAGAGTCCTGCAGCCCTACAAAGCTGTGAGCAGCTGCTCAGAACCTCTTGTGAACCACAAAAATAGTTTCATCTACAAAGCATGGATTAAACGCCACAAACACCCTTTTCTTCCCTCTGTGCAAAGTGCATTTTCCCCAACTGCGGTCCCAAAACAAAATCCAGCCTCACAGATCAAACCAGGAAATTTAGCAAACTCTGAGCACGAACAATAGCAGGAGGATTTTCCAGAACTTCAAGCTTGTTTGGCAAGTCCCAGAATATGTAAAGCACTGCTCTGCCATTGTTGGGGAAGCTGTGCCCTGTGCCAGAGCCAGTTGGCACCACACAGCCCACCCAGCACTGGCTGCACCCAGCAAAGGCAGTGGGGCTTGTGCAACAACAAACTCCTTCCCAGGCACCTCCACTGCAGCAGCAACTGCCTTTCATTTTACACCTTATTGTTTTCTGATTAATCATCTTCCCAGGGTCCCTGTTTTCCAACCCATCCTGCCCAGGTGTTTGGTGGCCTGGACAGAGTCTCCTTTGTGTCTGCAGGGTGGCTTTACCATGGCTGTGCCCAGAGGTGAAGGATCCCTTTTATGGCTTAACTAATCCTTGGCTTTTCTGCCAGTTGGGCCATGCCAGAGGGCTGAAGCTCTTATCACTGTGCACACATCCTCTGGGAAAACAATACAAGAGCCTGAACTCATTCCACATTCAGCACCCAGCTGGAAAAAGCCCTGAGGCAGGCAGGATGGTAGCCGGCATCCCTGGTACCCGGCTCCATGCATGATCCATGTCCCCTGGCAATGGCCTCGCACATGGTCCCAGTGCATTTACTTAATTAAGACTTAATGAAGTAGGGAGATCTATTGTGAGCCTGGCAGGGGAGCAGATGTGCCCTCTGAACCCGGCCACTGCCACGGAAAGCGCACTGCTGTCTCCAGGGTGAATCAGCAGGAAAAGCTCAGGCCAGGATGTTCAGCCCTGCAAATTCCAGACCCCGCTGCTTTCTCAGAGCAGGGACGGAAAATGTGCTGATCATCAGCAGCCTCTAGTGGGGAGAGGTGGGCAGCCGTGGTGGCTGCTTCAGACAGACCCCAGAGCCCAAATCAGCCCACTCTGGATGTTCCCACCAGCTCAGAAGGGGTTGGCATGACAAAGTCCCAGTGTCATGGTATGAGGGACCCGAACCATCACGGCCTCATTGGGATAATCGCTGTGTGAGACTGCTTATCTCCCGGGTGCTGGCCCCAGGCTAAATAGGGACAGCCAACTGCAGCCCCTCCTGGTGAATCCCAGTGCAGAGCTCACACAAATCACTGCATGAAACACAACTCATAAAAAGGACAACCAAGATATCCCCCTCCTTCCTGGGCAGCTCACTGAGAGACACCTCCAGGCTAAGGATATGCAAGTCTGCCCCCCTCCCAAATTACACTTCCAACCACAGCATCCAGCGTGGCCAAGAGCTAATTACAACCCTAAACTTCTAGCCACCCCAGCCTCAAACCTCTTCCTGCAGCTGTGAACACAAAGGTGAAACACTGCTGAGCAGAGACAGGACAATTCCTGCCCTCTGAGAGAGGGACCACCTGCAGCCTGCCATACCCTCCAGGGAATAGCTAGGGAGGGAGCTCAGAAAAACCTTGCAATATATTAAATCAGTGACATAACTTCGACGCATCCTTGGAAAACAGCTGATGTTTTGCCTTTTCTCTGAGAGATTCTCTCTCCACCACTGGCTCCGAAAGGACCATGCCAGCCTAGGGGAAATGCACGGTGCGGAGCGATGCGGCTGCAGGCAATTCCAGCAGCTGCCAGGCTGCGCGTCAGGAAGAGGGAGCCTCATCCCAGCAGCACCGCTGCAGATGAGAAGGCACTTTCTCTCCTCAGCAGGTTTCAAGCCCTCTCAGAAAGGCCTGAAGTTTCTCCTAAGCGTGAGGAAAAGCAAAGTGAAGGGACAGGAGAGCCCCACATCCACAGAACATGTTGAGCACCACCATGGGAAGTAGTCTGATGCACAGATCAACTTTTTGCTGCTGCTGACTCGCCATTACTGCCACAGGCAGAAGCAGCGTGTGCCCCACTTTGTCAGAGAGACTGAGGAGCTACCAGCATCATGAGCAGGAGACCCACATCTACACAGGCCCTGGAACTGGGAGAGAAACTGTACTCCTGGGGGGGATGCAAATTGTTCCACAAGTTTCAGCTGCCTCCTCTCAGAGACAGGCATAGTGCAGCTGCAGCACCCTAGGTACAGGGGCCATGAGCAGGGCAATGGGTCAGAGGAAGGATTAAGCTCAACACGGAACCAAGGTTCCATGTCACCCCAACTCCAGTGCAAGTCACTCCCATGGACTAACCAGGTTACTGTGGCAGAAAGGGGATGCAAAAGAGACGAGACTCTGGCTCTCTCCTACAGCTGCATCTGTGCTTCCACTAAGCCTCAGGAAGGGAGCACAGGGATGGCAATGTTCTGGGACGCACCTTGCAAGAACCCAACTTGCTCCCATGCTCCAGGGCAACCTCTGTCCCAACAAGGCAGCAAAGATTCCCTGCACCACCAGCCCTTCCCATGCTGGCTGTTTGCCCCGGCTCAGCTGTTCCCGCTGCCGGGCAGTGGCAGAGCGTGTGTGACATGTGACAGTGCCGGGGGCCGATGGTGCACCCCAAACCTCAGCCCTGCACACCTCACACAGCCTGACCTCATGCAGGGCACGTATGACCGACACCAGCGCCCTTACTGTCCGACCTCTGGCTCAGCCTCACAGCCCCACCGAAGCCCCACCACAGCCCCTCCTGCTCAGACAAACCGCAGAGCGAGTGTTGGTTTTCCCCATGCGGGAGCCTCGGCGTAAGGCAATCCTCGGGCGAGGAGGCGGCTGCCGGCAGCGCTGAGCCAAGGCACACCCCTCCATTGCAACACAGCCCTAAAGATAGTCACTGTCCCCCGCTGTCCCCGGCCATCCCACCAGCCGCTCGGACCCCGCCAGGGAGCGGGGAAGGCAGACGCCACCGGCACGGACTAACCAGCAGGTTCACCAGCCTCTCTCTCGACTGCAGGAGGGCGGAATTCAGGAGAGGAAGCGATTGCAGGAACCGGCGGGCACGCCGCACACGCCTCTGGTTGCAACATCAGCGAAAAGTGTCCCCGTCGAGGAGGGGACGTGAAGACACCGATCCCCCCAAGGCGTGGGGAAGCCGATGGGAGGTTTGGGAGGTTTCAGCGCGGCTCCGACCGGCGCCGGGACAGGGATGGACGGCAGGAGCAGTCCCCGCCGCCGGCTTTGGGAAGCATCCCGGGGGTGCAGACGGGGTCTCGGGGACAGATCGCGGCCGCCCCGAAGCCACAGGCTGAGCTGCTGCATCTCGGGCACAGCCCCAGCAACACCGAATGCTCCAAGAATCAGAGCTGGACCCAAACGCCAAAGCGGGAGCTGCCACCTCTCAGGAAGGGACACCAGTGCTGCTGCCGTGACTGGAGGGTGCAGGGGGACCCCCTCCCCGAGGCTGCACCTGCCTTTTCCCCTCCACTGCACCACTGCAAACAATAGTACCGGGGAAACATCCGAGTCACAGGGCTGGCACTCCCCGCGAGGCAGGGCCCCATCCACCTCCTGAATCCACTGTGGGGACCCTCCACCCCAAACATCCTCCCCCGCAGCCCCACTCAGAGGCTCTAGGACAGCCTCAGTGCACCCCATTCCCCTACACCCGGCGTGACCCTACAGGGGATCCCCCCACTCCTGAGCACCTCACTTCCCTTCTGCCAGACAGGCTTCCTGACAGCGCTGCAGGTGCTCCCCTACTCTCCCCCAGCCCCTGAACATCCCCAATTTCTCCATAACTCCCCTGCTCCACACCTCAGTCACCGTGGCTCACCCACACCTAGACTGACATCTCCACCCCCTGCAAACCCCTGAGCACCCTAAAACACCTCACATCCAGCTTGACCTCTACGGGTGCCCCTGGTTCCCGCAGCCCCCAGGTCACCCACTTCCAGCTGACCCCTACCGGAGACTCCCTGCTTCACAGCACCTCATGTCCCCTGGCAACCCCTCCACTCCATAACCAGCCTCAGCCCCCATGTGCCCCCCCAGCACCACAACTCCTCCTATAACCCGTGACCAGACTGACCCACCACGGGTCCCTCTCGGGAGCCCCAAATCCTGCAGAACCTGCCTGACCCCAATAGCCCCAAGAGCACCCCAGGACCCCCACAGCACCCCCGCAGCCCATAACCTGCCTGACCCCCACAGCCCCCCCCCCTCCCTCCCTCCAAAACCTCTCCCATCCCATAACAGGCCTGACACCCCAGGAACCCCAACTTGCCCCCGTGACCCCCGGCCTCCCCCCGCTCACCGGGGCCGCCACTCTGCTCCGCGCTGCCTCCACCTGCACCGCCGGCCACGCCCCCTTGACGTCACAACGCGAACCACGCCCCCTTGGCCGCGCCCACTGGCTGCCGCCCCCGCCCGCCGGCGCGCGGAGGGGGCGGGGCCATCGCGTGCCGCTGCAGTGGGAGGGGCCCGCAGGTGACGGGGGGTGGGGCCAGGAGATTCCGCCCAGCGCCCCCGTGACGTCATAGACCCAAATAAGGACAAGGTGCCCCCACGGGCTCCCCCCGCGCCACGGCAGAACCCCAAAGCCTCCCCAAAACCGGCAGAATCAGGGCTTTGGTCGATTTTTTTTTGCTTATTTTCACTATTTCCCGAGTTCTCTTAGGGAAAACCCTGTCCTTGTTGGGGGGGCTGGAGGAGCCGGGGGTGTCCCCGTCCTGAGCCCACCGCAGGAGGCTGCGGCGTGGCCGGGGCCGGTTTGGGTCACTGGAGCGCCCCGAGACCCGAGCCCATCCCCGGGGCACGCCCGGGTTATCTGCGCCGCGCAGGCGGCGGCTGCGGAGATAAGGGGAGCGGACGGGGATGGAGGCGGCGGCAGGAGGGTGGAGGTTCGGCCCCAGCGCCCGGGGCAGCGCTGCCGGCTCCGCTGGCCGGCGGTGGTGGCCCTGCGGCCGTCCGGGGTGCTGGGGCTGGGCTGGAGCAGGCGGTGATGACCCGGGGTCACGGGGTGTCCCCACGGGAGGCTCCTGGGGCCATCTGAGGGACCATCCCTGCGTGTCCCCCGTGCCTCTCCCGGGCCGGATCCTGCCCCAGGCTCAGAACCTCAACGCAACGAAGCTCAAGCTGACAGGAGTTTGTTCCTCCTCACCTGCCCCTCCCTGGAAGCCCTAAGCCTCTCCCAGTGAGGATAATGGTTTGGGGGCAGGAAGAACCTCCAGGCCCTGCTGCGGTGGCTAAGTGGGAGAGGGGGGAGTCCCTGGCTAATGTGATGAGAGGGGGATGAATCCATAAGCTGTTAAGCCACTGCAAAGCACCTCGCGTTCTGGCCCTGTTATCACCGACTTCTGCTCACATCTGCTCCCAGGGTTATTTTTAATCCAGTATTAAGGTCTTGCGGGTCCTTCAGCAGGTGGAGGGGGACTCTGCTTGTCCCCCCTCCAAGCCAACGAGGGAGGAGCTGTGTTTTGTGGGCTGCACAGGTGCCTGTGAAACACTAACATCACCCCTACTTGGGGTCCAGCTCCTGGTCCTGCACAGACACCAAACAATCCCACCCTGTGCCCGAGGGCGATGTCCAAACACTACTGGAGCTGTGGCAGCCTTAGAGCCATGTTCATTCTCTGGGGAGCCCAGGCAGTGCCCCAGCACCCTCGGGGACAAGATCCTTTTCCTGATATATCCAGCCTCTTGGAACCACTGAAGTCATTCAGGTTTTATCAATACAAACCTACAAACCAAGACAGAGAGAGGGAGGGTGAGCAAAGCTGGAGCACAGCCCAGGCACCCCATCGAGAGAACTGGGGGTTCCAGACCAAGACAGCAGCCCCAGGTTTGTTCACATCCTTCGGGGATACCCTGACTCTACACTGGAAACCAGAGCACTTTGTTTTCAAGGTGGCCGTTCAGAGCTCATACTCTGCTGTGGTTGTTGCTCTGCGTGACAAACACAAAGCCTACAGTAATTGAAATTACATGTTGGGCTTGTTTCTAAAAACATGAACATGAGTTTATGGAAAACTAGGAACTCATACCAGTTTGGGCTAAATCTGAACAGAGAAAATAAATCAGACCGGGCTTCATGCACATACTTTTATATGAAGCCTTCACTAAAACAAGAGCAAGATCAACAATAAGTTGTCCCACAGCCTGATGAAAAGCTTGCAAGAAGAAATAAAGAAACTACAATTTACTTCTGGAACCTCTAGCCAAAGAGTTCAGACAGCAAGACTTAAACTTCAGAGAAAAGTTTTCAAGATTCCTACCCTGATTCCCTGATCCATGTTTGCTGGAATCAAAGAAGTAATGTAAATGTTAAACTGTGGGTCTTGCTGCCTTTCTGATTTCATGCTAGATTTTACAATAAAATTTGGAGAAAAATCATCTGAGGGTACTCTAGGGACTCAGAAAACACATAAACTGGGTTAATCTCATGTCTTGCACCCCCCAAGACTTGCTATTCTGGCGCAGCCAACACTGGCCGTGCTTCAGCATGATGAGAGATGCAGATCCTGCTCGGAATGAGGATGAAGGATTCTCAGAGTCTCCTGCAGGAAGGATCGAAGGTTCCCTGCTCTGTCCGCAGGGAGAAGCAGAGCAAAGATTCCTCCGTTCCCCTCCCGGTGGGTTTCAGACCTTAGTCAAGGAAGAGGGAATGTTGCGGGGCAAGATTTGAGTGGACGCTGACACACCACTTCGGAGGGAGCTCCAGAATTGTCTCCCTCACAGCGGGAAAGCTCTCCCCCGACACGGCGGGCTCCTGCTGCCCTCTCCCGGGACAGGAGCGGCGGCGGCACCGCCCGGAGCCCCGCGGCGAGAGCAGCTCCGCAGTGTGCCCCTGCCAGGGAGCGGGATTTATGGCAGCGCCCCTAGCCAGGGATTCACCCCATGCCTGGCGTTCCGTAGCAGGGCACAAGGCTCACCCGTGACGGGAGATGCCGAAATTCCAGCCGGCTCTCGGGATGCCGAAAATACCACCCAGCTCTCGGGCGCGCTCGCCTCTGCTCCGTCGGTATGAAGGCGCTCATCCTCTCCAGCAATTGCCACCCTCTCTGTCGAGGGCCTGTGGAAGTAAATAAGAGAAGATGAGCACACCGTACCCAATCCAACTCCACATTCTGGACTGATGACCCCGAGGATGGATCTCCTGTTTCTATGAAGAGGCAGTGGTCTAAGCTCAGAACTCCAGTTTGGCTGGGATTCGAAGCTTCTGATGCAGCTGCTGCCCCGTTGGGTGGAGGGGAGTCGGGATCATGGCCTCTCACAAGCCTCTGAACCACACAAAAACCCCACATCAGGTCTTTGGCCTTCCAACATTGTCAAAAACTGTCCGACGTTGTCAACCCTGTGCCAGCTCTGGCACCAGCGGTGCCTTGAAGAGATGACCAAAGCGCTTGTCACAGCATAGAGCTGTGTCAGGGGAGGGTTAGCTTGGATAGTAGGAAAAGATTCTTTCCCCAGAGGGGTGCTGGGACACTGAGCAGGCTCTCCAGGGAATGGTCATAACCCCAAGGCTGCCAGAGCATTTGGAAAATGCTCTCAGGCACACGGTAGGATTGCTCAAATGTCCTGTGCAGGGTTAGGAGTTGGTCTCGATGATCCCTGTGTGTCCCTCCCAATTCAGCATATTCTTTGATTTTTTCCTAATACCTGAAACTCCTGCCTCAGCTTAAGGCCTTTTCCTCTTGCCCTCTCACTGCAGGCACCGTAGAACAGACCGGTCCCCCCCTCCCTCCAGTCTCCGTCCCGGCAGCGGCCCCAAACCCTCCCCAGGCTGCCCCAAAGCCCCGCTCCTCCCGCGGCTGTCGCTCCTCCTGTCGCCAGAGGGCGCTGCGGCGGCGGGGGCGCCGCTCTCTCCGCCCGCCGGGGCCGCGGAGGAGGCGGCGGGGCCGGCCCGGGCGGCGGCGGGAGGGACCGGGGGAGGGACCGGGGCACCGGGGGAGGGACGGAGGGAGGGGCGGCGGCGGCGGCGGCGGGGCCGGCCCGGGAGGTGGAACGCGCGGCCCCGCTGAACCCGCCGCGGGGCCTGCGGGAGCAGCATGGCCGCCAGCCTGTGGATGGGGGACGTGAGTGTCCGGCCGGGACCGCGCGGCTTTGTCAGGGGGGCGGCGGGCGGCGGGGGAAGCGGCCGGGCCGGGGGGGCGCGGGGGGCACTGACCGGCTGATACCGTCACTGACCGGCACCCGCACAATGACCGACTGACACCCTCACGTTGATTGACGGACGCGCTTACACTGGCTGACACTCACACCAATTGATGCCCTGACTCCGGCACCCTCACATTGACTGTCTGACACCATTGCAGCAACTGACAGCCTCACTCTGACTGACTGACTGACACTGACACCCACACAACAACCGACAGACTGACATCCTCACAGTTCTGACACCCTCACTGACACCTGACACCGGCTGACCCTCTCCCTGACTGACTGACCCCCTCACACCACTGACACAGCCTCACAATCCCTCACACCTTCAGACACACCTAAACTCCCCAAGTGACACCTCATACACTCCTGTGCAGGCTGACATGCTCACACAGGCTTGGCACACGCACTCAGACACAACCCCCAGCCTGGCAGGCACATTTGTGAGCAGTTATACTCACATCACACCCCCCCAGAGTGACCCTCGATGTCTGCCTGCAGCCTGGTCACAGCCAGACTTACACCAGTGTCCCTGGTGGGCAGACACATCCTTGGGCACCAACAAATCTCACACTTCCATAGTCTTAAGAGATACTTACACACTCCCATACTCACAGCATGTACACTTGCATTCTTCGAGGATTTATCTGCTATTTTACCTGTTCAGCTGCTGTAGGCTCTTAAATGCTCATATTGTGCAAGGCATTTCCACACACTCATGGCTGTGATGCTAATTGTGCTCACACTTCTAAGCACTCATATTTGTGTGCACCTCTCCAAGATTAGCCCTCACAACCTGCCCTGTACATCCATACCCGTGGGTACACTTACACCCTCATAGGGATTTTGACTCTCCTACGTGCACATACATTCACAAGCACTTACACACCCTGCTAGGACCCTCATTCCTGCCTGTGTGTGTACCTGGCAGGAAGAACCCCTGTGTGAAGCACACTCACTGGTGCTTCTTCACCCAAGGGTGCTTGCTGCCCGCTCACATGCACACTGTGAGCACACTCACAGTGATGCACAGCCCACAGTGTCCTTTGTGTGCCCTCCATGCACCCTCACTCTTGTGCCCCTGTTTCCTTCACCCCTCACTGCTGAGCACACACTTTTGCACACATGTGTACTCACCCCAGCACATAGTGCTCTGCCACCCAGCCACACTGCATGTGTGTGTGTTCAGTGTGTTGTGGTGCCTGCGTTGCTGCCACTGTGGTACACTGTGACACACATGCGGTCCCACTGCTGCATGTAGTGTCTTTGCTGTCTGTCACACATTTGTATACACCCATGTGCACTCCACCGTACATGTACAGTCACACTAGCATGTCACAACTTCCATACCACCTGTTTCTTGGACAAACATCTTCCTTCTGCCCCATTTTTTGCATGTAGCATTCCTCATCCTTCGTGTGTGTGTGTGTGTACACACAGCCCAACACATCCCCGAGAATCCCACTGAGTACTTCTCTCCCACACACACTCAGCACACCCAGTTTGCCATGGCATCAGGGAGTCCTCTGCTGCCTCTGCTTGTGCATGGAGACTCCATGGAGTCTGTTCTCCTTTTTCCCCACACAGAGGATTATCTGCCACCTTGCTACCATAAAGCCCATCTTCTTTTTCATCACTACTCTCACAAACAGGCCATGGCTCTTTGAGCCACACAGACATATCCAAGCAACTGGTTGTCTTTACAAATCCAGCTTTCCTTTACACACACCCGCCCAAGATCACCCTGCATGGCATGTCAGGGTGAGGCATGCACCCTGCCTCTGCTCCTGGAACAAGTCAGTTCTGCTTCACACTCACTTCCACAGGGCATCTGCTGCCTTTTACACGTGCAAGTGCAGTACAGTCACCTTCTTTCACATACTGCACATTCTGTCACACACACAAGTGGTGGAGCCACCTGGTACCTGACAGGCATACAAATATTTGAGGGCTGTAGATTACCATGAGCCATCTGCCTTACACAGGTAAATACACGGAGCTATATATATTTTGCGCATATAACTTTCAGCTCCATGTTACCTGTCACACACACTGATCCCCATTTTAATTTTGATTAGTTTCCTCCTCCAGTTTCTGTTATACAAAGAGGTACCCTGTTCACTCAGGCTCTTCACAGTATATTGGATCCAAATTCCAGCAGCATTTCCTACTTGTCAGCCCCTTACACCACACAGACACCTGCTCTCCAGCATGTTCACATACACTCTTACCTGTGCCGTCCTCCCCTGTGACATGAACACGGTCAGTGCTCCCATGGGCAGGATGAAGCGTAGAGCCACTGTGGGACACGATTCCAGGGCTTCCCCCCAGTGCTGCCCTGGTATCTCTGGGGTTGTACAAGGCAGACACCGATCTGCAGACCCCTACTGCAGCTCCACGGGGCAATGTCACCTGCCACATGCCACCCGGGGTTGTGCCACACTAGTGTACCCGCAGTGCTGGCCCAGCCTTTGCTTGCACTTGAAGAAGGAGCCTGCCACCTTCTCCCCTGCTCCCTGTAGCGAATGCTCAGTTTGTTGCTGTATGTTTCTGAGTGGCTTTTGTCCTTCTGTGAAGCTCCCTGTTCTCTGAAATTCATGCTGTCTCTTGGGTTCCACTTTGCAGACTGTTGAGCCTGGTTCATGCATGCCTGCTGATTTTGAGTGGCATCGACCCTCTTAAATGAGTCTTCTTTTTGAAGTGTAAGGGTAAAATCCTTCTCAATAATGTTTTAACTGCTTAGAGGGACATTGACACATATATTCTCTTTTTTGTAGATGCCCTAATCTAACTTTCTTTTTTTTTTCTTTTTTTTTTTTTTTTTTTTTATAGCTGGAGCCCTATATGGATGAAAACTTTGTTTCAAGAGCCTTTGCCACCATGGGAGAGCTTGTACTGAGTGTAAAAATCATTCGAAACAGGTTGACAGGGTAACTGTTTCTGTTTGTTCTCGGAGACCATTTGGACTGAAGTGTGGCTGTGGTCCTTCCATGTGAGAGTGAATTCTCCCTCTGAGATTCTTACCATTGCTGCCACCAGTATGGGAATATTGATGAGAGCGATGGAGAGGGCACTGCTGGCTCTTCAGCCTCCCCTCAACAAACGAGGTTTGGCCCTCATCCTGCAGTGCTCCAGCACTCAGTCAGCAGTGTGTGTACCTCATTCCATCCCTCTGGGACTTGCACCTCCCCGGGTTTTCTTCACTAGTTTGTAGTGTAGCTATATGATGCTGACAGAGGTGTGAGGTCTGACTCGGAGCAATAAGAGCACCTTCAGTGTTTGTTTGAAATAAATTGAGTGATATATGCAGGATAAAGTAGTTTCATTCTTATTCATTATTCTTTTAAGTGTTGTAATTTCAGTTTTCAGTAGTTTAAACTTGGATGGGCAAATTGATGGTCAATGAAAGTAGGAAGTAAACTGTAAGCTAAACCATTTTCTATGTGCCAATGTTGACCTGACTTATGGTAAGTAGGGGCTATCCCTTGAGATCCAGCTTCTCTTTGGTAGCTAATGTTTATACTTTATAAAGAAACTGTTCTATATATTGCAATTATGGCAAATATCCTACCAGTTATCTAAAATACAGCTTTCCTCCTCAAATGTGTTTTAAATTTATAACCTTTGTCTCTTCTCTTCTGTGTTGTACGTTCAGAATTCCAGCAGGCTATTGCTTTGTAGAATTTGCAGATCTAGCTACTGCAGAGAAATGTTTACATAAAATCAATGGAAAACCACTTCCTGGTGCTACACCGGTAAGTAAATGGGATCAGCCAGTTGGGAACCAAAGATTGGAAGGGACAGATAGTGTAGAATTTGTATTTTTAATGATTACAGACAAATTCAGTAGTTAGCAAACTGGGATTCTTCTTTGCTTTAGAATTGAAGTTATGACTATAAAACTGTTAATGTTCTTGCTCAGAAAATTGTTGAGGAAAACCACTGATTTCTTTGTGACTGTCTAGATAAAGTCCAGGTGTAGAAGTGTTTATATCTGAGCATTTCTGCTGTTACCAAAGTTGGGCTAATCAGAAACCTGAGAAGAACAAGAAAGAAATTAGACTGAGTATAGTGTATGTCTGCCACAATTCTTCCACCTCTCTTCTTTTGCATAATCATGAAGTCACAGATTGGTTTGGGTTGGAAGGGACCTTAAAGCTTATCATATTTCATCCCCTACACCTTCCTCTAGACCAAGTTGCTCGAAGCCCCAGCCAGCCAGGCTTTGAACACTTTCAGGGGTGAGATAACCTGAGATTTACCTGTGTGTGTGTGTGTGTGTGTGTGTGTGTGTGTGTGTGTGTGTGTGTTCTTACACGTGTACAGGGTGAACTTGCAAGGTCACACTGTCTTTTGAGTAACATTGATTTGCAAGAGAAACGTGACTTTTAATCTTACATGTTCTTGGGCCCTAGCAAGCAGAAGTTACTCAAACCTCTTCACAGTGGAGAAGAAGCCAGAGTATTGAGTAATTGCAGTGCATAACTAATGTCTCCTCTACATAAAAGCTGGGTAGTTAGGAAGAAAAGGAGGAATAGTCAGAGAGGCTAATTTTAGGATGTTGACTCGAATATGTGGTAGATTAAAATGGGACAGCTGACACAGCTGTCTGTTGTACCCACAGGAGTTGGCTGCATTAGCTGGGGTGACTGATTCATAAAGCAGCTCTAGAATCACCTCAGTTATGGTGTTACAAGGTAAATGGATTCCTATTTCAGAATAGTAATACCCAGAGTAGGAAACTAGGAAGTTCAGATTGAACTATTTGGTCAACATTCCTGAGAGGGTGACGTGCCCTGTTAAAAGGAGTCGATGAGAGGCCTGGAAATATCTGTTTCACGTGTTTGCTCATGATTAAGGCAAGCTGATCATCCTGGTTGCTTTCTGTAGTCACTGGAGAGACAAAGAGGGCAGCTCTTGTAAGGAGTAAGATAATAATGGAGGTTTGGTTTTGGGAATACCCATCTTTCTTTTCAGTTTTGTTCAAAACACAGTGCTGTGTGTGTAACGCATGGAGAGAATTACAGATGTCAGGCAGAGATCCAAAGCAGCCCAAATCAGTGCACTCAGCAGGCAACTGCCCAGCTCATCCTTTGCATTTAGAGACTTTTGTTTACAGAAAACTTGAGTGTTGTTCATGCTTTTATTTGTTTTAAAATACTGAATTAGCCAAAGGAATAACAGAGAGCCATGGTACTGGTGCTGTCTCTCTTTGCCAAGCATTGCTGTTCCCAGTTCCCACCTGAGTGGAAGTGCTCTCAGGTGTCTCGTTGATTTTAAATCCAGAACAGTACTGTGACGAGAGATCAAAAAAAAAAGATTTAAGTGCTTCAGAGTGGAATCTAAATTTTGTGTTAGCTTGTAAATGATTCACAGAAATTTGTGTAGTACCGTGCTACAGAGAATGCAAGCATGCAAGGGAAAGGATTATAGCCTAGAGTTAAGTCTGTGCTCTATTTCCCAATAATTATTTACCTGTCTTTGAGGAAAGGAAATCCATCATACAAGGTCCAAGAACACACTGGGCTCTTCACTGTACTGAACAAGTGAATACCCTGATCTCTGCTTCATTTCTAATTGTGATCTGAAATCCTGATTTCTGATCCTGAGATTAGCCCCTGATCTCTAAGAACTGATCCAAAGATCTTGGTCTCCTTAGACCTTGATTTAAACTTACATGTAAGTTGGGTACAAGTTGCTGAGTCTGGTAGGTTGGGGACAGAGAGTTCCAGATGTGCCAGAGGACACAAATCCGGGCTGTTGGGAAATTCGTTTAAAAAATAAATTCAGATGTAAAATTTCAAGAGGCCTCCAGTGCCCAATGTAGTTCTTTTAGAACCTTTAACTTTTGGATCTTACTAAATGTCCAGAGCCAAGTATGTAGCCACACTTCCAGATTCAGGTTGATTCCATTTTCCAGTGTGGTAAATTCTGGTCTGGTAGTGTTTGTGTTAAATCACAAAAGTCCAGTAGTTGTCATTTCATTTTAAGACCTTAAAATTGGAAGAAATTGAACATTTGTTATTACTACCTCTGTTCAGGTTTTGATTTCGTTATTATATCTGCTATTATATCTGTATTGATGCTAAATAAAAATGTGCTTGTTACCTTAATTGGCTGGCCTGAAGGCATTGAACATGTGTCAGCATTAGGAAAGTTGTATTAAATCAGCTTATTGTATTTTTCCCTAATTGCTTGAATTTGCATGACAACATTTGAATGTGTGAATTCATTTTTGCCTTGTTTCAGGCGAAGCGATTTAAACTAAATTATGCAACATATGGAAAACAGCCTGATAACAGGTAAATGCTCAATATTTAAATATTAATTTTGCCTGCTTAATATCTCTTTATTAATTGCCTATGCAAAAAGTTCATCACTGCCAGTCTTTAGTACAGGGAGGAGAACTTAGACTGCCAGTTTTGTGCTTTGCCATATGTGTGGCTCAGCAGATTTATCCAGTGTCCATAAGGTATTTTAACTTTGTAGCATCAAAGTATCTAATTCATATATTGTAATTTAAGATCTGTGTATTATAATTTAAGATCTATGTATTGGAAATAGCTTATCTATAAATGAGATAATGTTTTCTTGCTGTTTTAGGAACCAGAGGTATCCTGTGAGTAATAAGAAGTGAAATAATCTTTAAATAAAAAGCAGTATTAAGTTGCTTTGTTGTGCTGCTTGAATTAACTTGAAAAAGCAGTGTCAATAAAAATTTTAGTTAAGCAGCTTAACTGGTGACAATTTCAAGTCTCCATTAAATGGTCTTTTAATATCACTCTTAGAGTTCAAATATTTTGGCTAAACTCAGCAAGTCCCTTCCTTTTTTTTTTTTTTTTTTAATATGATTGTATTTAAGAAATTTTCTTTTGATTTCTTTAGTCCAGAATATTCCCTTTTTGTGGGAGACCTGACTCCCGACGTGGATGATGGGATGTTATATGAATTTTTTGTTAAAGTTTATCCATCATGTAGAGGTGGAAAAGTTGTTTTGGACCAGGCAGGAGTATCCAAGTAAGTTGTCCTCTATTCACTTTTTTTTCACTTCACATGTGGCAACAGGAAAGCTAGAATGCAGCAAGGGAAAAAAAAATTCTTTTGGCTTAGATTTTAGTTATCTTCAAATATAGTGTTCTTGGTCATTCAGTCTGCAGTTGGCTTGAATTTTGAGAGTCACCATGGCTATTGTCACTCCTCTGTCAGTGTGAGGCCCTTTGTGTGTTATTGCACTTCTTAAAAATGCTGAAAAATGTCTTAAGTAATCTTGAAATACTCTCTTCCTGGACTCTCTGGTGGAATTGTGCTTTACAAACTTTAAGCTATTGTGTGTATATTCCTGTGAGAGCTGTACAGATTTTTTTCAAACAGGGTAGGGCAAACAAAGCTGTGATTCACTGTCCTCAGTAGTTGCCTTGTTTGTCTTTCCTGAAAATGTCTTGCCAAAAACAGGTATCAAAAAGTTGGATTTCTTAATGTAACTGAAACATTTTCTAAATAGCACAAAATTCAACTGTATTTTCCAGAGGAAGGAGCAGTTGGTGAGCATCCTTGTTTTCAAAGCAGAGCATAGCTTAGTGAAGCACAATTTTCTGCTGTAACACCTGTGAAAATGTTGGGATAAGATATAGGCTATGGCTGCAGGTCCCCCCACCTCCTTATATGGAGTTTCTCAGTCTTAGACAGGCTGGCTTAAAGGAATCTCTGAAGGTCTTTGGTCCATCTCCTAACAGGACTGCAGCCAGCACCAGATCATATAATCCATGAATTGTGAGGCCTGGAAAACCTCCCAGGATTGAGATAATTCAGTCTGTCTGGGCAACCTGTTCCAGAGCTGCACTCCTCCCTAGTCATGAAGTTCCTCTTCATGTGCAACCTGTACCTCTTGCAGAGCTGCTCAGTCTGTCTGGCTGTTGGGTCCTCCTGCTGTCATTGCCACCTCACCTGGGACTGACGCTGCTGGGTTGGGCTCTGCGTGCCTTCTGCTCCTCCTCAGTGTAAACCCCACAGTTCCTGTTGTGCTGCACCTGCTTCAGTCTCTGTCTGTCGAACAGGTGTTGCTGCTGCAGGCTGGACTATTAGTTGGGTTTGGGGAACTGTGGATAGGTGCAGACCTCAAGGAAAGGGAATCTGTGGTAGCTTGGGAAGTGGGGAAGGAGGATGGACTTAGAGTCCTGTTTCTGGGAAGAGCAAAGCTGTTTCCTCTGGCAGTGCCAGAGTGTTGGTGCCAGGGGCTTTGTTGGGACTTGTGCAATTGCTCAAAGCTGAGGCAACTGCAGGTGTCAGTGTGATGTGAGAGAGGAGCTTGGGGCTTGTGGACATGCCCAGTGAAGCCCTGGTCCTTCTAGCCAGGGCTGGTGGATCAGGAAGGCCTCCTCCCCACACCTCTTGTCTAGACAGGAGAGGAGCTTGGAGCATGGTGCTGTGCCTGCTGCTCTGCTTTCTGCTGAGGGTGCAGATGCTGGGACTTTCCCAAACTTCAGGGGCAGGGCAGAAGGTCTGCAGGGAAGTCCTGGCCAGGAAGAAATTATTTATTTACACACCAGTTAGCCATTGGTGTGGAAAAGCTAAATGTCTGGAAGAGTTGGAAGAATCAGTGTCTGAAATACTTGGAAGAATCATTGTCTGCCTTGCAGCATCCAACATCTCTTCCTGTACACAGCATTTATCTCTGTCTTTCTCTATTTTGGAACTGCCAGTCTTCCCGGTTTTTCTTTCACACTCCTGGTCCCATGCGAAAATCTGCAGGAGTCTTTCGGTAGCTTAGAAACTCAGTGGGGTTTGTGTGTGAACACCTGAAACTTTCTTAGAGGTTGACTTGCACTGCGTTAATTTGCCGCAGTCCTTTGGCAGAGGGCAAGTTAAATGAATGTGGGTCTGCGTAGAGTTTTGCTTGTGCTTAATAATCTAGTTTGTATGTAGGTAAGTCTAAGCTTTGATCTGGTATTTTTGTGAGGAGGATACATCCATACCTGTATAAAAACTTGGACTTGTGTGTGGAGCTTGCTGTGCAAGGTACTGCATTTTCTGGGGCATGAACTGCTCTGAAATAGCTGCCAGTGGGGACCTCCCTTGAGTAGCAGGTGATGCTGCTTTCAAAATAGCACATTACTTGGTGTTTAGCAGTTCCCACAGAATAGATATTGCACTACAAATTTACACCCTTGCTTACGGCTCGTTCTTTTCCCCAGGTAGACAAGCCCTTCCCTCCCGAACTTCTTCCTTTGCTTAGATGGATTCCTCTTACCCTCCCACACCTAAGTCTTTGATCTTTCTGCTGCGTGAGGCAGCCCATCCCATGATGGGATCCTGGCACTGCCCTCTTGGATGCTGTTGCATTGCTTCTGACTCACTAGAGCATCAAAATCCCACGCAAAGGACCGTTGGGGCTGGAGAGAGTTGGGAGATTTCTGTCTGGCTGACGTGCAGGGCTGCCACACCACAGTGAAGGGTTGTTGCAGGGTCCAGGGGTTCTGGATGTGCTGTCCCTGTTCTAGCTGTGATCTCAGAGCAGGTTTTAGCTGCTTGATGTTAAGAGTTCATTTTCAGTCCCACTGTTGGAACTGCTGGTTTTGGGAATAGCAGAAAGCTATTTGAATATATTTCTGTTGAAAAGTGAATTTGATTGGAAAGTATATCTCATTTACCCTAGGTAAAAGTAGTGTTTTCCTTCACGGTGGGGCAGTTTTGGATAAAAGCAGAGTCTGTCTTGTCAATCCTGTGCTGACTTGCAACTCTTGAGATTATCAGTATCCTCCCAGAGAGATTTGGGGCTTTACCACATGTCAGTTTGCACATTTCAACATTTCGCATGTCAGCTCGCTTCCAGTTCCATGGAATCCACTGGCACAAGAACTACTTTACATTGACAAGCCCTTGAAAGTACTGCCAGAGCTTGGATGTGTGGCTTCAGGCATTCTGGAAAAGCAACAGGAAGGCTTTTCCAGAATGAAGAATAATTTCGTCTCTCCCAAAAGCAAGAACAACAACCCGAATGAACATCTTCATTCACTGTGTTTCCCAAACCAATTCAAACTTCACTGTAACTAATTTTTATAATGTGGCATGGCTCCTTGGGGTTGGTTTTACGTGATTTATTCTGTGTATCTACAGAGGTTACGGGTTTGTGAAGTTCACGGATGAACTGGAACAGAAGAGAGCACTGACAGAGTGTCAGGGAGCTATGGGGTTGGGCTCTAAACCTGTACGCTTGAGTGTGGCTATACCAAAAGCGTGAGTAGAACAGCTGAACATTTGTATGAAAAATCACATCTGCTTTTAAAAGCTTCTAGTGCTTTGGGTGCATGTCCTGGATGTCCCCATCACAAAATGAAGGAATACCCATGAATATGGGGAGTATCAGAATGCCCAGGAGTTCAAAAAAATTTTAACATTAGCTCAAGATTAAGCATTTTTCACTGTTTTGAATTATATACATTATTAAATCAATACACATGCGCACACACTGTAGTGTGAAAATATAATTGTTTTTAAAGTGTATGTTCCTTTGCATTAAATTGAAATAGTTTAAATCTGCTTAATGATGTCTGGATAGCAAAGTTCAACTACCTTGCTAATTCTATTATGATGTCTACTACATATAAGACTTTTGGGGCAGGGATTAACTTTTTTTTCTGTGTTTGTTCAGAACCTGATACAATGAGATCCTGGTCTGACTTGGGGCTCGTAGCACTAGGGTAATACGAATCATAGTAACTGCTCCCTGTTTGAATAATATTTAGATTTTCAGTGACCTCATAAGTCTTGGGGGGGAAAAGGAAGTGAAAAGCAGAACAAATTGGTGTATCATGGTGAGAAGATTGATTTTTCCTTCTTCTACTTCTCACTAATTTCATCATTAGTAGAAATAGCTTTATGTGTGACATATTTTCATTTCCAAACAATATTTGTCATCTCATTATTTCAAATCTTAATAGTTAGGTGGAATCCTAGTTCCTTGGGAATACTAGCACTTTATGGTGAGGAGTAGGATTTTTAGTCAGTTCTCAGGGTATTTATTTTTTGATTACTTGTAGTTCTTATTTCATTAACTTTTTCAAGTCTGTGCTTTGAAGACCACCCAGTTCAGAGAGAAAGGGGATGAGTCCTTGCTTAAATTTCAATATGGCAGTTGCAGAAGGGAGAGTTTTTTCCCATTTTTATGAAAGAAAACTCGAGGGTTTTTGCAAGGCTTTAAGTTTTTAACTCTTCATGTAAAGCAAGACTCAGTACCTTCTCTCAGAAAGCTGCAAATCACTTAACTCCATCCTCTTTATTAGAAGGAAAAAGGGACTCCAGTATCTGGATTGTGGTTCAGGATCGTTCTAAACTGAAGCTCATAGTCCTGAACTCTTCCCTACCCAAAGCCAGGAAGCGATACACAATTAGCTCATAAAGAATGAAAGCAATGTTTATTAATGAAGAGGAATATGAATACAGGAAAGGGTATTAAATTAAACCCCTTCTTTCTTGATGCAAATATATGCAAATGATAAATATTGCTGCAGTAAATAGTGAACATATTTAAAGATTGAAATTTGCATGTTAGACTAAGCCTTGTTTCTTTACCATATTGTATCTTAAGCTATTTCACTGCTTTTTTCATACTTGTTCTGCACTATTTTATTGCAACTTACTCCTGCTTTATTTTTTGAAGTAATCGTGTGAAACCAATGGAGTACAATCAGATGTACAACTATAATTACAACCAGTATTACCAACAGTATCACAACTACTACGCTCAGTGGGGGTACGACCAGAACACGGGCAGTTACAGCTACAGCTACCCCCAGTATGGCTACACACAGAGCACCATGCAGGTAGGGCAGCACAGAAACACCACAGAGCTCGAAAGGTGGGATGGGAACATCTGTCTTCAGCTCTGAGAATCTCAGAATGTCCTAAGCTGGAGGGACCCCCAGGGATCATTGGGTCCAGCTCCTGGTGCTGCCCAGGACAACCCAATAATCCCACCCTGTGCCTGAGAGCATTGTTCAAATGCTCCTGAGCCTGAGGCAGGCATGGGGCCGTGACTGTTTCCTGAGGAGCCTGTTCAGTGCCCCAGCACCCCTCTGGGGGAAGAATCTTTTCCTGATATCCAGCCTGACCCTCCCCTGACACAGCTCCAGCCATTCCCTCAGATCCTGTCCCTGGTCACGGAGAGCGAAGATCAGAGCTGTCCCTCAGGAGGAGCTGCAGACCCTAATGAGCTCTGCCCCCAGTCTGCTCTGCTCCAGACTGAACACACCAAGAGATATTAGTATAAAACTCTTAGTAATGAAGTCTTAATATAGCTACTATTTAGTGTTTAGCCCCTGGTGTGTCCTGTTGCCTTATGGAGAGTATATTGCTGAGGTAAAAAAAGGTCTGGAGCACACAAAGGGTTTCTTAATACAGTTGTCATGGTAGAAGAGTTCTCTTGGTACAGGAAGTGCTCAGAGTGCCTTTGGGATCCTTCATAAACTTTGTTATAAAGTATAGAACACATCAGAACAGTCACCCCACTTCAACCCTGGAATTTCAAGAACTGCCTCTGTTAGAGGTTTAGTGTAGGATCTTGCCCATGGTGTGTTGGGAATGGAATGCAGGCTTACGTATGAAGAATAAGTCAGTATAAAACTCAGTCTCTGACAGTACCAATCAACAAGTGATGCTTGCAAAAAAAATTATCCACTGTCCTAAGGGGTTTGTTTTTCCTTGCAGACATATGAAGAAGTTGGTGAGGATGCATTGGAAGGTATGCTTCTTAAATTCTGGATTGAAATTGTCTGTGTGTTCTGCACTGCTTAGAGGTAGACTTTCTGAAATCATTTCAATTTATAATATACCTTCGTCTTTGAGAAAATTTGTGGGTCACTATCACCTAGAATAGTTGCATCCTGGTTTTACTGTTGCTGCTCCTAGTCTGAACGTGGTGAAGACTGAAACTGTTTGACTTCCCCAGCTCTAAGATTTTAATATGCTGTAGTACTGAAATTTTTATAATTTTTATCCTTTTTAAAAAAATGTTTATCCTTTTTTACTAGTTTTTTACTTCCTTTTCTAATATGCTACCAAGAAAAATGTAGATACTCTGTTTTTCTATAAAATCTTGACATTTAGAGCCCAGAATACTTCAATCCTTCAATACTCCACAGAGGGAGACTCCACACCCTCCCAGGGCAGCTGTTCCAGTGATCTGCCGCACTCCATGAAAAGAACTTGTTGTTTATGTTGAGGTGGTTGCTCCTTGTCCTGTCAGTGGGCACCACTGAACAGAGTCTGGCACTATCCTCTGACACCTGCCCTGGAGGTATTGAGACTCCCCCCATGTTTGTTTCAATATACTGACTTGTTTACAGGGTGGGTTTTTTCTGAATACCTTTGATGTATGACTTATTTGTGTGTCTTTCCTCCCACAGATCCCACGCCTCAGTTAGACGTCCATGAAGCAAACAAGCAGTTTATGGAACAGAGTGAAGAGCTCTACGATGCCTTGATGGACTGTCATTGGCAGCCTTTGGACACTGTCTCATCAGAGATCCCAGCTGTGTTATAGCCTCGTTGCTGAGGCATTGTGTCTGGGAGACATCCTGCCAGTGCGCTCCGGACTGTTACACTGCCCCGAATCCTGCAGTAGTGAGGGGTGGCCCTTTCCCCACCCACGCCTGGTACTCGGAGTACAGGAGGACTGTGGCCTTTCCTGTAGAGAACAATTATTGTAGGAGCATCATGGTAACATTTATTCATGGTGAAAATTAGAACTGCGACAGTTTTATTCCTTTTTGTCTTGAAGTGAACTCTTAATACTTACTGAGAATTGTAATTTATAAACTTTCAACAAGATGGCACAGGGGAGAGACTCTACTCCATCGTACAATAAAAAAGTTGGTCTTTTAAGTAAAATTACCCTTGGCATTTTGGTTCCTGCCCATCTTTCTGTTTTGCTGCCCATTCAGCTGTCTTAAGTCATTTGACCCAACGCTCATGAATGTGTTATTTCAAAAAAGACCATTGTTGGACACCACTAAAATGTCTCAAAATCTTTCCAGTGACTGGGTAAGGTTGCTGTAACTTGAGCATGGGATGAAAGCTTATGTTGTGGTTAACTTAAACTGTGATCTTGAGCTTACAAGTTTGATGTTCTTAAGCAATCACCCCAAAGAACACTTTGGAGAGCAAAGACAGAAAGGAGTGTTATAAAGCTACAGATTGATGCCTTCTACCTGGTGATCTCTTGCACACCTGGCCTGCTTCTCCACCTGTGTATGAGGAAATAACTCCCCACCAACCAGCAGCTTAACAGTTTTCCCAGCAACCATATTTAAATGTTACTTTGTGTATCATGCCTTTACTTCTTTTTGTTGTGGACACACCTTGATGGTCTCATTGAGATGTTGAGATTTTGTAGTGTCTTCCACTGTCCAGGCAGAGTGAAACTGAAAATCTTGCAGCAAAAACAGGTCAGAGCAATTGCACTGATACATTGTGCAACAAGCGGTTGTTGACCTGGAAAACAGTTTTCTACTGGATGTTGTATAAGCTGGATGGACAAGCAATATATTTAAGCTGATATGTTGCATTAGAGGTGAAAGTAAAAATAATAGCACTTATATACATGTTATAAGCCCTTTTTCAGGCTTTTGTGCCTTAAGCTTTTGGAGAAATAGGAACAGAGAAATTACCTGTAATAAAGGTCTATCCAAGAAATAGTTTGGTAGCTGAAATTGCTACTGCAGAGCACTTCGTTGCCTCCCTGCCCATGTTGATGCAGAGATTTGCCACAAGATTTAAATACTTTGATAAAGCTACTTCTACTATGCCTTTGTTTGTGTCCATAATTATGACCTATTTGTCAGTTTGTGATCTTTTTTATCAACTGGAAGTGGGATGTGAGTGGAATGGTGATGTGTGTGGAGTTAGGTTATTCCTAAAAAGTGGTGCTAGACGACTGCTGGACTCCAGCATTCTCATCTGCTGTGAATTTTCCTCGTGCTGTGCCCCTGGCTGTGCTGCTGTCTCACCTTCAGCTGCTCTGAATGTAAGGCAAGTAATGTTCCCTGTGCATGCCAGGAGTTTCAGATGCAGCAGAACTGTAAGAGAGCAGACCTTCGTATCCTCTGATGTGGCTGCTCAGCCCAGGGCACCCCCTACTCTTAAGAGGGAAGTTCAACAGAGTGGCATTGCAGGAGTGATGTAAAGAAGGGCATTTAAAACACATTCTAGATTGTTCTGTTACTGTGCTGCCCTGTGTGCCTGCCCTTCTCCTATTTTGGAGTTGCCTTTCCTACCCGTACGAATTTTAGCTTTTACAATGTGTCCATCCCAGTTTGCTCCAGGGGGTGAAGCTACATTTATTTATCAATATAAATTTATTCTGCTGTTCTCATCTGCCCAGCATTGCTGACTGTTCCCTAATGCCTGGATAAACTATCTCCATACAAGTCTGTCTCCAGAGGAGGGAGAGGAGCAGGTTATCAGGGATCAGACAGCAAGTCTGTGAGAAAATCCTTATGCTCTTTGCTTTTGTTTTGTGGTGGAAAGAAAGGTGGTAAATATATTAATGCAACCCATCCTAACCCCTAATTCCTGGGAGAGTTGGGCACGTACAGACCCTTGTGAGGAATAATTAGGGAGTGCTGAGGCCAGTAGAGATGACCTGCTGACTCCTGTTTACTGGTGCTGCAGGGCTTAAAATAGCTCCTGCTTTCGTTTCAGTAGAGAGGTTGGTGCAAGCCTCTGGGCCTCATTCCCTGGAGGTACGAACCAGGCTTTTGGTTGTTTGGGAGAATCTCAGCCAAGGTTCTGTGGAGCTGTTAAATCTCTGCATTGTTTGGGTTTTTCTTTTTTAGTATCGCTTACTTTTAATGTTCATTTTCCTCTCCCAGCCATTATTGCATTGTCTAAAGCACAGAAGAGACTTTTATATGGAGCTACAAAATGGCCACCTCCTGGGATTTGTAGGCTTTGCCTTTTGGAATCCCAGTTAAATAGAGTGTGGGATTTTGTTTCTCCTGGATGGCTGCAGGAAAACCCAGATTAATTACTGTTTAGTGTCACACAGTATGAAAGACAAGGACTCCATGTAGCAAGGTAAATTCTGCTTTTCTCTCTGTGTGCTAAAGGCAAGTAGTCCAAGACAAATGATATTACAGCTCCCTGGGATTATGTAATTCCTGAAAACTGCACCCATATCAGCAGCGATCATGAAGCCTCTCTCAGCCTGCCTTTCAGCAGGTAGGGTTTATAGTAATTCCAAAAACAAGTCAAACATTCTTATTGTGTTCTTTAATGAAGATGCAATCATCCAATTTAGATGAAATTGTAAGGACTCCGATCCCTGTTTGAGTTACTCAGACTGGGAATGTTCAGCAGAGCTGGAGGGATATGGGTGTTTTCAAGCACAGAGTGGTGATTTCCAAAGGCTGAGCTCTGAGGCTGCAGGATGGCCTCTTGCTATTAGCCTGTGTTTAATTAAAGCTTGACAATGCACATTGGGGTGGCCTGGGGGGTGATCCTGACCCGCTTCCAATGCTTCTGGAAGCATTTCTTTAGCAAATGTATGGATAAGAGGGCTGAAAGGAGCTGACATTGATTTTTTCTTGTTTCCACGTGAGTCTGACTAGAGAAAATTCAAGTTACTTGGATCAGTTTCTGGAGATGGGTTCGTATCCCACACACTGAGACATGCACAGCACCCTTAGGAATTTCACTGAATCCCTTTTGAGGAACAAAGATAAATATTTGACTCTAATCTTCCTGTACTGGGTTTCTCATTACTTGCTTGCTAATCTTCAGCTTTTGCTAAACAAGATCTGAGCGGAATTTTTACTGTCTAGCCTTGCTATCTCCCAGTGATCTTGTAAAGCAAACTGGATACACCCATTTCTGGACGTAATTTCGGATTTGCTTAACCATGAAACTAATTCAGTGGCAGGATGGGGTATGAATTTGAAATGCAGTAGCAGAAACTAATAGAGCTGCTTCAGGAAATGTCACTGACAAAGTTCACTTTCCTTTTTTTTCCTGGTTAGAGCATTTCTTCAGAAAATATCTCCTTTTATTCCTTCCTTTGCAGTTTCCAAGTCAAAATGTTTTTTCCAAGTGCAGTTAGTTTTTTTTAAAGAAGGGTTTGGGGTCCTGCTGGATGCACACTCATTTTTCCCAGGCACATGGTGGGATTCTTGGGGTGTTCTGTGTAGGACTATTGGATGTTCCTTGTGGGTCCCTTCCAAATCAGGATGTCTCATGGTTCTATAATTCAAAGATCATGCTGCCTCTGCTGTAAAATTTCCAGGGAAAAAGCAATGGTGGATAACACAGTTAATAGAGAGCTGACCATGGCCAGGACTTGCCTTGTCCCCTTGATGTGTCCCAGGAAGCCACAGGCACAACAATCCACCTGGATGACTAATGCGTATCTGCTTTTCCTTACTGATAGTTTTCACATCTCTGTGCGTTGTCTGCTCCCATCTGACGGGTGCTGGGAACTGCAGCCTCTTCCAGCATGTGCTCCCTGTGCTGTGGAAGAGGCTGCTGAGAGATTCCCAGTAAGTTTCATCAGTGCTTCCTTGAACAGGGACATGCCGTGGGATTTTCTCTGCCCCTCTTGGATCTCCATCCATCTTGTCATGGCAGGCTGAGGTCTGCTGGACATCCAGTGCTTTTTCATTGCTTCTCTTTGGGGATTCTCCCAGTTGAGCACTTGGAAGAGTCTCTTCCCAAGCAATGTTTGCCAAGGTTTGAATTTTTTGGGAAGGTTGATGTTTTTTCCTACAATAATCTCCCAGGTTATACCCTGCCTTAGTATTTGATATGATTTCTAGGCTCACATTGTACAAGTGGCTGTGCCAAGGAGACTCCAGGGATTGCCTTGTGACTTAGTAGAGCAGCTGTGAGATTCATGGAGGAGGAGAGCAGGAGCAGCTGCTTATATCTTGTCCCTGACAGCTTTGGCAAGGGCTGTCTTGGGGAGGGTTTGGCCACAAAAAGTTTGGGGCTCATTCCCAGATTTGGCTTTAAATGGCTGAGGGTTTATTTTGTTGCTGATCTGCCATGTTTGGAGGGAATTACCAGCTCAAAAGACCATTACTGAACACTGGGAATTTTTTCATCTGTTCATTTGCTCAGAACAGATTAAAACATGACCATCTTTTTTGCCCTTTCTCCAGGGCTTGGGCAGGAAGCAGCCTCAGGCTTTTCTCTTTGATTTCCCATGATGGCTGTGCCTTCAGCATCAACACCAGCAGTTGTTCCAGCCCTTTAGCATGTGCTCCCATTTTAAATCCTTTCCACGGACTATGAATCATGAGCCTTACAGAGGTATTGTGCTGGCAAACAGACTTCTGTTTCCAAGTACCTTTCCTTCTATTCCCCGAGGATGGAGTTCCAAAAGGTTCCAAAAGGGAGGACGGAGCAGGGGAAATGCAGCTGGCTGCCTTCATCTTTTCAAAGAGCAGCCCCTGGTACGGACCTTGCTTGGAGGAGCACAGAGAAATTGTACTTGTCCCACCCGGACTGGAGAGTCATTTAGGTGGGATGGGGGCGTGCAGCTGCTCCCAGCGCAAGCGAGGGTTGTGAATCATGGGATCATGAAATAGTTTGGGTTGGGAGAGGACTGAAAGCTCATCTCATTCCACCCGCTGCCGTGGGCAGGAACACCTGCCACTGGAGCAGGGGGGCTCGTTGTCCTTTGGGATGGGGTGGAGTGGGAGGCTGGGAGGCAGCAACGACGGCGCTATAGGCAGCGCGAACTACAACTCCCAGAAGACTCTGCGGGAGGGCCCGGCGCCAGCAGCCAATTGGCGCCCGCGCTGGTCCGGTATAAAATGCGGCAGCGGCGCAGCTTCCGCCTCTCTCAGCAATGGCGGCGAGTTGGGAAGGTCATGCTGGCGCCATCGGAGGCCATCCACCACCATCCTTCATCGCTGGGGCTCTCCCGCCGCTTGGCTCCGCCGCATCAGCGTCCCGTGGGCATCGCGCCCGGCGGCGGCGCTTCGGTGCTCTCCGAAGGCTGCGAAGGGCAGCGCGGCCTTGTCCCCCCCCCCTTCCTTCTCAGGCCGGGCCCGGTCCCAGGTGAGTGAGGGCCCCCCGAGACTGAACTAATCCCCTGTGGAGGAGCCCCCGTACCCTCCCGGCCCTATCGAAGCTGCGTCTGTCGGTGCTGTGGTAGATGCAGTCAAAAAGGAGCCGAGAGCAAAGGGCTTTTCCTCGACGGTCGCCGCTCAGTTGGAGCCTTCGTAACTGTCCGGCAACATTTCGGGAAAGTACACGGCCCACCATGGGCTAGCGGGGTTACTGGTGCTGGCAGCAGGCGGCTGCCGCAAATCCCTGTCCCTGGGCTCCAAATTGATGCACCCTGGTGGGAGCGGGCGGTGTCCCGTCTTTCTGTAGTTTTGTTTTAACTTCTCTTGTAATTTACTTAAAGCTCAAGACTCTTCTTCCGCAGCAGCATCCTGGCATAGAAGGTGATCCCGGGACGTGGGATGACTGGTGACAGTCTCAGCCTTGGGCAGGTGAGATGGGTGATCCAGGTTCTGGAGTCCTGTGTTGGGCTGAGAATTTGTTTTTGTGGCCTCCCTAGGCCAGAGTAGGAGCCCGTGGCATTTCCTGCCCCTCTGCTGTTGGGCACTGCCCGCACACGCTGTCCCAAGGCTGTGCATCCTCCGTAGGATGTCCTTGGAGCTGGGCCCTGCAAACTTCCTTAGTTCTTGCTCCATTCAGATCATGTATGGGGGAGATGGGGGCAATTCCTGTGTCTGGGCCTCGCTAGAGGCAGAACTGGGAATCAGCCCTGATCCAGAGCCCGTTGAATACACTGTCACAGACTGCCAGATAAACTCCGTGTTTACCTGCATGTTTATCCAAGAGCTGTGGCTCCACACAGTAGCTGCAGGTCTCCAAGAACATGCCAGAGCAATGGGAAGGTCTTTGACTGCGGGGCCTCTTCTGCCCATGGCTGTCACTCACCCCTCCAATATGTTTTTGGGGATTGTGCTGTTCCTTGCTCGTGGTTTCAGGGTGGAATGAGTTAAGGGTGTGTCCACAAGAGTCTGCAGCCTGCTGCTGATATTGGGGGTATGTTGTGATGTCTTCCAGGGGTCCTGGGTGTTCCAGAGCTCACCCATCTGGTGGATAAACTCAGGTGAGAAGGTAGTACCATTATTGGCTCTCCACAGCCCATCCCTCCAAATCCCTTTCCCATCAGATCTGAATACCGATCTTGTGGTCGAAAAAGGAGGAAGAGTAAAATTCATGCTGGTCTTGGGCTCTCTGCGGGTGTGTCCTGTGCTGAGAGGGGCCACTAGGAAGACAGGCTGCACTGGCCTCACTATTGTGAAGTCTGATTGGGAAGGAAACTCTTGATCAGGAAAAGGGATCAAGGTTGGGCACAGGGGGCAGAGGTGCCATGAGTGTTGGAGGGCTGAGGTTTGTTGGGAATATCTTAGCTGTAAATTTGCAGTGACCCATTGGCTTCAGGCACTAAACACTGGCTCTTTTTCCAGCAATTACTCATGGTGAGAACCTGTGAGTCCTGTCCCAAGGGCTTCAGCTTGCTTCCCATAGGACCTGAGTTATGGGGAAGCTGCAGTGTGGAGCATGTGAGTGTCCTCTGGGGAACTCCTGGTGTTGGGATGGACAGTTAAGTTTAAACTAAATACTGGGAGGAAATTCCTGGCCATGAGGATGAGGAGGCCTTGGTTGCCCAGAGGAGCTGTGGCTGCCCCATCCCTGAAGTGTCCAGGGGCAGGCTGGATGGGGCTTAGGACATCCTGGTCTGGTGGAAGGTGTCTCTGCCTATGGAAGGGGGTGAGCTTTTAATGTGCCCTCTAACCCAAACCATTCTGGGATTGCATAATCTGGGGTGGGGTCTGCAGGACAGGGGACAGTTCAAGCTGGCTGGGCCTGTGCTGGAAGTGGCCAGATTTTTGCCTGGACTGTGCAGATGGGAATGATCAGCTTTATTTCAGAGGCTTTTAATTGGCCAGAGTTGTGATCTGTGGTGCAGGGAGTGGGTGAGATCAGTGGCAGTGCAGCCTGGTCCATGATGATTCCCAAGTCTGGAGACTGTTGAATGAGTCCTGCGGATATGGGGCTGAGGCCAGGCATGAGCCACAGGGTGGGGAGGGAGCATCCAGGGGTTCTGGAATGTGGATGGAATCTGACATAGTGCTGAGCCCAACTGCTCATCACTCAGCTGAATTCTTTTTTATCCTTTTTTTCAGGTCTAAGCAGAGGGTGAGCCATTCCTGAGAGACTTGGTGCTGCAGTGCCAGACTGTTCTTTCCCAGCCCTCTCCTCCAGAAGTGGGAGCTTTGCAGAGTCAGATCTTGGCTCCTTCCCAAGCTGTGGACTCCACCAAGTGGGATCAGCCGTTTCTGGACTCCACTCACCTGCAGTGGAGAGAGAGATGGAACTAGTTTGGCTCCAGGTGTTGCTCAAGCTCCTGTTCAGATGCTCCACGTGGAAGAACAGTCTGTTCCATGGAGTTTTCTCGGGACAGGGTCTGAATATCAAATACTTGGTTAGAGCAGGGAGCCAGTAATGCCAAGATGGTGGGTTTGATCCCTGTATGGGCCATTCACTTAAGAGCTGGACTTAAAGATCTCTGTGGGTCCCTTCCAACTTGGAATATTCTGTGTGTGTGATAAGAATTTGAATAAATGCAATTACTTCAAATCCTTGTGTCTCCCGTGTTTGAGTTGCATTTGGATATGGTGTTGAGGCTAGGCTGGCTTTGAGCCAGGGAGCCTGAGCATTCCTTTCCCCTGGAGCTCACTGGTGCTCAGAGGCAAGTTCCTGTGCTTGCCTGCAGCACCTGTCCGTGGGGTGTCCCCCACAGGGGTCCCTGGAATGCAGAAATACACCTGGGCCTGCATGGCAATTCTAGAGCAGCTCCTGCAACCTTGGCGTATTCCAGCATCCTCAGCTGGAGCCTTGGTGATTCTGGTTACCTGTGTTTTCACCAGGGAGAAAAATGGGTTGTGGGGAGCCACAGCCTCTTGAGTGGGAGCCCTTCTCTTCCATCCCTGGACCTGGACAGCTGGGCTGCACCTGAGGTAACCTGGCTGCCAAGAGTACTCTGTCCTGGATTATTGAGCTGGTGCTGCTGACCCCTCTGCTCTCCTACCTGCTGATCTTGAGAGCCCCTTCCCTGTGGAGTGTCTCCCAGGATCTTGGCATCTGGGGGATGGCAGTAAGTTTGTGCACTCACTGCCTGGCTGTCCTTGTTGCCACCAAAGCGAGGCAGTGGAGACAGAGACGACAACCCTAAAAAACATCCTGGCAACAAGAAACAAAAACTAAATGTCAGTATGTTGCAAGGAAGTGATTAGAGTTGAACCTGTCTTGCTGCTAAAGTTTGAAATGGGCTGTTGCTAGGGTTTGTGTTTTGGAGTTTGGTGGTTGGGAAGCAGGCAAAGGGAAAGAATAGTTTTAAAAACAGTTCTAATTCCCCTAAAAAGGGGAAAGTTTTAACTCCCCTAAAAACAGGGGAATTAAAAAGGCAAGTAACTTAACGTAGTGATTTTCCTAAGTGGTCAAAAGAACTATGCAGCAGCTCCAAACCTTTTTTTGTATGTACTCCTGGGAAGAAGACTTAACCCTCTTACTTTCCGGTCTTATCGGGAAGGATGAGAACGAAGCTGACAGCTGCTCCCCTCCCAGGGACAGTTTGTTTGTCCGCCCGGGTGGCTGCGGGGCCAGAGCCGTCCCTGTTCCCAGGTGGGGTGGGGACAAGGGTGGGGACGTGTCCTGTCGCCGCTAGCACAGCAGGAACGCGGTGGGTCGGGATCTGGCCAGCTCAGCCATGGAGACAGCGACAGATTCCTCCCGGGATCCCGACCCCGAGGGACACTTCCAATTCCGCATCATCGTGCTGGGGGACGCGGCCGTGGGCAAGTCCTCGCTGCTGCGCTGCTTCGCTGACAGGCGGGGTGGGGGGTCCGGGGGGGCAGCCACCCCCAGCCCCACCGTCGGAGTCGAGTTCTACAGCCGGACTATCCTGATGCCACCCACCGGCAAGGCCAAGCTGCAGCTCTGGGACACGGCTGGTCAGGAGCGGTTCAGGTGAGGTGGGATGTGGACCCCAAAACACCGCTGAGCCATCCTCCCACCCTGGGGGGTTTGTAAATCCCCGGCCGGGCGGGGCAGACAGTGATGGCTCACTGAGCCTGTGGTGTAGGGGGCAGTGACATGTTGTGCAGTGACACTGGAGCTGTTTAGGGGAGCAGCCAAGGGAGCAGGGCCCGGTGCTAGTCGCAGTGTGCCGGTGGGCTGGGGCTGGGTGGTTTCTTTCCTGATTGCATCAGGCTGGATCCATAAGCACCTGGGAGTGTGAGAGAGGCTCAAATGGGGTATGTAGGGTTGAAGAGCAAAATTCTGTGGCTGGAGTTGGACTGCAAGGTCCTTCCCATCCCTGAGAACATTTTGGGGACCCCAGAGTTGGTCCTGGTGGTGCCCTTTTTCTGTCCAGTGCTGCCCCATCCCCACTGCACCCAGGGCTGTTGAAGGGATAACAGTATCAACAGAGTCCCTGAAAACCCCACAGGTCTCCTCTGGAGCCCCCCAGATTGGGGAGGAGATTGCTGAACAGAAAATGGGGGTGTAAATGGCCAAGACCAGGCTCCATTTACCAATCCTGAATTCCGATCTGTCACCAAAAATCTCCCAAGACCCATCTTAGGCTGTCGGTGTGAGAGCTTCCCAGTATCCTTTGAAACCCTTCTGGGTATGCCCAGATCTATCACCAGGTCCTTCTGCCGGAGTGCAGCGGGGGTGCTGCTGGTGTTCGACCTCACCAACCGGGCATCTTTCGAGCACATCCCCGAGTGGTATCGCGAGGCTGCGGGGGACCGGCTGCCTGCCTTTGTCCTGGTGGGACACAAGTGTGACCTGGTGGCTGAGCGAGCCGTGCCAGCAGAGGAAGCCAGACACCTTGCCACCACCCTGGGCATGGCCTTCGTGGAGACCTCTGCCCGCAGCAACCTCAACGTGGAGTTGGCTTTCCAAACACTGGCTGAGGGCATCCAGCAGGCACTGGGCCAGGGCATCCTTGCCTCACACCAGGGTGTTGATGGCATCAGGCTCATCCCCAACCAGAGTCGCCGCCAGCCCCCTGTAGGCAGGGAGCCCTGGGAGCACTGCCAGTGCTGATGAGGACTGGGGGACATGGGACCCCAACTCATGACGATGCTTCTCTATCCACCTGGCACCTGCAGCCCTTGGGGTGGGTCTCCCACCTGGTCTTGCGTTTATTTCAAACCTATATTTGGGGGCTCTGAAATATTACTCTTCTCTAAGAGTGTTTTTAATAAACCTAAGGCTTTTCCACAATAAATAAAGGCTTTGCCAAGCACTGCATGCCAGGCAGGAGCACAGCACTCAACCCATGGCATGGGGGATCCTCTGCTTTGGGAGGCATCACTGATGGGACAGCAGCTCCCCTTGTCTGGGACACTTTTCAGGGTGTCCTGTCTACGGGAAAATGGGAGCAGGCACCCCTGAGTGCTTCCAGCTGGATGGAGGGAAAATAAAGGGAACAAAGGGGCTCCAAAGGGACCACAGGGTGCTGATGGTGCTGGGAACGCCTCCTGGGTGGAGGAGCTCTCTGCCTGCCTGAACACGCTCCTGGTGCGGGGGTGGCAGGTCCTGGCAGCCAGCAGAGGCACCAATGGAGCAGGGGTGGCAGTACCAGTTCCGGGTGATCATGCTGGGGGACTCGACAGTGGGGAAATCCTCACTGCTGCGGCGCTACACTGAGGGTATCTTCCTGGATGCTGTCAACCAGACGGTGGGAGTGGACTTCTACGTCCAATTCGTGGAGCTGAAGCCTGGGCTGCGAGTGAAGCTGCAGTTCTGGGACACAGCCGGGCAGGAGAGGTTCAGGTGGGTCCATGGGGTGGGGAGGGATGGTGGAGATGGGTGTCACCCTCCAGATTTGGGGTGGAGTATTGTGATTCCAAGCCTTGGGAGGTCCTTGTTGTGGCTGTGTTCCCACTTGTCCCTTTGGGTGAGAAACTGCCATGCCAAAAGCCAAAGCCAAGGGAAAGGAACCCTTGGGACTGCCTTGTAAGCCCTTGCTCCAGCTCTAAAGGGGTTACAGTATTACCCAAGAATTCCCCTGTCACATCAGCTGCAGAGGGGCTGTGGAACAGCTGGGAGCCCACTGGGTGCTGGGCAAAATATCTTCCTCAGCTCAGCTGCTAGGAGCCTTCACACCGCACTGTAGGGCTCTCTCCAGCAGCCAGGCAGCTCCTGAGGATGGGAAAACTTGGGAGTTGTGGCTGCAGGGGATGGGAGAGTGGAAGATCTGGGTTTGCAGGAATGGGAAAGTTCTTGGACTGTTGCAGCAGAGATGGGAAAGTACTGGGGACATGGCAGCAGGGACAGAAGAGTTCCAGGACCTTGACAGGAGGGATGGTGGAGCCCTGGGGATATGGCTGCAGACACAGGGGCACTTGGGGACTGTGGCTGAAGGTGACAGATGAGCTTTGGTGGCTGAGCAGGGACAGAGCTGCCTCTGGAGCTCTTATTGACACAGCAAAAGGCCGATTCCTGTTTCTCTCACGGTGCTTTGAACACAAGGTGCTGCTTGGAGGAGCAGGTCCAAGCCATGGCCGCTCTGCAGGCAGGAATATGCTGCCTGTGGTGGCACAGGGAACCCCGGGGGCCACTCATTCTCCTGCCCTTGGCACCCCAGGTCCGTGACTCGCTCCTACTACCGCAACTCAGCTGGGGGGATGCTGCTCTTTGACCTCACCAACCGCGCATCCTTTGAGAGCGTCCGGCGCTGGCACCGGGAGGTGACTGACACGATCCAGCCCTTCCGCATGGTCTTCCTGCTGGTGGGGCACAAGAGTGACCTGGCTGGGCAGCGCCGGGTGCACCAGAAGGAGGCAGAGAAGTTGGCGGCCTCACTGGGTGTCCAGTATGTGGAAACCTCAGCCAAGGATGCTTCCAATGTGGTCCAGGCCTTCCAGATGCTGACAGTGGCCATTTACCAAGCACTGCAGACGGGGCGGTTGGTGGCCACTGAGGCGTGGGATGGGGTGAAGAGCAGTGTCCCACTGCCAGTACTTCCCAAGGCTCCGGTGCTGGAAAAGGAGGAGAAGCAGAAGAGATGCTTGTGCTAGTGCTGGGGACACGGGCAAAGCAGGGACATGCTGGGCTCAGGAGTGGAAGTGGATGTGGAGGAGCCAGGTGCAGGGAGGAGTAGCATGGCCACATTAAATACCTCTGGTCACCCTCTGCCTGCCTGTGTTTTCCTGGGAAAGAGGAAGTGCGTTGGAAAGGTGAAGTCCCCATGTGGCCGGCAGAGGTCAATGTCACCCCTTTCCCTATTCTCTCTTGAACTGAGATCCCAGTCATAAAGCCCTAAATCTTTTAAGTCTTCCCAAATAGAATTTAAAGCGACAAACTTATCATGGAACTCAGATGATGTATCGGCCACTCTGGCTGAATACATGCCTAGTTGAGTCCGAAGCAAAAATAATCACATACCATTCTGAGGAAATGCCCATTTTCCCTTTTAGATTAATCTTCATACAATAAAATTTGAAAAAAAAAAAAAACCCTCTACAAGGCTGCAGAAAGGAGCTCCCCAGGCTCCTCATCCCACAGTGATGTGAGGAGAGGAGTGAGCCCGGGATGATCCTGGAATCACTTTGCCCACCCTGGTTTCCCAGGTATGGTGTCCTGGGCAAGCCGGGAGTTGGACTCAATAATCCTTGGGGATCTTTTCCAGCTCAGGATATTCCATGATTCTGCTCCCTGTAAACTCTCAGATCTTCCACAGAACAGCACCACACATATGACAAGGTGACAGGAACCCTGCCCCTGCCATCCCTGTGCAACGCTGCCTGAAGAGCACAAGCCTGCTGTGCCAGCAGCTTAGAATAATTTCTTTATTCATGTAAAACAAATGCAAGTATTTATATAAACACTGACATTACAAAGTACTGGAGCAGGTAGGGGCAGGAAGGAGGAAACAAAAACCTCTACAGATGCTTCTAATACTGTCCCACACACGATCAAATGCTCTGTCCCTTGGATAATCACTTGAACGATAAACCACTTTCAAGTCACAAATAAAAGTCTCTGTTTGAGATATGTTGCACTCTGAGGAGGAACGAGGAACAGGGCGTAGAATGTTTTTGGCAGGTCTCCTCCTCAAGTCAAGATATTGCTGCACTGTTAATAAAAAATAGATGCTTCTCTGTAAAGCATTAAAAAAATATCCCACAGGTGACATTGTGGAGGCTTCAGTGGAGAGGCAGGTATCCCAAACTGCACTGGTGGTGTCTCCAGCTCTGCCCAGGGGCTATTTCTTGGTAGTTTTGCGGATCAGTGCCATTCTCTGCAACAAGAGAGGGAAAACCATGGGAAGCTGAGTGGCTTAGAGCAGGTGACTGACTTGCACAACCACCCACAGCAGGAACAAGGCATCCCAGGACGCTGCCTGACTTGCTTCCACGCAGGTCTTTCAGGTCTGTTTGAATCTTAATGGGGTCCCAGGCTGAAGTCAGAGGAGAAGGAAGTGTCTGTGCTGCTCCACTTGGCAGCTGGGGCAATAGAATCAAAGCCCATTTCAAGGCCCCCTCTCTGCCCAGTGGGAGCTGCAGCATCACCCATGAACCCACTGCAGGGCAGCTCCTTCTAGGCTCTGACCATGGCTTAGAAAGCAATGGCCCAGTGCAGTTTTAAAGCAAAATTAAAGGTGTTTTCAGTCCTTTTGCACAGAGATAGAGTTGCCAGGGGCAACAGAAGTGCCTGTGTGCAGCTCTTGGTTCGTTTTAACCCTCCCAAGCCCTTCAGCACCAAGAGCTGCTGCTTCTCTTTGGGCAAAGCTAACCTAGCTGAGGAGACAGCAACCTCAACCCCTCTGCACAAAAAGGTCAGGAGGCTCTGGAAATCATTTCCAGTCTGAACCAGTTGGAAGAGGCCATAAATTCACAGTGCCAGGATGCCATGACCACCATCCCCATATCAGCCTTGTATGTTGTGAGGGCTCCTTACCTGTTTGTGAGCTTCTGTAGTGCAGGCTTTTTTGTAGGGCCTGATTTCTTCAGAACCAAAGCCTGGGATCCACATGTTCCACTGGCGCTCTGGAATTCACAGAATGCTTTCAGATAGAAGAAACATTAAAGCTCATCCAGATCCAGCCCCTTGCCATGGGCAGGGATGCAATATCTACTCACAGGCTTCCACCACAGCACCACATCTGTGCCCTGACTCCAGGAGGAGCTGAGAGCTGGGGGTAGAGGGGAAAAAAACAAATAAAAGTCACTCACCGAGGTGCAACTGGACATCTTTCACTTCCAGGGTGTTGGACTTGCGGTGTCGCGCGAGCTGGCAGGCAGCTGTCACCACGCTCTCAATGAAGTCATCGGCGATCTGTAGCAGCATCTGGGGTGGAACAAGGACAATGACCAGCCTGGTCAGCACTGAGCAGCTGAAATCATGTGGGAAGATGAAAACAAGCCCTGGTATTTATATTTATACCTGGAAGCTGCTATTTAGAATTACAGAATGTCCTGAATTCAGAGGGACCCACAGGGATCATCCAGGCAAACTCCTGGCCCTGCACAGGATCCGCCAGTAATCCCATCCTGTGCCTGATGCTCCTTGAGTCTGGCTGCCTGGGGAGGTGGTATTGCCCGGGGAGCCTGTTCAGTACCCAATCACCCTCTGGGGGAAGAACCTGATCTCCAGCCTGACTGTGCTCCAGCCATTTCCTGGGTCCTGTCCCTGTCCCAAGGAGCAGAGATTGGAGCTGCCCCTCGGGAGGAGCTGCAGCCCTTGCTGAGCTCTGTCCTCAATGTCCTCTGCTCCAGCTGAACACACCAGGTGCCCTCAGCTGCTCCTCCTGGTCCTTCACCATCTTCAGAATCCCCTCTGGGCATCCTCTAATAGCTTTAGATCTTTCTTACTATGGTGTCCCCAAATTAAATGAACTAACGCTCCCTCCTAGGACAAAGGGCCAATGATCTATGACAAATCTTAAATTAACTCTTTCTGCAGTCCCTTCCATGGGCTGGAACCTACTTCTTCCACATCTTCATCCAGCTGCTCATTTGGATCCACCTCACGCACCAGGTCCTGCAATTTCTTCTTGGTTAAAACCTGAGCAGAGGAGAGGAAGGATTTACTGCCGGCTCCAGCAAAGAAGCTGCCCATGGAGCACAACCACAACCACCTCCTCCCCCATGCCCCCAGGGCCAAGTCACACTGTTGACACAGTCTATCAGCTCAGGAATGGCAGAGATAAGAAATACCAGGTGTTAAGGAGTCATTTTCAAGCACCAATGGTTGCTCTGGACAGCAACTGGAGTGCAGCAGCCAGGATAAATGTTTTCCATTACTAAAATGCTGCTGGCAAGGAGTGGAAAGACAAAACTACAAGTGTTAAGATGCAGACAGCAAGTGCAATCAGCATATCAGTGACTAAAGCTGTGCTCAGGGCATGAGGGAAGCATTTCCATGGCTCTAGCACTTATCAGCTTTAGTGCTTTGAATGGAAAAGAGAGTTGTGAGAGTGCTGGGTTATTCTGGGGCAGTCAGATGTGGCAGGAGCAGAAACCACACTGGGCTGAACAGGATGCTGAGTCTTAAAAGATATGGATGGAAGTTGTCAACCTGGTCTAGTCAACCAGACACAGTTGGGAAATTCCTGCCCTTCCTCATTCTTTCACTGCTGTGGCTGTTTTGTGCTGGGGTCTGGCACACTTGCTAAGAGTCTGGGTGCCAGCAAAGCCATCAGGGAGCAATGCTGGGGCATTCTCTGGGCAGCAGTTTGTATTATGTGTATCAAAGGCTCCATGCCAGGCTGCATTTGGAAGGGACCTTAAAGCTCATCCCATTCCATCCCCTGACATGGGCAGGGACACCTTCCACTACCCCAGGCTGCTCCAAGCCCCATCCAACCTGGCCTTAGGCACTCTCAGGGATAAGGCAGCCACAGTTGCTCTGGGCAACCTTCACCTCACCACCCATTTCTCCCCGTACTTCTCCCCTCTAAACCCCATTTAAAAATAACTTCCCCTGTCACACTCCAATATACATTCTCCTAAAAACTTCTACACCTACAGCATCCAAACCCCACCCAGCCAGAAGACACCTGGGAGACAGGAACTCTGTGAGGAAGTTTTGCTTGCTCAGTAACTGATACTTTAACAAACATTACTTTTCTGCTGGTGATTTAAAGAAGGCGCATGAAGCCACAGGCAAGTCTTGTGATTCTTGTGATGCCCGAGCATCATCCCTGTTTTCCCAAAGTCAGGGATGGAACTACCTGGTTGCTTTCAGGACTGAGCCGCCCTCCTCCGCTGGGTGTGCCTGGCATCTTTGCCACAGTGGTGCTGTTGGCCATGGAGCTCTGGGGGGGGGTGCTGGCTGGTTCTGGCTTGATCGAGGAGAAGTTGGAGAGGTTGATCAAGGTAGAAGGGCCAAACTGGTTCATAATCTGTTGGGCTTTAGCTTTTAGATCATAAAGCTTGTCTAGGTCTTGCTGCTTCTTGGGGTTGTGGGGATCCAAACCAATCAACTGGAAAGGGAGAGGAAAGCCATGGTTAGCAAAGAGAAGGAATTCAGCAGGGTGAGCAGGTCTTTGTCCAGAGAAAACTGCAGTGTTCTGACAGGGCCTGCAGTTTATACATCAGGAATCTCTGCTCACAGCACGAAGGGAGAATTGATGCTTAGCAGCAGAGAAAACCTTCCCTGGTGTATGGAAAATTAAGTTTTCCAGCAGCCCAGTGGCTGCACACGGGTGACAGCAACATTGACCCATCCACCCATTCATCCCTTGAGCTGAACCCCCTCACATCCACCTCCACACAGCCTTCCTAAACCACTTCCCACAAAGAACAGACCACTCAGTGCAGATTTAACTGGGGGACATAGCTCATTCCATCACCCCCACAATCCCGAGCCCCAGAGAGAAGGCAGGAACCAGCCTCCCTGGGGTCTCCACCATGTCAGGGTCCTGTTTTTGGCAGCATCACGCTCACAGCCCGGCCTGCAGTGACCCCTCCATGTGGGATTGACAACATCAGCTTGTTTTGGGTTCTGAGAGCACAACCTGGTGCTCAGAGGGGGAGGAACATGTGTGTGCCCACACCTGCCCATTGTTCCTCCCACACTGACAGCCACAGGAAATGGAGCAGGATTTATGGAGCTCCTGATGGTGAACCACAAGTGGATTCTGTGGTTACACAGATCCTCCAGGTGCTGAAGTTACTCATGTTGCTGGTCATGGGGTGAACATCAACTGGCACCTCCTCTGTTTCTGCTCTAGGCCCCAGGCTCCATGAAGTTTTGCTCTGTCTTCACTGCTCCATGACAGGAAATTCATCCAAACCCTGCACCTTCCACTACCACCACCACCGTGGGCAGCAACAATGGGTCTGTCACATGGAAAGTGAGTTTAAGGAATGGTTTGATGGTAAAGTCTCTCATGGTGGGGCCAGAGATGGCTGAGAAGCTGAGGCTGAACTCACGAGAAAAGAAATTTGTTTAACCAGCTTTATGGGACATTCACACACAGTGTCTGCTCCCTGATCTTCAAATATTTCCCTTCATCAGAGCAAACCTGGTTAGTTTGGATTAATTAATATCAAAATCCACACAAGAATATAGAAGAATTTAGAATGCTTCACTCCAATGCACATTTATGCACCTGCAGACATGGAGCCCTTTGAGGGGAATTTATATCCCTGACACCCTTCTGCAGTGCCCTCAGAAGGTTTCCAGCTCCATTTTAATTGAATTAATATTAGAAAATCATCATGATCACATCCCTTAGCTGGCACTTCTGGCAGAGCAGTCTAGCACAAGATGGAGAGAGAGCTTCAGTCTTGGTTTTAGCTGGGGTTGATCTCCGGCTGTTCACACCATACCTCACTTCACAGATCCACAAAGCAGGAATTCCTACCCACTATGCAGGGAAGGAAGCCCCAGAATCCTGTGACACAAAGCCCCAAAATCCTTGGGCAGAAGCACTTTAACAGCATAAAGTCGTTTTGCTGGTTTATTCCCAGATCTTTCTGTACCCTTCACATGCCACTAAGATCCCTGAACACAAAACTCATGGGAGAAGCAGATTCACAGGGTGAATCCCACATGCCAGCCCCATTTACTTACAGCTATCTGCGTGTCTAGATCTTTACATCAGCAACTCCTGTGAGCCCAGTGAGTGGAGAAGCCACAGCCCACACCCTCAGCGTTTACCTGCTCTTGTGTTCTCCTCTTCCACTCTCATTCCTACAGAAACACCAGATATATTTTGTATCACCCATTCTATGTAAGATGGTTAGAGGAAACAGTTTCACAAGTTGTCCTCACTACAGTGCCACCGATTTCTTTGTCAGAAAAGATCACAGTGTCGCTGCTGCAGAGGACAAGCATCCTGCAGGATTCTGAAGAAAAATATGTCCAAACTCCCTTTTTCTGCCAGAAAACAGAGCATCCTGGTACCTGCTGATGTGCAGATATGCCTGGGTATGCCCAGACCCTCATAGCAGCAGCTCCCTCTAGGGCAGGAGGATGTTTGGCTGCTGCGATCAGCACCTTGACTCATTCAGCTCTGGGACTGCACAGCATCAGAGCCATAATTAAAATCCATGTTAATGACAAACAGCATATTCCCTGGAGTGCTCATGGGGCTCCCACTTCCATTAGCCAGAGTGATTTTCACCAAATATTTAAACACAATCATAGAATCTCAGAATGGTTTGGGCAGGAAGAAATCTTAAGGTCATCTCATTCCATCCCCTGCCATGGGCAGGGACACCCTCGGGCAGGGACACACTATCCCAGGCTGTTCCAAGCTCCATCCACCCTGGCCTTGGACATCTTCAGGGATCCAGGGGCAGCCCCAGCTGCTCTGGGCACCCTGTGTCAGGGCCTCCCCACCTTCACAGGGAGAAATTCCCTCCCAGTACCCCACCCAGTCCTGCCCTGTGGCAGTGGAAGCCATTCCCTGTGTTCTGTCTCTCCAGGTCTTTGTCCCCGGTCCCTCTGCAGCTCTCCTCACGCACCGGAACGGGCTCTAACAAGATGCCCGGAGCCTTCTCTTCTCCAGGATGAACATCCCCAGCTTAAAGCGCTCACCAGCCCCAGGGAGCCCGCCGGGATGGGAACGAATCCCCCTCCCGGTGCAGAACGTCCCCGCCGGCAGTCGCGGGGCAAACCGAAGGTCGCCGACCGCCACCGGGGCCGCCTCGGCACCCGTTTTTGTGCTCCGTCCCGGATTTGTAACAGCCGGCGTGGAGCCCCCAAGTGCTCCGCGCAGCCCCCTCGAGCCCCCCGTACCTCCCCATGACCCGCGGGCACTCCACAGCCCCGCCGCCTCAGCCGCGCTCCCTCCGCCGCCCGCCGACACCCGGCACCGCTTCCGCTTCCGGCCGCCGCCGCCGCCGCCAATTGGGAGTGAGGCCTCTGCGCGCGGGCGCATCACCGCCAATCAGGAGTGACTCCGCCTGCGCGCGCGTGCGCACCACGGCGCTCCCACCACAGGCGCGCCTCCTCCCCGCGCCGCTTCAGGGAAGAGGCGTGCCCAGCATGCCTCGCGCGATTTGCATAACCCTGGCCGGCTAAAACGCGGGGAAAACGGCACTTTTCTGAGAGAAAACCACAGAATTGGCTGCAGGAAATGAAAAAGCGCTGAAGAAAAATAAGCGAATAGACACCAGAGTAACTTTCGCGGTCTGCAGTCAGGTCGCCCTGACCACGGTAGCAAACGACCGCATCCCCAACGTGGGTTGCGGCGCCCAGGGTTTTTAAAAAGGGCTTCTGCCGTGCGTGGCACGGGGGGGCCGCGCGCCGCCCCTGCGGAATCGACATCAAGAGATTTCGGAAGCACAATTTTTGCACGGGGGGCCGCCGGTAACCGCCAGTTCCGGCGCCCCGGGACCCGGTGAAGAAAAGCAGAGCAGGGAACGCGAATGGGCCGCGAGGGGTGCGGCCCCGGTTCCGGTACCCGGCACCGGGGAAGGGCGGAGCAGACAGCGGCGCTGCGAGCGTGAGGCCCCCGCCTGAGGGGCGGCGGGTGAGGCGTGGTTTTTGACTGCCGTGCATATAATCGGGGCTCCGAGGGAGGTGGTGTCACCGGGAAAGGTGGGTCAATGTCTTAATGCCTTGGGCTCGGTGGGTGGTCGCGTCCCGAGCCAGCAGGCGTTGCAGGGCACTGCACTCCACAACTGTCTTTTATAATACATATATTTACATAGGATCACTTTAAAAAAAAAACCCTGCTAGCGCGGGGAAGGTCCTCCCTTACACGTCTTCCCCCAATATTTTGCTACTGTGCTTCCCTCCTCACAAGGCTTCATGGTACACGTGTGCAACGGGACAGTGCCTAGGCCACTCGCGGAACTCCTCAGAACAGGGGCTGCCAGTCGGCTCCACTCCAGCTGGCAGCTCCCCGGGCCGCAGGGCAGGGCTCTGGTACTGCACCCGGGAGCACCCGGCAGGCCCTGCAATGCTGCAAGTGCTGCGGCGCATCCCGGCGATCTCCGGCTCGCTGAATGGCATGGCATACTCAGGCTCTGGCGACAGTGGCTCCGCATACTCATGGTACTTTCCTGGTACGTCATAGTGGCTCAGGACCAGCGGCAGAGTGTAGCCCTCTTCCAGGAGTGGCTTGAAGGTGGAGGGACCTGTCTGGCTGCTGGGGTTCACCTGCATCAGGTCTGGCTCAGCGTACTCTGAAACAGGGAGGCTGCTGTGTCAGGAGGGTCATGGTGCTGTGGCAGAGGTAGGTGGGGTGAGTTGAAAAACCGAGCAAGTTTGGACTTTCAGGGATAGGAAAACTGCCAAAACCCATCCAGGGCAGGGCACCCACCCATGGAGACTCCACATTCCTCTGCCACACCACAAAGAGGGGCTCCTGCTGTCCCCAGCCACCCTCCAGTACCAACAGCTGTACTTGAGGTGAACTACTACTACTACTACTACTACTAAATAATGTGTGGTGTTACTACAATAAATTATAATAATTAATTACAATAATTAAATGGACACGTCTAATTTATCAGGGCCTCCCTGTTGCACAGGACCATGATGCAGGAGGGGTCAGACCAGAATGGGGAGGGAGGTGCAATTGGGAAGACTAGGCTCCTGCTGTGGGCTGAGGGACCAGTTCATGCCCTGATGTCCCCATTACCTGGCGAATGGGTCCAGCTGAGGTCCCCTGGCGTGGGGGCCATGGGGAAGGAGGCCAGGCTAGAGGCTGGCAGGTTCTGCAGGGAGCAGACCTGGCTTGACTCCAGCTTGGGGTACCCTGGGCAAGGAGAGGAAACCCTCGGTTGTCACAGGCTGTCACCTGGACATGCAGGTGCCCCTGGGAGGTGGGACAAGTCCAAGCTTGGCAGCAGCACCAGTTAAACCAGCTGCACCCCCCAGCATACAGACCCCTGATTTTGGGGAGGAGTTGTGGACCCTTTTACCTTTTGTGATTCCACAGTTCAGCTCCACTGCTGACTTCCTGCCAAGGAGAGGGGCGAGATGGGGCAAGATGTCCCAGCTACCCCATGCCCATCACCACCCATCTCCTTACACCCATTGCATGAGGGGCTACACCCCTTGGGACCTGGTGAGCAGCTGGATGAAGCTGCCACAATTTGTGGAGGTCCCCCCACGGCAAAGCAGGGGACAAGACAGGACCAACCTCTTCCTGTGCCAGAGGAAAGCCAGGAGCAGGAGGCAGGAGCAGAAGAGCACAAAGCCACCAGTGAGCAGCATCACCAGCATTGTGGAGCCTGGGGAGGGAGGGCAGTGTCAGGCCCCCGGGCCCCCATCCCACCCCTCTGCACCCATGAGTGCCAGGACCCAACCTGGGGCCACTAAAAGAGGAAAATCCATGCGTTCCCACATGGGGAAGAAGCCCCAGTGGCACCTGGAACACCAAAAGACAATGCTGCACCCCAAGGACAGTCCCCCATAGCACCCACCTGCCTTCTCCGGGTCCAGGGAAATGCCAGGGATGGGGGTGCGGCCGGCTGGGTAGCTGGTGGGCTCAAGGACCTCCTTGGGGGCACTGGGCACTATGGGGCAGAGCAGGGACTGTGACTGTGGGACCACCACTGGGTGCACAGGGAGCAGCAGACCCCAGGAGGATGCTTTGGACATAGGGGTGTGAACTCCTGTGGAGGGTCTCACCGTAGGGACGAGGCACACGGACCCGTGCCAGCTGGCAGCCCACCAGGGCCACCTTCAGGGCCACGCGCTGGTGCCAGCTCTGCGGTGTGACACGGATGTAGCGGGCAATGATGGGGGGGATGAAGGTGTTGGAGACCTCCCCCTGGCTGTCAGCATTTCCTTCAAACACCTACCAGAGAGGGTGAGGAGGCACCAATGGCCAAATATCCATGGGCAGGAGATCTCAGCCCCATGATGTTCTCCCCATGCCCACCTTGTCCTCCTGGCCACTGCTGCCTCTGTAGGGTCTCCAATTCTTTCCGTCACGACTAGAGGAGACATGGTAGGACGTCACGTAGTAGTCATGCTGCTCGGAGGAACCCTTTGTGATAATGCCTGTGAATGCAGGAGGGGGGTCCCCACTGTCAGTCAGGGGTCGCGGGGCTGGGGAAGGGCTGCCCTCTACTCCCAGTTGGAATAACCCCCCATCTCTGGGATACTTAAGACCCAGCTGGGAAAGGACTAGAAGGGGAAGAGGGGTTCCTTCTGACCCTGGGCGAGGGTTTGGGTGGCAGGCAGATTCCAGTGTGGGATGCTCTGGTCCACCCCCAGGAACTGATAACCTCCAGCCCCAGCTGCCAGCCCTGCATTCCTCCCTCCTCCAGCCTTCAGCCAGACAATGTCCCCATTTTCCTCGCTGCGGTGGCCAGCCGCTGGCGCACAAAGCCCCTGCTTTTGGCAGGCTCGGGCCGGACAAAAGACACTCAGTGGCACCAAATGCAAGAGCATAATATTAACTTGTTCGTCCCAGAAATGGCTGCAGATGAGGTGGCAAAGGGACAAAAGGAGGCTAGGAGCAGCCAGGAGGGCTGGTGTGCTCTGCATCCCAGTTTGCACCAGTAAAACCATGGTGCAAGGAACTCCATGCGCCATCCTGGGAGTTATGGTGGCGTAACTGCCCTGACAGTTTTGTGGGGATCAGTGAAGCTGACACAGCAAGAGGAAGAGTGGTCAGGCGTGGCATGGGGGACACAAGCAGCTGTTGTCCTCATCGGACAGCCAACTCTCACCTGTGACATTCCTTCGGGTGCCGAGATCCAGCTCCAGCCAGGCAGCCTCCGCGTCAGGTTTGGCTGCCCAGGAGTGGCCGGTGGTGCTGAGTGCTGCCCGTTCAGCCACCCAGGCTCGGTCCTGGCCCAGCACGTCCACCTCGTGCCACCAGGATGAGGCATTGAAGGCGACTACCTCCAGCACATCATCACAGGCTGGGAACAGGAGATAGCACACTGAGAACTTGGAAACCCCAATCAGGCACGTGGGGGTGTCACCTGACCTGACAGCTAAAATCATGCCTTAATTTTAGGGGAAATGGAAAAAATACCTTTATGGAATACGAGTCGCTTCTCAGAGAGAGATCCCCTGTGTGGAAGAAAGCACGGGGAGCATCAGATGGTGAACAAGCCCTGGGGTCTCTGAAACTGAGCGGTGGCAGTTTCCCAGCGTCAGTGTGGGTGGGCCCCAGCCCCAGCCAGTCTTCACCCACCTTTTGGAGCGGAGCCCATTGGCAAAGGCCGACTCATAGAGCGTGATCCCCTTCTCCCGGGACAGGGTGACCTGCCCGCCCAGCTCATCTGCAATCACCCCGGCGTGCACAGCTGCCTTACACAGCACCGATGTCTGAAGGGAGTGGGCAGTAAGTGAAGTCCCCCACGGCAGGCCCGGGAACCCTGTGGGACACCCTAAGGCCACACTCATCACCTCTGGGCTGCTGGAGGTGACAAGCAGTGGCCACACGTGCTGTGGGGACCATCCCTGGCAGGTGCACCATGATGCCCACACTTACATCCCGGTAGCCCTGGCTCGGATTGCCCCAGATGTCCCCATGGATGTCCTTGCAGCCTGCAGGGCAGTACACACTGAAACACATGGTAAGGGGTGGGTCAGGCTCCCTCCCATCCAAAAGCCCTCTGCATACCCACTCTGCTCCCATCCCACTGGAGCTCTACCTCAGGAGAGGGATGGGGATGAAACCAGGGCTGATGGGGACCCCTGTGGCAGGGGACATCAAAATGGGACCCTTCCTCACCCCCAACCACTCACCTGACATGTTCCTGTGTGTAGTGGGTGCCTCGAACCAGGCAGGAGACCAGGTCTGCAAGGCAGGGACATCCCAGGGTGAGGGACCCCCACCTGCCCCACAGCATACATCCACTTCTGCCCCAGGGCATCCCACTCCCCTTCCCAACTAAATCCTGCTCCTCATTTGGGTTCTGCCCTTCATGCCCCCATGTCTGGAGGGACAGGGAGTGATGGCCTCTTGAGCCCTGCAGCCATTGGCCGCATGGCACAATCTATGGTGTCTGTGGCTCTGCCTGATAATGGGGTGCCACCTGACTTGGGGGTTCAGGGTTCTCAAACAGGTCCCAGCTAGCTGTATGGCCTGGAGGTTTCCCATGTTTGCCCTTGCCAGGAAGAATATGGATGTTCAGGGAGCTCAGAGCAATAGGAGCTCATCCTGGGGTCAGCAAGGAGCTGCCTTCATGTCCCTGCATGGGCAGGACACATCCCAGGGGATGCTGTCCCCATACCTGGGTGCTGTGAGGTGGCGTAAGACAGAAGGAGGCCTCGTCCCGACCGGTGGCTGGTGCTGTTGAACAGGACGGTCACAGTGCTGGAGTTTGTCACCAGGAGTGGGGCAGAAGGGACGGAGTTCCTGCAGTAGGGCCCTGCCAGCAGGGATGGCACCGTGGAGAGGATCTGGGGTCCCTGGGGACATGCTTGGGCACCTGGACCACAGGACTTCACCTCCCCCCGCATGGCCCTTGCCAGGGCCAGGGGAGCTCAGACATTTGGGCTATGCTCAGAGTGTCCCAGAGTTATTGCACATCTATTGTCCCATCCCCAAGGTAGTCCCAGCACCAGGGTGCTGAACAGTGTGGCCCCATGCCAGGCTGGTCTCATCCTGAGGATGGTTCCATGCTCCTGCCACGCCAGGGCAACCTCGTGACAGGGTGGTCCCATGCCCAGACTGGTCCCTGCCCCAGGGTGGCCCCATTGCCCTCATTGTGCACCTGCCACTACATCCCCCACTGCAGAGACTGGTACTTGCAGCATCACCCCATGGGACCCCAAAATGGGAGCTGTGTTCTTGTCTCCTCCCCATGTCCCCTTTCACAGGTGCTGCTGAAGCTGCCTCTTAAACTGCCCCCTCCCCCCATTTAATCCACATTAATTTGCAATTCCATCTCCCTGATTAAAACTTCAGCTTAGCAGGCAGGCGGATTCCTTAGGGGCATCTCTGGTCCCAGCTGGGGACAGCAGGTGGCCTCAATCCCTGGACTGCCATCACTCCCTCTCCCCCACATTGCTCCACTCTGTATAATGCTCATCACCGGGACCTCTGGGCACCCAGAGGTGTTTTGAGCAAATGCAATTGTTGTCCTGGGGACAGGGAATCATGTCCCTGTGTTCCCCTGGGGCTGCTGGTGACACCTTCCCCAGTGCCTCAGTTTCCCTATCCTGGCCCACACCCTCATCCTGCCTGGGTCATATTGAACCAGGCAGTTGATCCCAGGGGACATGGGAAACCTGTGCATGCAGACATTTCAAATATGTGCCAGAATGGAGATCTGCACGATGTGCAGATGAGATGCAGATGACCCACATGCAAATTTCCCTTCCACAGCATGCCTGATGCCAGTGCTGCCCTGGGTCAGTGGCACCACCTCGGTATGGGTCTTGGTGATACCCTGGGAGCTAGGAACCCTTCAGCTGAGCCACAGAGGCGGCCACCCCCATGGGGACTCTGCCACGTCCCAACAGAATCAGGCCAGGGGCCAGACCCCGGGTTCTGAGTCAGCAAGCAGGAGCCCACGGTCTCCGCCTGCTCCAGCCACATCCTGAAAAACATCTGGGAATTCTCAAGGGCCGGCGTCAGCCGCAGGAGAGGGAGTGCAAGCCAAGCTCTGTGTCACGCTGGCATGGCACCCAAAGGGGCTGCGGGTACCCAGTGACAGCCCCCAGCCCCCCCAAGAGCATTATCTCGGGGTCCCCCCCTTTCCCACATTGCTGTGTCTCAGCCTGGGGCCAGGATGTCTCTTCGCTTTGGGGACAATTACATCCCAAAGGCCACAGCAGAGGGGATGGGGACCAGGGACCTTGCGTGAGTTTGTTCACCCCTCTGTGGACCAGCCCAGAAAGGGTGAAAGCCCTGAAGAACAAGGAAAACTCCCAGTCTCATGGATCCAAGCCAGCTTCTTTCCATCCTGCATTTCCCATTGCATCTCCTGTCCAGCCCCTGCCCCTCACCACAGCTGCTCCTCCATTCCACTCCATCACTTGATGCTTCCTCCCATCCCCAAAATGTTTTCCTCTGCACTCTTCACGTTCCCAGTGCTCCAAGACCATTAAATCTGCCTGGGAAAATCCTGGAAGCATTTGGGCAGTGGCTGGGTCAGCGAATTAATTATTCAGGGATTGCATCCGATCCCAGCTTGGCAGTTCCCCTGCTAAGCTTGGAAATAATCACCTCCTTGGGTACCCGCCACCTCAGATATCCCCATTTGTGATAGCCTCCTCCTTTGATACCATCCCCTCTATTTGGGGGATCCCCTCTATCCCACTCCTCAGGTATCCCAATCCTTGGATATTTCTCTTCTTTGGATAACCCACTCATCAGACATTGGGTACTCCATATCCTCCAATATTCCCCTCCTTGGATACCCCCTCCTTGAATATACCACCTTCCTTGGATACTGCCCCACTTGGTTACCCCCCTCCTTAGATATTCTCCCTCCCTGTGATGAAATCAGCTAACCCCCCAGATATTCCTGATATTCTCCCTATCCACAACATTGTATCACCTCAGTTCCCCCAGGACGCCCCTTACCATAGGCAGTGCCGGTCTGGGGGTCAGCAAGCAGCAAGGAGCTGTGGGCACAATGCTCCGAAGGCTCCAGATCCACATCCCCAAATGCCAGGAGTAGAGAGGTGCCCGGGGGGGCTTGGAGCCGCCAGCAGCACATGGTATGGTTGGGATATGTGCCTGGGTAGTTCTTGGAACTCAGGGTGCCACTGTGGGGTGTCAGCAGCGTGTGGCCACAGCCGTTTCCTGCAGAGACAACAGGGAGAGGGCTCAGACAGGCTGTTCCCTGCCTCAGTTTCCCTCCTTGGTGAGGTCCCCAGAACAACCCTTGTGCACCTGCAATCTCTTCAAATATTTTCCTTGCCCAAAGCATCATTTTTCTGGTGGCTATTCTGGATGCTCCTGGCACTGGCAACGATACACAGGGGGATCCAGGGATGAAACTACCATTGTTTCCCCCAACAGCCACCAAGCACAGCCCTCTACCTCCAGCTCCTCTGCATCCCCGAGTCCAGAAGAGCCCCAATTTGATTGGATATAAAAGGATGCAGGGAGAGAATATCTCCACTCCATGGGGCTGTACAGCACTGGGAAGCCCCCAGAACCCCCTCACTGCAGCCTTGACCTTGAGGATAACCTTGAGTAGCTGTATCCCCATTGGCTCCATCCAGGGTGATGCCAAACCCACCACAAAGAGGGCTTTTCTCTGGACTCACTGCCTCCAGGCATGAGGGAATATCCTGGAATACCTGGGTGCTGAAAGCATTGAGACTGGGGCAGGATTTCTGGGCAGGATTGGGGTGCAGGGAAAGGGGGGAAGCACCACTCAGCCCCACTGTGTGGGCTGTGTGTTTGCAGGGGTCCAGTGCTCAACGCCTCCTCCCCACATCCCCCAAAAGCTGTTGCTCCTGCCAAGCATCACTCTGGCACAATCAGAAAGAAAAGGGATGGTGGACATAGATTTGCCCAGCCTTGGCTCCCCTCACTGTCGCTGGGAGACAACACAAAGCGCCAGCAAGGAAAAATCCTGCAGGGATAAAAAAGTGGGGGCTGGAGGTGAAAGATGCCAGCCCCCACACAGAGCCCCTTCCTCCCCAGCCTGTGGGAAGGACTGGCATCCAAACTGGGGGGAGGTTTATCCTGTGGGACTGGGAGAAATCACCAACTTTATCCCTTTCTGGGCAGTACCCACTGACAGAGCAGAGCTGGGAAGGATCAGGCCCTCCAAGAGTGGGGGCCTGGGGGGGCAGTGGGGACCCCAGGGCTGCCAGGACAATTGCTACTAGAAGGGGTGCTCTGCTGGGAGAGAGAAACTTGGGGTACTTGGGGGGGAGTTTCTAGCACAGAAAGCCAAAGCCATTGGGATCTGCTTGGATTTCTATGGCCAGAACAGCTGGACACTTGAGCCCAATTGGGGGTTCTTGGATAGATCCCCCCAGCTCCACATCCATACTGGTGGTGCACAGGAGCTGTGAGGACCCATTCCGGGAAGAACCCAACCAAGGAAAGGAAATCTTTATTAAAAACATCCTGAGTGTGATCAGCGCGTGCCGGGAGGGAATGCCAGAGATAAAACTGAGAGCTGCAGGCACTCCTGGGAATTTGGCTCCGAAGATGCTACCACGGGGCCAGGAATAGTCAAGACAGCCACAGGGGACTTGCCCCCAGCCACGGAAACTTTACTCCCCTCCCAAAAAATGTGAAAACTGGATTTCCGGTGGGTGAGGGTGAATTCACGGCCAGGCCCTGCTGGGGTCATTCCTGCCAAGGATTTGTTTGTTTTCTCACAGGATGCAAGAAAGACACAAGGCAATGCTCCGATAAAAGCCCAGCACACTCCTGCTTCTGTCATGATGCTGGCCCCAGGAAAGCTTCCCCCGCGTCCACCAGTGGGTTTGGGATCCAGTGGAAACCCATTGCATGATGAAGGCCAAATCACATTTGGGGAATGTAGTGGGATCCTGCCTCCAGTGATCCTGGCCTGTCTCCGTACTTCAGTTTCTCCTCTGGGAGAATAATGCTTTGGATGACCCGTCGTTGTTTCTTTGCTCTTGGATGAGTTGGGAACGAGTGACACAGGGAAGCACGAACTTTGGGATCACATTTGAGTGAACATTCCCTCGGGGCCGTCCAGGACCCCGCGGCTACAAATCCCGCCCGGGGGCGACGCTGCCGAGCTCCGCGGCAATGCTGGGATGGAGCCCACTGCCCAGTTCTCCCGGTTCTGAATGTAAACTCCAGCCATCCTCTTAACCCGTGGATTAGGGGAAAAGCCCCGCAGGCGGGATGGAGCCGAACGCGGGACTCTCGGGAACCCGGGGCAGTCGCCACCGCGGGCAGGGTGAGAGAACTGGGGGGATTGCGGGGAAAATGGGCGGGTGATGCGGGACTGGTGGGGGCAGGGACAGAGCTCGTCCCGTACCAGAGCAGAGGGATACTGGGGACACCGTCCCGGACCAGTACCAGGATGGACGGACGCCGAGGAGCCCGTCCAGTCCGGTACCGGAACAGAGGGATAGCGGAGATCCCGTTTCGGACCGGTACCGGAGGAAAGGAGTGGCAGGGACCCTGTACCGGGTCGGTACCGGAGGAAAGGAGTGGCAGGGACCCTGTACCGGGTCGGTACCAGGACAAAGGGATGGCAGAGATCCCGTTCCGGAAAGGAACCGGGGCAGGCGCAACCACGACGACCCTGTCCCAGTTCCTGGGAACCGTTCTGGTTCGATCCCGGTCCAGACACAGAGAAGAGCCCGTCCCAGACCGTCCCGAGGCAGAGGCGAGCCCGTCCGGTCCCCCTTCCCAGTCCCCATCCTGCACCAAGTTCCGGGCCCATGCCGGCGGGAGAAGCGGAAGCTCCAGGGGTATCGGTGGGAGTGGGATTCCCGGTGCCGCGTCCCGGTGTGGGATGTCCCGCCGCCGGTGCTCCGCAATCAGCACTCACCGTCCTGTGCATCTGCCGAGCGCAGCCCCAGAGGGCCGAGCAGGAGGCAGCGGCGGACCAGTGCCAGCGCCAGCGCCCCCGGGGCCGCCCTGCCGCCCGCCCGCATCCTCCTCCCGCCGCCCCGGCCCCGCCGCGGCTCCGCAGCGCTGCCGCCGCGGCCCCGCCCCCTCCGCCCTGCCGCGCCCATTGGCTGCCGCCGCCCGACCCCGCCCCGCCATTGGTCTGCCTCGTTGTCAGTCGAGCGGCCCGCGCCGCGGAGGCAGCGGGGCATTCGGCGGGCCGGCTGTGGGAGGTCCCGGTGCTCCCGCCGGGGTTGGCTTGGGGGGAAGCGGGAGATGCCCGGTAGCGCGTTCCACGACTCGCTGCCGGGACCAGGGGGGAGCAAACCCCGACGTGACGCCCCCGCCGGCAACTCGTGTCCTGGGCCGGCGGGTGACGCCGCGAAGGCGATACTACCGGCGGCCACCAGGGAGCAGTACAGCACCGCCTGCTTCACCGGTCGGCTTCTTTAAGGCAGGCGGCGGCCGGAAGTGCTGGCGGCCGAGGCCGCGGCGGGCACTGCGCATGCGTTGCTGCTGCCCGGCCCGCCTCCCCCCCCATCCCCCCGTTCCCCCGTCCCACAGCCCCCGGTCTCGCCCGCTCTCCGACGGTAAGGCCCAGCCGGCGCCGCGCTACGGGGGCCGGGAGGGGCCATGCGGCGCGAAGGGGCGGGGCGGGAGGGGGCCTGGCCCCGCCGAGAGGGGAGGGAGGGGTCGCCGCCGTACGTGCCGCCGCCGCTGCCGCGAGGGCGGGCGTCGCGCGCGCGCCGCTCGGGGGGGGGGGGGGGCAGCGGGGGGGCAGCGAGCGCCGTGGGGAGGGGGGCCGAGGCCACACCCCCTCCCGCGGGCAGGCCACGCCCCTCCACGGCCGAGCGCGCCGCGGGGTGGCCCCGCGGGTCCCCTGTCACGTGACCCCCCCGACCCCCGCGCCGGGGGGGCGGCGATCCCCTCACGGCGGCCCGGGGAGCCGGCGGGCGCCCGGCCGTTCCTCTCTGTAGCTTCCCCCTCCTCACTTAAGGCCTCGCCGCCATCGCCGCCGCGATTTCTCCGTGTCCTACTGACCCCTCGCGCCAGATGTCCTGGGGAAGCCCCGCCGTCTCCCGGGGCGTCCCGAGTGTCCCCCGAGGCGGGATGAGGTGCAGGCACCCGCGGGAGTCTCAGGCCTGGAGCCACGTGGGCCCGTGGCCCCTGTGCCGGCGGCTCCCCAGATTTGTCGTGGTGTATTCCAGCCAGGGGATACCGAGGCCGTTCCCCCGCCCGCCCCCCTCACCCACCAGGAGATCCTGATCTGCAGTCTCTGAGATTTAGATGGGATATTGAGAAGAAATTCTTCCCTGTGAGGGTGGGCAGGCCCTGGCACAGGGTGCCCAGAGAAGCTGTGGCTGCCCCTGGATCCCTGAAAGTGCCCAAGGCCAGGCTGGATGGGGCTTGGAGCGGCCTGGTCCGGTGGAAGGTGACATTGCCATGGCAGGGGTGGGACTAGATGAGCTTTCAGGTTCCTTCTCACCTGAACCGTTCCACGATTCTGAGGCTGGCTTTCCCAGCAGTTTGTAGACCCCAGGCTTGCAGGGATGACCTCCAGCCACACGCTTTAGCAAAACTACCTCTGTTCCTCATGAACGACCATAGGCACGTCCCCTGGGAGTGCCGCTTCTCTGGAGCCCCCTTGTCAAGTCCTCCTGCGGTAGCACCACACCTTGACACCAGCTTCTATTGGGCAGGATCATCCACAGGCATGTCCCTAGTAGTGAGGGACTAGAGCATGCCGGGGTGGACCAGAGCATCCCAGGGGTGGCTGGAAGCACTGCTGACCAGGGTCAGCAGGAGAAGCTGTGTTGTAAACACACTCTTGCCAAAACCCACCCATGTGGATTTGTTCCTTGGTGCCAGGTTGTGGGGTTCAGAGCTGGAGAGAGCTGCTGGCTCGGGAAATTATGAGTGGGATGACACTGGGGGGAATCTGCCTCTGGGATCTGTTCCCAGCTCTCGTGATCCACAGGGAGGAGAAAATCTCGCTGGGTTCATGTGAGAGATGGCGAATGCCGAGGTGAGCGTCCCTGTGGGTGATGTGGTGGTTGTACCAAGTGACGGGAATGAAGGGGAGAACCCGGAGGATACCAAAACCCAAGTGATCTTGCAGCTCCAGCCGGTGCAGCAAGGGTGAGTAGGATGGTACTGGTGTGACTGGGAGGTGCGAGGTGGGATGGGGGGATTTTTGTGGTGCAGGGACAGAGCGTCACTGTGTTTTCCACCAAGGTCTGCCTTGGTTTTGTGGCACGCAGGGGAGAGAGAAAATACAACAGATTAAATCTTTTGTGTGTGTGGCTGTCATGGGGCCTCCGAGGGCTGAAATTGTCCTGTGAGGCTATGTTAGTGCAGTGCTCCCAGATCATGGAAGCAGTGCTGTCCCAGTCTTTTTTTCTCCAGTCCCAGGGTTGGTTTTTGCCACACTGCAGCTGCTGGATGCAGTAGTCTGTGTGTTCAGACCTTCACATGCCTCTGTGCCAGCTCTCCCCTAAAATAATCCTCCTCTAAAATAAAGTGGGGTAGGGATGTGGAGGGAATTTTGTAGCTCCCTGGCAGCTGCTGCTGTGTGGCTTCATCTTCACTCTGGATGAATCAGGATGGAAAAAAAAAAAACTGGCTCTAGTTTGATAATTTGATTTGCAGGGCAACGTGGCTGTGGGCCTGACAGTGACTTCCCTTTGTGGTCATCTGTGCTGCAGTGTCACACAGGGCTGGAAGTGGAATCCTGGAACACTGGCCTCTGCTTCCTGCCATCGAGGGTGACAGAAAGCAGAGGAAAAGGCACAGGGAAGCCTGCAGAGCTGCCTCAGTGGTGCTGGCAGAGTGGAGGGCGGGATGACAGCACTGGGAATGCCTCTGCTCGTGTCAGCCCTTGGGATTACTAGTGTTTTATTACTATTTGCAAAAAAAATCCTGGTGATTGAAACTGTATGAGATAAAATTAACGTCCCTTGAGGACAGGCAAAAAGAAATTTACTGATTTTTTTAATGCTGTGGTGTGAATCCTAATTTCCTATGATTTACATAGTTTGTTTATGGATGGCCACTTTCACCACAGGATTTACCAAGAGGGCTCCGAGGCTAGCGCCGCTGTGGTGGCCGTGGAAACCCACACCATCCACAAGCTGGAAGAAGGGATTGGTGAGTTCCCACTAGATGTGGATGAATCCCCTCCCGTGCAGGGCTGGTGTCTCCAGTTCGCTGGGCTTCCTTCTGGCTCTGCCCCTGCAGATGCTGATTCCCAGGCATGGATGTGGGTACAGGGGCTGGGCATACTCTGGAATAAGAGTCTGCTGTTACTGCTTGGTCTCAAAGTCCTGGAAGTGAGATCCTGGCTCTCCTGCAATGAATGGTAAGGGCTCCCATGGGGTCCAGGGGAGCCGGGATGTCACCCTAGTCCTGGTGTGCAGACACTAGCACCAGGAATGATAGTGATGAAGATGCGGTGGCTGAAGCATCAGGCTCTGGTTGTGCGGTCCTTGCTGAACCAACCGTCTGATGGTTTGGATTGGATGTTCATGAGAGCTGAGCAGGTTGGCTCCAAGTGCTCTCTGCAATCCTGAGCAGTGTGTGGGAAAAGGCTCCTGTCACAGTGCTGTCACTAGATCTTGACTAGAGTTCTTCTTCCTGTGTGGGTATGGGTCTTTTGGCAGGATTAGCAGAAGCTCTGCACATGAAGAGAATATATTATCAGTCAATATCTGATATCATTGCTAAAGAGATACCGGAGCTGCAAAAATCAGAGACATATCTGTGCTTCAAATTTTAAACCATTTTGTTGCCACTAAGATTGTTCTCATTGACATCTGCCCCCTTACAGATGTGTTGGATTTCTGATTTCGTGTTTCCTTATAGATGAGCTTCATTTGGAGCATTGTTGTACCGAAAAGCAGGTGCCAGTTGCTGTTACAGTTAATCTGAACTAACTCTGAGAAGACAAAGAGAGGACTGATCCTGAACTGGGATCTGCCCTTTTTTTAGGTTTCCCAAGTGCAGGTCTCACAACCTATGAGCTTCCAGCCCTTGTGGGATTGGAGCCTCTTGGGTGGAAAGTTTCATTTTGAGCCGTTCCTCCCTCAGACCCCAGTACCCTCGAAACAAGTGAAGAAATCGAGATCGCCTATCCCATCACCTGTGGGGAGAGCAAAGCTATCCTTCTCTGGAAGAAGTTTGTCTGTCCAGGAATTAATGTAAAGTGTGTGAAGGTAAGGGAGAAACTCCCAGTGGGTTCCTTCTGTGCGCTTCAGGTGCGCTGGTTGGCCTGCACAGGAATTCCTTAGTTTTTGTGTTTCATCCTAACTGAGTCCTTGTTTTGTTGATGCTGAAGTTGTTTTTTGATGGGGACAAATATGGAAAGAGTGAATTAAGGAGGGAAGTTTATCACCCACTTCATATTTCAGCTGTTTTGGCTCTTGAGGAGGGACTGAAGGTAGGCAGGAGATGTGTGTTGAGATCTGGCAGAGCTTTGCTTCCTCCCTTTTCCTTGGTGTCCTGCTACTCCACTCCTGTCACTTTCTTGGCAAGCAGGTTTCATTGAGAAGGGAAATCTTCATGTTAGTTTTTCCTACCTGAGAGCATGGCAGTGTGACAGCCAAGCCCCTCATGCTCCTGCCTCAGAAGGAACTACTTGAGTCACTGGAGCAGGGCAGAAGAGAGACCCAAGGGAATATCTTGTGTGTCAGTTGGGTGCTTCTGGGCCATTGGATGTAACAGAAACATCCTGTAATGATCTCCAAAATGACCATACATGTTCGTAGGGGGTGATTTGGTTCATATAAAGCCTTCAGGACTGTTCTTGGTTAGGACTGTGAATGCCCATGGTTGGCAGGTCATCCCTACAGACATGCTTCCTGGAGCTGTGAGCATTGCTGTACCTAGGGAATCCAAGCTGGGAGTGATCTGAGAAGCAGCTCCTCTCTCTGGGTGGAAGTGGGGGCTCATTGGATGTTCCAATCCCCCTGAGTGATATTACCCTGTTTGCTGAGCCTTTGTTTGTCTTGTTGCCAGTTCAATGACCAACTGATTAGCCCGAAGCACTTTGTTCACCTGGCTGGGAAGTCTACCCTGAAGGACTGGAAGAGAGCCATTCGCCTTGGAGGAATCATGCTAAGGTATTTGACCCTGTCCAGCTTCAGGGCTCCACCCCTGCAGCTGCAGGACCCCCACCAGGCATTTTGTCTGCTTTGCAGTCCCAGGAGGCCTCTTGGAGGCCCACAGTACCTGGCCACCAGCCTGCAGAGATCCCAGTCCCATGGTGTGAGGGTCAGCATCCCTCACACTGGACGGAAGTGGCATCGCCTGGGGAACCTGGGGTGGAACAGGACTGAAACCCTGTGTGTGAAGCTGGGGCTCGCTTGTTTTTGCCATTTGAAAGCCTTACAGGAGATTTTTTGGGTGCAGAGTGGGCCTGGGATCTCCCTTTCTCTTTCCTTCCCATGGCCATAGCATTCCCAGGTGGAATACTCCCTTTTGTCTCTAGGCTGAGATTTGAGCTGAGCATGATTGTGTCCCCACTTCCTGAACAGGAAGATGATGGATTCGGGGCAGATTGACTTCTACCAACACGACAAAGTTTGCACCAACACCTGTCGAAGTACCAAGTTTGATCTCCTGATCAGCAGTGCAAGAGCACCAGTGCCAGGGCAGCAGAGCATGGTGCAGACTCCAACTTCAGCTGATGGTAGGAAACCAGTTACCAATGCCATGAGAACTTCCCTCTGATGCTCCTCTCTCTCCTACACACACTTTACATCTTCTCCCTGGGCACATCTGGGCAGTCCCACCAAGAGGTTGCTCTGGTTGCTGGGAAGGAAAATGCTTCTCATGTCTGTTTGGAGAAGTCTTGGCAGCATTTATCAGGGAGGTCTGTTCTGCAGGACTGGGAAGGCTGTAAAACAGCTGGCATCAAGCAGCTGCTTTCCAGAGAGGCAGCCTTCATAGCCAGGAGAATGACTGAGAGTCTTGCAGGGATCCTTGTTCTGGGATCATCATGTGAGCAAACACTTGTGAAAGCTCACACAGCATTTTCCAATATATTTTCCATTTGGGAGTCTGTTATAAAGGCATGAGTTGGTGTGAATTTAGAAATGCTGGCCTCCTTCAGAACATCCATGAACAGGATGTTTATTCATGAACATCCATGGACATGATTTTATTATCATTTGAACTGCAAGTTCTAAGTGATCCTGTGCTCCAGAGCAGAAATTGATCTCTTTGCTGAGGTTAGGGGTTAAGTTCCCAACTGTACCACATTGTTAAACTGGGTGGGTTACATTTCTCTGAGCCCCTGGGTGGCTTACATGGCAGAGTTGTCAATCTCTGTGACAGCACCATAGCCAACTTACAATGACTGCACATTGGTTTAGTCCCAAATTTGACTCAGAAACTTAAAATTACATTAGATCCATTTCTCTTCTGTAAACCAGCTGGGACCCCAGATCCATTTCATGAGGTATTAGGGGTGCAGAGCTTCCTGTGGATGATACAAGGGGAGAAGTGTGGCTTGGCTGAGCCTTATTTGTTCCCTTCTTTATTCTGATCCCTTTCTGCTCTCCTGAGCTGGGACTCTTGTTTTTAACTGGTTTGGCTGAAAGAAACCAAGCACAAACCTGACCCAAAGGGTGAAAGAGAGCCTGGGGAAGACTGAGGGGTTGGGAAGCAAAGCAGGGATTCAGGCTGTTGGGGGAGCTGATGAGTGCCTTCTGTCAGGGAGCATCACCCAGATTGCGCTGTCGGAGGAGAGTATGGAGGAGGGGATCGAGTGGAACTCGGCTCTCACAGCTGCTGTCACCATGGCCACTGAGGAAGGCATGAAAAAGGACACGGATGAGATCTCAGGTAAGCTCAGGCTGCTTGTTGGTGTTTTCTTCCCGTCTTCTCCCCTGTTACATTTTGGAAACCTACATCTTGAAAATAAGTAAAGTTTGGGCAATGACAAAACTGTCCCCTGTCCCCTTGGATCTCCAGCATTACACAGGCATCCAGGCGTTCTACCAATGGAGATCCTCACCACTGTAGGACTTTGGCCTTGGTCTCGTGGCTGATGGATGATCCCTCAGATCAGATGTTAGTGGTTACAGTGAGGGGCTTTTCTATTTTATTCCAAGGATGTGAAACACATCTGCCAGCCTGGAGCTAGGCTGGAACCAACAAAGAGCAGAGTCATGTTTGTCCCCTGTCAACTCTGTTCTGTGTCTCTCTGGCCTTGCATTCCCTTGTTGTATCAGTATGAAAGCTTAGCTAGAATTTCCTCAAATGATGATTTTATGCACTGCATCTTGCAAAAATGTGAAATGTTATTTTAGGAGTCATGGACTTCCTGATTTGCCGCCTGAGTCCATTTTGCTTGTTTTGGGGTTGGTTATTTTTTTTCACATGTCCTGTCGACCCCAATAGCCAGGCTATCTTGCAAAGGTAGTCACTTTGAAACGGTAAGTTTGCCTGAGAGGTTTAAGGTGGCCCTGTTGAAAAAATGCCAAATGCTTGTACACGTTGACTTCTTTTCCTCCTCTTTTGTGCCAGAGGACACGCTCATGTTCTGGAAAGGAATAGCTGATGTGGGGTTGATGGAAGAGGTGGTGTGCAACATCCAGAAGGAGATAGAAGAAGTCCTAAGAGGTGTGCAGCAGCGATTGGGTCAGTCTCCCTTCCAGATGACAGGTAGGTTGTGAGGAAGAAGCCTCAAAAGGGCAAAAAAGCAGTGCTACGGGTCCATTCCATCATGTGAAGCTGGTGAGTCAGCTCACCCTCATTAGCTGAGTTGTGGGAGCATAGTCTGTGTTCTCAGTCTGCCCAGCTGTGAAGTGCCGTTGCTTCAAAGGGACACCATTCCATCCTGTTCCCTGAGCAAAGTGACCCTGGCAGCTTGCTGGGATCATCAGATGACTGTCCACAGCTCCCAGCCCTCATAGAGGCTTTGCTAGAGTCACTTGGACTGGAGCTATTTGGACACTTCTCTGTGACAATGCAGGCTTAAACAGGTCCTGCCCCTCACTTCTTGTTCTGCTTTCACTGGCGCCAGAAAACTTGTTTCGAGGGCTGAACCAGATGAGGGAAATGATCTGCATTAAAAATACTGCCCTCCCCTTTACAGTGTTATTTTTAACTTGGCTCAGGCTGCCTAATCTGCCCCTGTGAACACTTCTTATCGATGCTCTTCCTGAGAGTACATCCATGTAGCCACAAACTTCATTTTACCTAGGATAGCTTTTTTTAAGTTTCTAATTTAACTTTGGGCTGGCGTGTCTTTGTGTCTGGTGGGTATCATTTTTTGGGAACTGTGAGTGATTGAAGTCAGTGGATTATAATAGAAATTTTGCACAGCTTTTGGTGGAGCTTGGCATGTCAAAGACACTGTCAGCATCATGGGGTGATGATTTGTAGGTGGAGAACTCATTTGTATCTCTGTGATTGCAAATTACACTTTCATTTGCAGCAATTAGGAGCTGCCTGAGTGACATAGCTCTAGCCAATTTGCTTTATCATGTGAATGGGATTATTTAATCCCGGGATGTCATAAGGATGAGGGAGTTGGGTTTTTCAGCTAGCCCTTGTGAAAGAACAGAGAGAGTTTTAAAAAACAGTAGAAAATTTTTGGGAGCATCTTTTGAGTGCCCAAGTCTTAACATTCCTGTGCCCTTTCCTTGGAGATGCTGCAGTCCTGAACAATGTTGCCCATACGTTTGGCTTAATGGACACAGTCAAGAAGGTACTGGACAACAGGAAAAACCAGACAGAGCAAGGAGAGGAGCAGTTTCTTTACACACTGGCAGGTAAAGTGCCTAGTAAGGGTTCACATCCTACTGGTACTCTTGGGAATAGACATGACTTTCCTTCCACGCTACCCTAATGAATTAGGGTTAGTGTTCAGTACTAAAAACAAGTGCATCCCAGTCCCTTTCTGTCCTAGGGCTTGAGTGGAATTTCCTCTCTCCCCTGTCTCATAGAGAGCAATGGCTTGGGACATTGGACAGCCCAAAGTTTGTGCCCTTTGCTGCAGATGGGGTTCTGTGAGCATGAGTCCAATTTTCTCAGGATTAGGGACAGGACCTACCAGCTCAGTGCTGTGCCATGGTCACCTGAGCCGTGGACAGTGTTGTGCTGTCCCCGAGTTAAGAAGCCTCTCTGACTATGGGATGCTGAGCTTCTGCTTTTCTTGGCTATCAGGGCTATCTGCTTGTCTTCTGGTGCTATTGGGTGTCCTGCTCAGCTTCCCCTGAGCTGAAGCCACTGACTGACCTGGGATCCCCAGAGCTGCTCACTGGATGTGTCTCCCTTCTCACCATGTCCTGTGGGATCTGTTGTATCTGAGATGTCCTAGCCCCCTACTACCCTGGTTAAATGAGGTCACTGCGCTACTTCTGGCTCCCAGTGTTGTCACTGACAAGGGTTGAGGGGGATGTTTCATTCACCCATGCATCCTGCTGGCTTTCCCCAGTGCAGGTGCTTGGCTCATGGGGAGGTGACCCAGTGAAGCTCAGGAAGCAATTCCAACTGCCTGGGTGGAGGGGGGATGTTCATCCACCCTCCCTTCCAGGTGGGTTTAGCTTGTGGGGAGCAGAAATATCTATCTCCTTGTCAGTAGGAGTAGCCAACAAGTATGGAATGTTACCTGTGTCTTACCCAGGCACTGGCAGCCAGAACATTGACAAGTCTGTGTGGGTGGCAGGAGAACCTTCCCTTTTCCTTTAGTGCCATTTGATCTCAAGGGAGAAGCCAAGATCAGGCTCACCGGGTGGTTGGGTGACTTCCTGTCACAAACCTGGGAGTGTTGGTTGGTTCTGGAGCCCCAGGAGCTCCTACTGACCCGGCATGACGTGTTGCTCAACTGTTCCCTTTGCAGACCTGGAGCGGCAGCTGGAAGAACAGAAGAAACTTGCCAGGGACCAGAAGGCCAAGTCCCAAACCATCCAGAATGTGGTGCTGATGCCCATGAGTGCTCCCAAGCCCCCCAAGAGACCCCGTCTGCAGCGCCCAGCCTCCGCCACCATCCTCAGCCCCTCCACTCCCATCCAGCAGCCTCAGTTCACTGTCATCTCCCCCATCGCCATCGCGCCCGTTGGACAACAGTTCTCCATGGGTAACATCCCAGTGGCAACCCTCAGCCAAGGCTCCAGCCCAGTGACTGTTCATACTTTGCCATCTGGTTCTCAGCTCTTCCGATATGCCACCGTGGTTTCATCCTCCAAGACCAGTTCCTCGGACACCGTCACCCTGCACCCATCCTCCAGCCTGGCACTGCTGAGCTCAGCAGCCATGCAGGACAGTGGGGCCCTGGCCAATGTGGCAACCGTGGTCAACCCCGTGGAACTGGTGGCCATGGAGTCTGGCATTACTTCGACCATCCAAGCTGTGGAAGGCACGTCGGATGATGGGCAGACCATCATAGAGATTGACCCAGCACCGGATCCTGAGGCAGACACAGATGATTCAGAGGGCAAAGCTGTGATCCTGGAGACAGAGCTGAGGACTGAGGAGAAAGTGGTGGGAGATGTGGAAGACCATCAGCATCAAGTCCATAATGTGGAGATTGTAGTCTTGGAAGACTAGTGGGGAAGGCAAGCATCAGTAAGGGGAAGAGTTGGGAATTTGTTTTATTTCAGGCTTTTTTGTTAAGCATCTTTTCCAGCCACCCCATTTGTTACCATGGATATTTTCATTGTACTGTATATTATATATATATATAAATATATATATATATGTAAAATTTTGTTTTTTAAAACAAAGCTGGAATAACATGTGATATGTGGATAAGGCTCCATCTCCATGGAGCACTGAACAATACCACCTGTGGCAGGGTCAAGGAGAGACTGGATCCCTGCTGGACAACCCAACCAGGAGGAACTAACCATGCCTTGGTGCTTCTGCTCCAGGGCTGCCCTGGCCTGGAGACTTTATCTGAGAGACAATAACGCTTGAGTGTGGATGTGGCTGTGAGAAGGGGTGACGGATTTGGGGTGGAACAGGTACCTCATTTGTATTTTTATTTTCCCCAGGGAAGGGAATTCTGTCAGACCCTTCACTGTCAGTTCAAATGGGATTTTTTTTTTTTCTTGCTTTGGGGAGGCCGATAGTACAATGAATTTACTATCCATGTCCTCCTCCTCCACACAAATTGTTTTTATATCTCTATTTTTTTGTATTTGTTTGCTCTCTCCCTTACCTTGTCCAGATTTCCCAGCTGCAAAGCCCTGGGACCTTCTCTCAGGGTCCCTGTATCCGAATCCCTTCTCTTCCCATGGCACTTTTCCCTCATCCCTTTCCCTGCCTGGCAAGGCTCGGTGCTGCAAATGCCGCTTGAAGACTCAGAGATCACTTCAGTCTTTTGTATAAGGCAAAAAATATCAACTCAAGCTCAAACCCAGATCCTCCCCTTTGGCTGCTCAGCACCGCAGGGACCTTTTGGGGTGTACAAAGCATGTTGTGCTGTTGCTTTCCGGGAGAGCCGGATTTCGGATCAGGACAGCTTCTGTTTACACTGTGTGCTGAGGCTGCTCCGTGCTTGTCGCTACTTGTTTGGTGGTTTTATTTTTGTATTATTTTTTCTTCTTTCTTCCTATAATATCTTGGCAGGGTTAAAACTGGCACATTGCTGAAATACTGTGCACCCCGCTCTTTTCCCTGTTTCCCTCTTTTGTTTTGGTGATCGGAGATCCATTTGGGCTTTGCCACACTGGGAAAATGGAAGGGGGAAAGCATCGGGTGGCTTTGGAGCTGTGGAGGTTTGGGAGGGCTGGGAGGGTGGGAGCTGCTTGGCTGGAAATATTAAGCAAAACAGCAAAGGAAACACACCTAGGGTGGGTGGGGGGAGGGCCGGAAGATGTGTTTGGCTATTTTTTTGCATTAAAAGGAAAAAAATGGAATTAAGCTCCAATAGATTTTTTCATTGGAGAGGTGAAAGGCAGTGCCTCCGTTGCTTTGGGGACAACAGGGGATGGGCAGAGATTCATGAACCCAAATGCGTGAGGGGTGGTCACTGCTGCTCTGATCTTGGCCTCTGGGAAGTGTTTCCTGGCTTGGGGTGGAGGTGGGTACAGCTGTGGGAGCCAGATCCCACGCTCAGCCTGGAGAAGAGAAGGCTCCAGGAAGGCCTCTGAGGCCTTTCCAGTGCCTAAAGGGTCTCCAGAAGAGCTGGAGAGGAGCTTTGGACAAGGGCCTTGATGGACAGGACAAGGAGGAATGGCTTCCCACTGCCAGAGGTCAGGGCTAGATGGGATATTGGGAAGGAATTGTTCCTTGTGAATGTGGGGAGGCCCTGGCATAGGGTGCCCGGAGAAGTTGTGGCTACCCCTGGATCCCTGGAAGCATCCAAGGACAGGTTGGATGGGGCTTGGAGCAGCCTGGAATAGTGGAAGGTGTGTCTGCCCATGCCAGGGAGTAGAAGAAGATGAGCTTTCAGGTCTGTTCCAACCCAAAATGGTCTGGGATTTTGTGGTTTTGGATCAGGGATCCACCTCCTTCCATATCCAGCCACTTTCCCTCCATTCTTCTCTGGCTTGCTCCTTGCAGGTAGCCCCTTGATTGAAGGGGAATGTGGACCTTTTGGGGACGCCCTTCCCCAATCCAGGCGTACAGCAGATTCTGTCAGGTCCCTCCCGGAGCTGTTTCCGTCTCTTGGCCAGGAAGGGGGGGTGAATCTGGGCTCAGTGTACGCCCACCCAACGCCCACCCTTCATCTGGGTGGGGATTCCATACGACTGCGATGTCCCCTGGCTCCTCCGCACCCTGGAGTGTTGGACTGGGAACCGGGGGAGCTGAACAGTCGTGGCGCGACAGGATGATATTGGGCTGAGCTCGCAGCCCTGCCCCGAATTCGTCTTTTTTTGCCTTAGAACCTCAGCGGGGCCGCCTAGCCCTTTAAGAGGTCTCCCTGTTAAAGGGAGCCGAAAGGGGGCGCTGCATCCCCCCCCCCCCCCCCCCCCCGCCCCGGTCCCCCCCCCCCCCGCATGCCCCCCCCCCCCCCCCCCCCCCTCCATTTCCCGCCATTGTGCCTGGGCGCGCGCGGTGCCGCGTGACCGGGCGGGGGGAGCGCGAGGCGGCGGGCCCGGGCCATAGAGACGCGCGGCCGGGGTGGGCATGGTGGGATAGAGCGTCCCCCCGCCCCGCTCCGCCGGCGGCCGCCCCGAGTCCGCCAGGGCTACCCCGAGCCCGCCGGACCCCGACAAAGCGCCGCCGCCTCCCGCCCCGCCCCGCCCCGCCTGCAGCCCCGCCGCGGAGCCATGTCGGCTAGCAGCCTCCTGGAGCAGGTAGGAGTCCCCCCGCTTATACCGGGACGGCCCTGCCGAGCGCGGCCGCGGCTCTGGGCCTAACAGGGGTCGTGCCCCGGGCCGGGCCGGGCGATGGCTATGGCCTCTCTCGTCTCCCGTGCTCCATTGTGATGCGGCCGGGCCGGGCCTGTCCCCGCAGGTCTCGACCCCGCCGGGCCGGGTCCCTGTCGGGCCTTGGCTTCCCCCGCCGCGACGGGTCTGTTTTATCCAGGCAGGCTCTGCCCTCCCCTCCCCGGGCCGAGTCTGTGTCCCCACCCGAGCCGGGTCTGTCTCTCTGACTCACCGCTCTCCCTCTTTCTCTCCCCACGTCGCCGCTGTCGCGCCAGAGACCCAAGGGCCAAGGCAATAAAGGTGAGATCCTGGGGGGCCGGGTGGGCCCGGCTGGGAGCGGGAGGGTCTCCTTAAAACCTGCCGGGAGGGAAGTAAACCCTGCCACCAGGCCTGGCTACTGGGCTGGGGATAGTTTGCCGGTGATGTCTGTGCGGTGGGAAAGTGCCTGTGTGGCGTAGGCTGAGTGTGGTGTGTTAGAATTAGTAGAAGTTCATTATCTTCTAGGGTTTGGCTTTACGTACTTTAAACTGATAGTAGTAGGAACTCACTACATAGGTTTTTCTAACGTTGCACATCTCTTCTCAGTGCAAAATGGCTCTGTGCACCAGAAGGATGGGTTAAATGATGATGACTTTGAGCCCTACCTGAGTCCCCAGGCGCGCCCGGTGAGTACCTGCTGCAGGCTGGAGTACCAAGAGCTTGATGCACCAGGGTTTCCTTCTGTTTCAAGGGAGGGGAGTTTGGCCTCCTTGTATGTTCCCCATCTCCACTGATTGCATTTTGATGCTTGCCAGCTGCCTTAACTTATATCTTATCCTACACCTACATTTCTGCCAGTAGAAAACATTCACTGCCCCTAGATTTTGGTGGGTGAGGTGGGAATGTTTTTAGCAGTTTTTTGAGGCTGTGAGAACTTCCTGGAGTTGGTGTCCAGCTCTTTTTATTCAATGTGACTGTATCAAAGTCACCATTTCTACTCTTTCAGTTTTAGTGTTGTGCCTGTGTTGGTTTCTGGTTCTTTACACCAGAGACCTGTGCTGAGTTGGGTTGTGAAGTTGCTTCACATGGGGCTGCTGCACTTTTGGAGGATCAGATCAACCTTCTTAACTTCTACGCCAGGTCAACTGATGATGCCTGTCCAGGGGGATTCCTCTTTTTTCCACACAAAAAAGAACAAACCCAGAATCCACATGTGATACAAGTGTTGAGATTTTCTGAGAACTTCAGTTACAAGTTGAACCACAGAGTTTTTGAGTTTTGTGACCAGATCCTGGAAGTCAAACTTGCAGCTACTTTTCCTCTTCACTGTCTCTTAGAGTAACACCACCTTAACTGGTGTTTGTTTTCCTTAATGAGCTGCAGGGGAGTGACACAGAACAGATGGAGTTCTGCTGATTAGATGTTCAAGTGAGTGCCATAGATAAGCATCTGTAATAGCACTGAAGCAGTCAGTTTATTCTCTTGGCTTCTCTTTCCAGTTGTGATCAGTAAGAATAAGCTGTTCTGGTTTCCCCTTGCTGTATTTTTGCATATTTTTACTAGTCAGTGCATTATTTTTTTCATGTAAATATGATGCATGTTTTATTGGAGAACAGGAGCAAGTTTCTGTTGCAGTTAAATTTTCAACAAGTTTTTTCCTAGTTTGTGCTAAAGATCTGAGGATAAGTATTCTTTGTCTGTTAGCTGCTCATAATCTTCAGAATTCAGCCTTTTCATCAAGACTGCTCATTGCTTTCAGCCCCCTGAAAAGTTACAAGCCTAAATTGAGCCTTCATAGGGTGAGAGAACATTATTACTTTCTCAAGTCTTGAATAAAAGCAGCTACTTTCCTAGTAGCTGTCATTTAATGCTGTTTTTTTCTATCTCAGCTATCAGCATCCCTAATTTTTAGCTTCTTTCCAAATACGGATGTATTTCCTACAAACTGCAGGTTTATTTAAATTTCCTAAAGACAGTGAGGGTTGCTATGATTTTGAATCAACACTGAATGTTACTCTATTTTGCATGTTTTGATGAAATATTTCAGGATCTTTAATTTCTTCCAGTGTGTCTCAGGCTGGTAAAAATTCATTTTAAAAATAAGGAAGTGATTGGATGTGCCCCAGGAGGCAGAAACTGAGCCCAGAGAAAGGTGAAACCAAGTTAATTTGAGTGGAATCTTTGAGTGACTCTCAGTTCCTAGTTGTGGTGTGTTGCTGGTCTGTGTTCTATAAAATAGAGTCCAAAACCTCCAGAGCTCGGTCTGGAGGGAGGCAAAAATACACAAGTATCCAAGGGTGCACCTCTTTGCTGGAGATGGGAAAGGGTGTTAGAGGCTAACTACTCTGAATAATTGAATTAAATGAGTTTTGGGGCTGCTTCCTGAGCTCTCCACACAGCCCTGAGGTAACCTTGTAAAGTTTTACTGCTCCTTACTCCCCCCTGCTCTTTCAGGTATGACTGTTACTTGTCAGTTCCCAGGATGTTACTGTGTATTTTAAAGCTCGGATACACAGTAAATGATTTTTCAACCCTTTAAAAACCAAGTGCTCAATAGCAAGGCTCACTAAAAACCCTCGTTCTGGTCTGAGTTGAAGAGGAACAGTGAATTTGAGGAAATAACTGTGTGAGGAGTGTTAGTTATGGAGAGAATGAGAAGCTGGAGTTTTATTTGCATGGTAATCAGCAAAGTGTGTCAGTTGTGTGAGGGCGGGGGAGGCAGAGCGCGGTGCTTTGTTTGATACCAAAGCAGTGTTGGAGACATTTAGGTGAAGAACAGCAGTGACTGTCCCAAATCTGCTCTGACCTGCCTGTGCTCAACTCTTGAACTGCTCTGCTCCCTCCTTATGTAGCTGCTTAGTACTCCATAGGTCATAGCTTAATACACCCTGTGTTAGATATCCCAAAGTTGAACATAACTGACAAGTAGGAAAGTATTTTGAGGTGATAAGAGGAAAGATTTTTACCTGATAGTGATGTGCTTTGAGTGGTCCTGTGGAGAGAACATGGCTCTGCCTCAGGTTTAGGGATGTTCCTGTTCCTTTGAAGCTGAGTTCAGGTGAGAAAATGTCACTCTTCTCATTGAGGCAATTAACTTATGAAGTGACTTTGCTGGCTCAAAATAGTAATAGGAAGTTTTAAGTTCTTTCACTTTTCTTACAAGGTAGTGTCAGTGTCAGTGCTTTTGGACATATGAAATCCTGGATTTAGCAGAATTGAGTTCCTCAGTTAGTAAAACCCTGGATGAGAGTGAGGTTTTTTTGTCATTTGATTTTGGGAGACCCTTGTGAAAACAAAGGTTAAAGAGAGCATCTCTGAGTTTTCAGGCAGTACCACAGAAATCTAGCCTCTGAAGACATGATGTTAGGTAATTCCTATTAATTTCTGTAAAGTTGGGGTTTGGTTAGCACCAAACCTGTTGCTCTCCTGTAAATAGAAGGTAGACTGGCAAGCCAGCTATTTCTGGAGGGTGCCAGAGCCATCTTGTGAGGCTTCCTGGATTTTAGTGTGGCATAAAGTCCTCTGGGAGCTGTGCTTGGCACATGAATACATGATTCAACAAAAAATGGAGCAGAGCCAGCTGCAAGCCAAGCTTTTAGCTGGGAACTGAACGTGCCTTTGATCTCGTCTGCACTGGGCTGGTGTGTTAGGGGCTGGGCAGCAGGAGGCTGCTGCTCACAGGTTCAAATTACTCAGGATAATGTCCATTAGCAGGACTGAAACCACTCCCTGGAGGGCACCTGTGTTTGAATGGGAAATGACAGATGTTTTTCATGTAAGCAAATCTTGGGAATGTCTGAGACTTTCCTTATTAGGCATTTGTTTTTTGTGACCTAACGGCTACTTGGATGTTAAAAGGGAGATCAAGGCATGGAGATGGGGTTTTTTTCCCCTCTCTGGATTTGAAACGTGCTTGTGCTGGTGCTGTCACTGTGCTGTAAAAGGCTTCTATTGATTACTTCCTGTTTTCAGGTAATTTTCTGTGTGTGCCAACAGCAGTAGAGAGGTCTGTGTTTTGAGGAATACGCCTTCAATCCCTATTTGTTTGCAATTTCTTGGAATATTGTGAAGTGTGGAACTTTAAATTGTAGGAATAAAGCGGTTTTCATAGCTAGTAAGTTTAAGGAAATCAGTGACACTCCTGGTTTTCACAGTATGTTTCCTACTTCTTTCTTATTCCCCTTTTCTCTGCATTCTTTCCCTAAATCCTCCCTGGAATACCCTAATAAGGGTTAAGTATGTTACACAGGCAGGAAAAACCCTTGTTAGAAGTAGCAGAAGATGGTATTTGGATGTAAGATACTGGATTCTAAAGCCTGAGCAGGAGTTTTGGGGCTTCCTAGTGTCCAATCCCACACCCTATGTTCCTCTCCTGGCATGGAAAGCTTTGTCTTTAACCTTTCTTAGCCTTTGTCTTTAACCTTTCTGGCAATGGAACAGATTTTAGAGCTCTTGTAACAAAGGAGGTGTTCAAGGCTGGGCGTGTTTCTCTGCCTAGCCCTAAGGAGGAGTGGGGCATTGGAAGTCTAAGTTGCCTTTATTCCTGGTCCCTTAAAATTGGTTCAGCTCCTAACAATTCAGTGTTTTTGTGGTTTTCTTTCAGAATAATGCATACACTGCAATGTCTGATTCCTACTTACCAAACTACTTCAGTCCCTCCATTGGATTCTCCTACTCCTTAGGTGAAGCTGCCTGGTCCACAGGGGGTGACCCCCCCATGCCCTACCTGACCTCGTACGGACAGCTGAGCAACGGGGAGCCTCACTTCCTCCCTGACGCCATGTTTGGGCAGCCAGGGGCCCTTAGCAGCACTCCATTCCTCGGGCAGCATGGCTTTAACTTCTTTCCAAGTGGGATTGACTTTTCAGCTTGGGGGAATAACAGTTCTCAGGGACAATCCACTCAGAGCTCTGGCTACAGCAGCAACTTTGCATACGCTCCCAGCTCACTGGGAGGGGCAATGATTGACGGGCAGTCGGCCTTTGCCAACGAGACCCTGAACAAGGCTCCTGGCATGAACACCATTGACCAGAGCATGGCAGCCCTCAAGCTGGGCAGCACAGATGTGGCAAGCAGTGTCCCAAAAGTCGTCGGCTCAGCCGTGGGGAGTGGATCTATCACCAGTAATATCATGACATCAAACAGTTTGCCCCCAGCCACGATTGCACCGCCAAAGCCGACCTCATGGGCTGACATTGCCAGCAAACCCGCTAAGCAGCAGCCCAAGCTGAAGACCAAGAATGGCATTGCAGGGTCAAGTCTTCCGCCGCCTCCCATAAAACATAACATGGATATCGGAACTTGGGATAACAAAGGGCCAGTAGCAAAAGCCCCGTCACAGGCCTTGGTCCAGAATCTTGCTCAGCAGCCAGCACAGGTGTCTCCGCAGCCCATGGGCCAGCAGATCAATAGTAGCCCACCAGTGACCCAGGCTCCGGGTGGGCAGCAGCCGCAGGTGCTGCCACCACCAGCCCCGCTGCCTGTGCCACCAGCACAGCCCACCCGCTGGGTCGCCCCTCGGAATCGTGGCAATGGCTTTGGCCAGAATGGAGTGGACGGTAATGGAGTGGGACAGGCTCAGGCCAGTTCTGGTTCTCCTTCAGAGCCACACCCAGTCTTGGAGAAATTGAGATCTGTCAACAACTACAACCCCAAGGATTTTGACTGGAACCCAAAGCATGGGCGGGTTTTCATCATTAAGAGTTACTCTGAGGATGATATCCACCGTTCCATTAAATACAACATCTGGTGCAGTACGGAGCATGGCAACAAGAGACTGGATGCAGCCTATCGCTCCATGAATGGGAAGGGCCCTGTGTACTTACTGTTCAGTGTCAATGGTAGCGGTCACTTCTGCGGTGTAGCAGAAATGAAATCTGCTGTGGACTATAACACCTGTGCAGGTGTGTGGTCCCAGGACAAATGGAAGGGACGTTTTGATGTCAGGTGGATTTTTGTGAAGGACGTTCCCAACAGCCAGCTGCGACACATCCGCCTAGAGAACAACGAGAATAAACCAGTGACCAACTCCAGGGACACTCAGGAGGTGCCTCTGGAAAAGGCTAAGCAGGTGTTGAAAATCATTGCCACCTACAAGCACACCACCTCCATCTTTGATGACTTCTCACACTATGAGAAACGCCAAGAGGAGGAGGAAAATGTTAAAAAGGTAACGTGTTTGTGTGTCTTGTCTGTGTTCTGTGGGGCAAGGGGTGGTGGGCACTGCCTTACATTGGACAAGCTCTGGGATGTGAAGAGGTGGACTTGTGGGCATTAGCCTACCTTTTGGCTATCTGCCTCCTTGTACCTGGAACCCACACCCAAATAGTAGCCCCTCTTTGGGGGAAAGTATGTCCAGAAAAGCCACCAAGGTGATTAGAGGGATGGAGCACCTCTCCTGTGAGGAAAGACTGAGAATTGGGATTGTTCAGCCAGGGTAAGAGAAGGTTTTGAGGTGAGCCAATTAATTGTGGTCTTCTAGTGCCTGACGGGAGCCCACAGGAAAGATGAGAATAGACTGTTTATGAGGGTCTGGAGAGACAGGACAAGACAAGGGGGAATGGCTTTAAATTGAGAGAATAGTTTTCAGTTGGATGTTAAAAGGAAATTATTCTCTCTCTGCCCTGGCATAGGGTGCCCAGAGAAGCTGTGAGTGCCCCATCCCTGGAAGTGTCCAGGGCCAGGCTGGACAGGGCTTGGAGCTGCCTGGTCTAGCAGAAGGTGTCCCTGTCCATCACAGTGATTTAGAATTAGATGATCTTTAACATTCCTTCCAATCCAAACCATTCCGTGATTCTATGAAATGGGTGCCAGCATTTGGCAGGGCAGGGTGAGGAGCCTTGCCCAGGCCCTGCCTTCAATCGACTTTGTGTTGGTTACACTGTATCTTAGCCTTTGCTGGCTGCTGCGATGTAAACAAAATGTACTTCTGTGCCATTATCAGCTTCTGGATCAGGGCCGTTTGAAGTTGGAGACCATCAGGGCATTTGGGAAGTTGTTTGAGAACAGAGTGGGGTCTTAGAATGGCTGCTAATCCACCCCCTGGCCACAGTGGGGTCAGCATGACAGATGTCTCCGTCCACTTGTAAAACCTCCAAGAACAGCAGTTCCTGTCTCTCCCCAGGCAATCTATCCCTCTCCTTAATTATCCTTCCTGTAAGGAGGCTTTGTCTAATGCCCAACCTAAATCTCCCTCGCTGCAATTGAAGCCCCTGACTGCTTGTCCTGTGGATGCAGTCGTTGTGTTCCTTGGTGCTCTGTTTGGGGCCATGATGGGCTGTCACCTGCATGGCACTGCCAGCAGTGTGGCACATGAGCTAAGCTCACAAACTTGCCTTGCAGCTACTCTCAAATCCTGTCATCATCCGCTCCTTAACAATGCATTAATCGAAAAAATCCTGCCCCAAATTCAGGAACCAGCAGGCTTTGAATCTTACTTGGGTTCACCTGTAGTAAAGTCACCTGGGGCTGCCCTTCCCCTTAGTGTGGGTCTGGCTTATGTTGGATCAAAATGATAATTATAAAAACTAGCATTAGCACAGCTGGCTGGGAGTTTCCCAGGGTTCCTGATGATCTCTTTAGTTTGAGCAATGGGGAATTTTTCACCCAAGACTTGAAGAACAGAATCAAGAGCTATAGCTGCTCATTGTGACAGTAATTGCTGTTTTTAATTTTTTATATATATTTTACATGGAGCATCATACGAATAATAATGCTTAAGTACGAAGGTGGTCACTTGTAGTGCTTGGAGAAAGTCTGTAAGTGAGGAATGATAAATGGCAGGGTGTGAAGGTGTAAACTGGTATTTTGTGAGGACCTGATTGTTTTGTGTGATTTAACCTCCTAGAATTGTTTCACTTGTTATCCAGCCTTTATCTTCCCCGTGAGGGTGGTGTGGCTCTGGCACAGGTTGGCCCAGAGAAGCTGTGGCTGCCCCATCAGTGGAAGTGTTCAAACCCAGGTTGGATGAGGTTTGGAGGAACCTGGTATAGTGGAAGGAGTGCCTGCCCATAGCAGGGGGTGGAGTAGGATCATCTGTAAGGTGCTTTTCAGCCTAAATCATTATGTGATTCTGTAATACCCTCCAGACCTGATTTCAGGGAGCAACAGTTACCATTATTAAGAGTCAGACCTTGGCACAGTGGAAGAATGTAGGGGAAGGGGGAAAATGCTCCTTAAGAACAGGTTAGGGATGGATGGATGGATGGATGGATGGATGGATGGATGGATGGATGGATGGATGGATGGATGGATGGATGGATGGATGGATGGATGGATGGATGGAAGGAAGGAGTTAATACTAAGTACAGGTAAGCAGAAGGAGAAGAGAGGTGAAGGCTTTGGGAAAAGCAGGCAGAATGCTTGGCTCTTCTGCAAAGCTGCTATGTTTGCTCTATAAAGTCTGAAAATCAGGAATATACTAGAAATGAGGCTTAGCAGTTTTCTTTAAGCTATAAACTATCTTTATTCATCTTCCCAGTTCCGTTTTGAAGTCTTGTTCCCTTGCTTTCTTCTTGAGATATGCTGGTGTGGAGAGTTGAAAGCTGCAGCAGTAGTCTGAGTGCCAACACTGCCTTTCTGAAACATGTTCTAGTGGATGCAGCAGCAGTTGATTAGGAAAGTGCTTTTTCTCTGCAAAGGAACTTAGTCATAGATCTTTGGAATTCACCGAGGAGAAGGGAGTCGTGTAAACACAGTCGGTGTTTGCTCTTTGCTGTTTACTCACCCTGTGTCTCGTGCTTTGGGCCCCTGTAACATCTGGCACAGCGGAGGTGACTCTCTGGGCCTTGGTCATTCTTACAGCAACAGTTTGACCTCATCAGTCACTCATTGACACGGCCTGGAACATGGTTTAAGGTTTCTGTAACTTCTCTTTTATGGTTTCATTGAGGATCAATTATTTTTGCTAAAGGAAGGTTTTCTTTTTTCTTGGAGTGCTTCCTGCCATGGGACTAGAGGTCCCAAAAAGCCCAAACCATGCTCTGTCTGCTTGAAGCACCTCAAGCAATCACCTGAATTAAAAAAAATATATGAGGAACCAGAGTTGAAGCACTGGAAAGTTAAAACACTACTCTGACAGCAGCTCCCTGCCTGCTTTATGTGCTGCTTTGTGCTGGGGGAATCCCATTGCTCCTAGCTCTCTCACACTGTGTGAGATGTTGATGCTCTGCAGTAGTGTTCCTCGAAGCTTGAATGTTTCAAGGTTTGTTTTGTTTCGAACTTCTCCCAAGCTAAAATTGTTTCACTCGGCTTCAACTTGCCCAAATCTTTGTCTCATTTGCAGTTTGATTCCTGCTTGCTGCCTGAGCAGATGGATGATCTCTTGGAAAAGTCTAGGAACTCTTGAATATTCTTTTATACTTATCACTGTTGGTCATTTCCTCAGAATCCCCCAAAGCAGGTCCAAGAAATTATATAAAAAATGTATAGTGTTTATGATGTTTCCATTGTCCAGTAAAGGGAGAGGGGAGGGTAGTTAGTTCAGTGTTGAAAGCACTGAAATAATCCTCTCTTTTTCTTTTCTGTTGCCTGTGCCTATCCTGTTCCTCTAAAGCTAATCCCCATTCCTTTTCCATGTGTTGCTTTGCTCTACTAATCCAGTTTTTTAAAAGGTTTGAATATTCTCCTGACCCAAAATGGTGGAGCTGACTCACAGTGCAATCCTTCCCAGAGCAGTCTTGAAACGCAGAACAGCTGCTCTTGTGATAGAGCTTGTCACTGACTTCTTCCATGTAAGAATTATTTTATCTTTGCTTTAAACAACCAAAACAGCACAAATCCCTGCCCCATGGTGATGCACTTGGACTTCTGAGAATGCTGTGACCTTGCTGTAAAGGTGTCCCATAATGATCTGCTTGGTGTGAAAGGTTGACAGCTTGTGTTTTTGTGGAAACACGATCAGTGGAAACTCTTAAGGGAAGTTTATTTTAGTTCTTTCTGCCTTCCCAGACATGAGATATTTAGCTACTCACAGGTTCCAGGGTTTTTAGGAATGCTAACTCTTGAAAACCAGTCCTGTGTAGAGTGCTTAGTGGTCAGGTTTGCAGCTGAGAAGAGACACTTTGCACTGGGACTTTTGAGTGTTGGGTCGTGCAGGATGGGGAAGGCTTTGGTGGGGTTTGTCATGCTGAGGATCAGCCTCAAAGCACAAAGGTGGGATTGGCCAGATTGGATCTGTTATTTCTGGAATTGTGCTGCTTTGTGCCTCAGCTGCTGCAGTCTGTTGGTTAAAGTAGCATGAATAGTGGCAAGTGTCACTGCCTCCTTGGAACATGTGATTTAAGGGAAAACTGAGGGGTGTTGTATGAGCCCGTTTGAAACAGGCAGCCTGTTACAGTCACTGGAATACATGAATGCTTTCTGATGGATTTTACAAAGCTCTTTTTTTCTTCCCAATTTGTAATCTCAGAGGGGAGGAGAGAGAATATTTCCTACAGGGTGGACCAGCACTCTCCTCCTGCTGTTAGAGTTGTCCTGCGTTTGCTGCATTTGCTTTGGCTTTACCATATTCCACAGAACAGTATTTCTGAACAGAAGATTCAATTCCAGGATATTTTATGTCCAGGCAAAGCCAACTGTTCTCTGTGGCAGCTGGGGAGCACTCCTTCCACTCACACAGTTCCTTTCATTTGGTGATCGCAGGGCTATTTGCTGTTTTCTGCTCCAAATCCTGGCCATAGTGAAATTAATTGATTGGTGCATCAAGACAGAATTTCTGCTTTGCTCTTCTGCAATGCACGTGGTTTCAGTTTATTTCTATGCTGTTTAAATACTGTAGGTCTGTGTCCATGCTTGTATATTTGCCCAGGAATGAAGGAAACAAACCATCCTGCTTACTCCAAACTGGCTGTTTGTAAGGAATACTTTGTGCTCATGATATTTTTAAGCCAGCCCTTAACAACAATCACAGATTTTTGCTTGTGTTATAGCCATGTCTTAAGACAGGAGAAAACTGGAGGGAAGACTTAGATCTGTCTGATGCTCTAATCCATGTTTTCTGCTGTGAGATAGGGAGCTGTGTTTCCTCATCCCTGAAACAGGAGCCTTTTCACTGCAACTGAAGTGGAATCAGAGCAGTGGAAGAGCAAACCACTTGCACATACCTTGTAGTCCTGTCTCTTACTATTAGTATTGTGTTAGAAGTCTTTAAAATAATATTTTAATGTACTGCTTGTTAACTTTAAATATCATTTTATAATATTGACTTGTTGACATTTGTTTAAGGGCCTGTTGAGATGCACTGTTTAAATTTCTTCAATTGTTTTATCCCTGTCCATGGCAGAGGGTTGGGACTAGAAGATTTATGAGGTCCTTTTCAACCCAGGCCATTCTAAGATTCCAGGAATGGGATTTGTGTTGGGCTAGAGACAGAGAGTGCAGGCCATTTGCAGTGGGGTTTTGCACCTCTTAGAAGTGTGGCCTCAAGCAGGGGGAGTTTATTCCACATCCTGTTCTTGTGAACTTGTTCCCAACCTACTTCTTGCTCTCTTGGTGTGGGCAAACCTTTCTGTCCCCCCCACTCCAGGTTATCTCAGCTGGATAATTTCAGCTCTGAGCTGCAGAATACCCTGAACTCATTGTTCTTATAAATATGTTAATTGAATTGATTATGAACATATTAATGACTTCAAATGAATGTCCTAAAATTAAAAAAAAAAAAAATTCCCTTCAGCAGATGAATTAAAATGGATTAAAATGGGGGAATGACCTTAAAATGAACTAGGGTAGATTTAGGTTAGCTATTACAGAGTTAGGTGGTCACTTACCTTTGCCAGGAGTGTTGATGCTGAACCTTGGTTGTCAATTGAGTAAGAGAGTCTGAACAAATGGGCAGTGTTGTCTCTCACTGTCATCTTGTCAGGTTCAAACACTTGAGCTTTTTGTTGCTGGCTCCCCTGCAGTGTGAATATTTAAGGTGATCTCTCATTGCTCACTTGCTGTTATCAGTACCTGGCTTGTAACATGGTTGCAGCCCCTGGAGACAGCAGTGCCAGTACTGAAGTTGCTTTGGATGGTATGATCAGAGAGGGCTCCTGTTTGCATGTTTGCCCCATGTGAGCTTGGTGTCAGCACAGGATTTGAGCCATGGCACATATCAGGCATCCTGTGCCATGCTGCTCTTGCCCTTCCTGAGGGGATTGATGGATGAGGATGAGTCTGGGCTGGTGTCTTTCTTACTCTTGCCATATAGATCAATAAGATGCAGCCCAAGTTTAATGAAAGTGCAGCCAAAGGGCATAAAACACTTCCTGATGGAATCCCTTTGCTCTCCAGGGATTGTATCCCAGAGCAAAGCCCAGTGTATGTGTGCAGATGCTGCTTTGCCTTCCTGGGCTGTTGTGTAGCTGAGTGGACTGTGACTTACGCTGTTCCACAGCCTGTGGATTCAGATGAGCCAGGAAGGACAAATGTTTGCAGTGTGGTTGAGCCTTGTTGTGCATTCTGGTAGATCTGGCTGGTGATTGAATGTTCACTCTAATACCCCAAGGACCACGATGTCTTGGATCCCTCTGCTCTACTCAGATGAGACCAGTTCTGCATCCAGCTCTGGGGATTTCAGCATCAGAAGGATGTGGAGCTGCTGGAGCAAGTCCAGAGGAGACCACAGAGATGCTCTGAGAGCTGGAGCAGGCTGGGAGAGCTGGGGGTGTTCATCTGGAGAGGAGAAGGCCTTCTAATGCCTAAAGGGGCTCCAAGAGAGCTGAAGAGGGACTTTGGACAAGGGATGGAGTGACAGGACACAGGGAATGGCTTCCCATTGCCAGAGGGCAGGGTTAGATGGGATATTGGGAAGGAATTGTTCCCTGGGAGGGTAGTGAGGCTCTGGCACAGGGTGCCCAGAGAAAATGTGGCTGTGCCATCCCTGGAAGTGTTGGACAGGGCCTGGAAGAACCTGGTCTTGTGGAAAGTGTCCCTGCCCATGGCAAGATGAGATTTCAGCTCCCCTCCAACCCAAACCAGTTGGATTCTGTGATTTTGGATCAGGCATCCACCTCCTTCCATATCTGGCCACCTTCCCTCCATTCCCCTCTGCTCCGTGAGGCATCCCCTTGACTGAAGAGGAGTGGGGACCTTTTGGGGGCCTTCTTCCCCAATCCTGGTTTCCAGCAGGTCTGAAGTGATATGTTCACTTTGGTCCCCTCTTTAGCTTGGTGACATGGGGGGGGCATCTGCTCTAGCCTCTGTTCTGACACATTATTATTTAAGGGGGGATTTTCCCTAGGGTTGGCTCCTTATTAGCTGCACACAAGCCTTGGGAACAGCATCCCCTTCTCAGCAGGAAGAGGTGATTAACTTGGGTCCAGCTGCTCAGCTAACAGGGTGGTGTGTGCAGCAGGACTCTTGACCATTGGCTGGCCCAAGACACTGGCCCTCGAGATGCACAGGGGAGACTGAACATGGCATCCAGCTTATCCCATGTCTGCATTTGGGAAGTGGTGGCATTAGCTCAGGCAGTTGCAGTTGCTTCCCAAAGAGATGTGTGACATTGCCATCTGTCCCTGAGTAACATAACATGCTGGCTGCTGAGCCAGGAACAGGGCTTGGCATCTTCCTTTGGATTTGTGGCTCTCCTCGCAGTGACTGTTGTGCTCTGTGTTCAGGCCTGGCTCTGCTTCCCACCCTGGCAGTTGGATTTTGCTGTGGTGCAGTGGGTTTTTTTGCAATGAAAGTACCTGCAACAGACTTGGGCAGAGTTACAGGAAAAGAGGAGAATTAAATTGACTTATGTTGGGTAACTGTTCTTCATGAGAATGTGTGCCTTGGTCTGATCCCCGTCCCCAGAAGACAGCAGAGAATCACGCTGGCCTTGCTTTGCATTCTACAGAGGAATTGGAGGTAAAGCTCCTTGGGTGTGTGACTGAGAGGCCAAAGACAGTGGTGTTGTTCTGCGCTGGAGACAAGGCCTCCCTTTTTGGGAAGATTTCTAAGGATAGGTGGCTGCACATGCTGTTGTCCCAGAATTGAAGCTGTTTGGGGATGGGCTCTCCCTGGATTTAGCAGTGACAAAGGATGGGCTTTCCTGCAGCAGCCTGTGTGCTTGTGGCAGAGGTTGCATGAGCTGCCAAGATGGGAAGGAGCCTCCCATCACCAGGTTAGCATGGGACCATGGGAGGCAGGCATGTTGCTACCCTTATTTCATGGGATGCAACTCCAGGCAGAGCAGCTGACATGCAGGGAGACATCCTAAGCTGAACCGAAGCACCAAGTACAGAGCCCTGGCAGCATCTCCTCTCCAAGTGAAGAGGGAAAACCTGCTGTACCTGTGGGTACTTGCTGCAGGTATGGCTTTGCTGTGCAAGTGGGATGGACTTGGCACCTCTCAGACTGGCTGCGTGGTGATGGACTCACTCCAGCAGGAGCCAGAGCCCCACAGTTCATGTCATGCCCAGACTACAGAGATTTGCCTGTCCTCAAGGAAGAGGCAAAGCCAGCAAGGAGCATCAGCGCAGGGCCATCTGGCTGCTGACAGGTTTAATTTCTGAGGTAGTGTCTTATGATCTGGGAATGGCACTTCAAACATGTCATAACTCTTTGGGGAAGCCTGGACCTGCTTCTGTGAGAGTTTCTCCATTAAACCCAAGCAGAATCTAGAAGAGACGGGCACTGAGAACAGCAGAGGGGATGACAGCCTTTGGTATCTGGGGTATTTGGTACTGCACTGCCTCTTTGTTCTGGTGCAAGTATTTGGACAGGGTGTTTCTGCAGTGCTGGACGAATACCCAGGGGTGATTGCAGCAGTCAGTGGGAAATTCCTGTGAAGTTCTTGGTTTTTCAAGTGAGATGCAATCAAGCAGTGTCGAGATATCAGGGAGGTTTTCTGCTGTGGACTGAAGTCAGTGCTCCCTGGGTTTGAGCTCCAGCCTGCTTTGATACCTACATGTGAGTTCAGGTGAATTTTTTTCATAGAATCATGGAATAGTTTGGGTTGAAAGGGACCTTAAAACCATCTCATCCCAATGCAGACACACCTTCCACTATCCCAGGCTGCTCCAAGCCCTGTCCAACCTGGCCTTGGACACTTAAAAGGATGAAGGCAGCCACAGCTTCTCTGGCCACCCTGTGCCAGGGCCCTCCCCCCCGCCAGGGAAGAATTTCTTCACAAGATTGCACCTAACCCTGCTCTCTGGCAGTGGGAAGCAACTCCTCCTTGTCCTCTCCCTCTAGGCCCTTGTCCAAAGTCTTCAGCTCTCCTGGAGCCCCTTCAGGCACCAGAAAGGGCCTCAGAGGCCTCCCTAGATGAACACCCCCGGCTCTCCCAGCCTGCTACAGCCCTCAGAGATTTCCATGGCCTCCTCTGGACTTGCTCCAGCAGCTCCACATCCTTCTGATGTTGGAATGCCCAGAGCTGGATGCCAGTGGTGATTCACCTGAGATGAGACCAAAAGGAGAATGAGGAGCTGTTTGACCTCTGTGGTGTCACATCCCTGCAATGACTGGATGCAGTAGCAGCACTTCTTTTCACAAGAACAATGCTCTTTGCCTGGCTTTGCTAGTTGTGGGACAGGCTCCATGTGAGAGCCATGTCTTGGAATGCTGATGTGTAACAGTGATGAATAAAACTGTTCTCAGCTAATATGATCTCTGTTATTTCTTTTGCAGGAACGCCAAGGCCGTGTCAAGTAAAAGGCCATTCCTCCACCACAGATTGCAGCAGATATTGCATCCCAGCTGTCTTTCAGAGGGAGAATGGAGCGAGAGTATCCCTGAGAAAATTAGGACTTTTGTTTCTTAATTCCTTTGACTTCAAAAAGACTTTTACAAACTTCCAGTTTAAAAAAAAAAAAAAAAAGTATTGGAATATCACAAGACATAAGACTAAAAAACAAAAACAACAACAAAAAAATCCCTTCTAGGTAGAGGTAAAACATATCCCCTTTCTTTCGGCTTTGGTTGTGATTTCAGAGCATACGCTTTGTTTTTTGTCTTTTTACTATGGTTTTTGGATTTTTAAGTCCATAAATGGCATACGCCTTTTTTTTTCTCTAATTTGTAAATCCCACCGTTCCCCCTCCTTCCACCCTGTTGTGCCTCCTTCCCTGGTTTTGACATTTGCACTTGGAACACTGAATTGTAACATCCACCATGCAAAGTGGAGTAACTTCATTTTTTCTCTCTTTCCTTGGACTGGAAGAGGAGGAATTCTATGAGGAAGTTGGGGTTTTTGCCTAAGAAAAATTTAACAGAAAATTGTCCACAAGGGTGGCTCATTTTTCTCTGACCCTTTGTTCTTCCAAAGTCAAGTACTACGAGTCCTATGAAATATTCTGTTCTTGTGCATTATATGGATTTAAAGATTAGGTCTGGATGAATTTGATTTTTTGAAAGCTAAGAAAAGTGATAAAAACTTTTCTTGTTTACAGGAAAATTAATTTTGGACAATAAAAGCCCAAAACAAACAAACCAAGGAAGAAATACTGTAAAATGTGTAGTGACTATGTTTCAGTTTTTTGTTAAGCCAGTGAGGAATGGGCGTTGCCTTTCTTTTCACCATTAATCACTTCTCAATAATAAATGTGAGATCCTGTTGAGCATCACTGTTGTCTCCTGCTCCCTTCCCTATGGTGTGAGCTCCTTGGATTTCAACTGTTGGAAAAATACCTGAAAATAAAGAGTGGAGCGATTTCTCCACTCTCACCTTGGCATCCCTAGCTCAATCCTGGGGCTGTTCCAAGCCCTTTGGGGTTGTTGTGGCTCCCTAGTGTGGCCTAGCTCCAGGTGTGAGGGGCAGTGCCCACCTGGCCTTGCTCCCAGGATTCTTTCCCATGTCATGTGTAAGACTGGGATAATCCTGCTCCTTCCAGGTGTGGGAAGTGCAGACACCTCACAGCCCAGATCATCTGCCCTAGGAAGACCACTCATTGTCAAGAAAATAAAAAACCCTGCCCCTCCCTCTTCCTCTTCTCTCACTATGGACACTGCTGCTCCTTTTTTGGGGGACTCCACCTCTCTCTAGCAGCCCATTGCTCCAGGAGCTGACCAGCTGACCAGTCTGACAGGTGTTGCTGTGGAAACAATAGCAGGTGTCCTGGGGGCATGGCCAGGCAGTGCCAACAGACTTGCTGAAGGAGCTTGGTATGTGTGTGATGGAATAAACCTTTATTATAACCCTTATAAACCCAGGCTGCCTTTCCCCTCCCTTTACACTGGGGAAGGGGCTATGAGGGAACCCTGAGTAGAAGGTGATGTAGAGATGGTGTCATTTGAGGCAGCCCACTGTCACTAGGAGAGTGTAGATGCAGTGGAGAAGGTGAGTAGGTTATAAGAATGGTTGGGTGGGGTCCTCCCAAAAAAGGGAAGCTACAGCCCAAAAATGCTTGGAAGCTTAGGTGTGTTCCTGCAAAAAATGCAAAAACTTAGCATTTCTTATCTTTTTATATATATATATATATATATAATGAAAAATTGTTAAATTGATTTCAAAATACAACCCTGTATCTACAATATTATATACAGGAATTTGGAGTTTAAGAACTTCCAAATATAGATATATAGGGATATAAGTCTAAAAATGCAAGTACAAGTTTTTTATATATAAATTAGACAATAAAGGGCTTGAAAATGGAAGAAAATATCTCTATGAAGGCTATTTAAATGTCATTTTGAGTGGGCAATTTCCTCGCCGGGCAGCTGCAGTACGTGCTTCTTACCACCGGGCGGCAGCAGCGGTTTCAGTCCCAGCCAAGATTGTGTTACACTGAGACAGAAAAATCTCTGAAGTCAGAGATATTTCTATTTCAAGACTGTAACACAGTCTTGGCTGGGACTGAAACACTGCCGCCCGATGGTAAGAAGCACGTACTGCAGCTGCCCGGCGAGGAAATTGCACACTCAAAATGACATTTAAATTTTAATTTAGAGACCTCCTGGAAAAGCAAAGGTGAGGTGGTATTACCTGGAGCCCCAGGGGTCCGAGGTGAAGGGGATGAAGAAGCAGACAGTAAACAGCTTCCACTGCTTCTCACTCCAGCAAGGGGAACATCCCTGCAGTTTCACGTCCAGTGTCTCTTCCAAGCCTCAGAGTTGAACAAATACCCTAGGACTGATCTCCTTTGTACTTCTAGCAGTCTGTACTTCAGACCCACTGGGAGGATCTGCAATCCAAGGACACACATCGGCAACTGTCTTCTCACTTGCCTCTCTCTCCACATTTTCCCTTTCGAGTGGGATGCAGGTGCCATTCCCCAGAGGTAGGAAAACTGCCTTGCAATCCAGTAAAAACCTGCCTTGCAAGTCCAGGATGGCAGGAGCCAGCAGCCATTTCTCCTTGACTTCCTGCTTACAGGCATTTTAAGCCTACTTTGCTTCACAGGTGCTTTTCTGCCAAGGGCATTCCCATCTTTTTTTAGCCTGATTCAAGTATTGGAGAACTGAGTTTCATGAGAACTTGTTCATATTTTGTCTGTGACAGTTGCGAGCATCCGTGTTCCCTCATTCTTCCATTAAGGAGATAAAGACAACACAACCTTTAGACACCTAGTGTGTAAACCCAACAACCAAGGGAAAACCACCTCACTCTGGAAAGAAACATAATGCCCAGTTTTGGTCAAGACCAAAAAAAACCCCACACAGCAGTGCTGGAAACAAAACTCACCCTCCCAGTTTCCTGATGTCAGTTTGCAGGAGACATTTGGCACTCCAAAGGCAGCCAGGGTCCTAGGTGGTGACAGCTTGGGTCTGGGAGAAATCCTGCATCATTTGGAATTTAAGCAGGCAGAAGCCCAGTCCCACCCAGAGGCTCCTGGATATGATTGGTATCTCTTTTTCATGGGAAACCAAACTCAACTCCCCAGTTTCCTGATGTCAGTTTGGAGGAGGTGTTTAACACTGTAAAGGCAGCCAGGTTCCTAACTAGTGGCAGCTTGGGTTCAGGAGAAATCTTGCACCATTCAGAATTTTAGCAGGCAGAACCGTGGTCAAAAGCACACGGTTTGGAGGAGGTATTTGGCACTCCAAAGGCAGCCAGGGTTCTATGTGGTGGCAGCATGGGTTCAGGGGAAATCCTGCACCATTCTGAGTTTCAGCATGCTCAAAGCGGCACAGGGCCCTGGACAAAAACAGTGTCCATTTTCATGGGAAGCAAAACTCACACCCCCCAGTTTCCTGATGTCAGTTTGCAGGAGGCCTTTGGCATTCCAAATGCAGCCAGGGTTCTAGGTGGTGGCAGCATGGGTCTGGGAGAAATCCTTCACCATTCAGAATTTTACCATGAGAAGCCCACTCCAGGGCACAGGCCCCTAAATCCAAAGGCTGGGCCCTTTCCATGGGAAACAAAGCTCACCCCCCATTTTCCTGATGGCAGTTTTGAGGAGACATTGATCATTCCAATGATACATAAGGTTTTATGTGGTAGAAGCTTGGAGAAATCCTGTGCTGTTTGGGATCTTAGCAGGCAGAAGCCCACTCCCAGCCACACAACCCTGGTACATGAACAGTGGCCCCTTTCCATGGAAAACAAAACTCACCCCCCAGTTTCTGGTTGTCACTTTTGAGGAGACGTTAGTCACTCTAAAGGTAGCCAGGGTTCTAGGCAGTGGCAGCTTGGGTCTGGGAGAAATCCTGTGCTGTTGGGAATTTTAGCAGACAGAACCGTAGACCCTGATCCATGTAGAATTTTAATTGGTGTAAGCCCATTCCCGGCTTCATGGTCCTGGACATGAATGCTGACCTTTTTCCATGAAAGAAAAAATTAAGCCCCCCAGTTTACTGATGTCAGTGAGTAGGGGGCATTCAACTTCCTTCTACGTAGTTCATACAAGAGCGAACCTGGCATATATATAAAACCTTAACGTTAACCTAGGTAACCATAAATAGAGGACCAAGTTGGACTTACACCATTTCTATCATTACTATTCTTCTTCACCCCACTTAGTCTCCTGTGGAGTTTTACTTTGTAATCACTAAGTAAGAATTATGCAAGTTACCAACAAATTATCCAACAAATCTGGCTATGGTACTGAAACCCAAAGTTTTACTTCTTCCTGGCTGTCTACCCTTTTGCTTGAAGTAGTTGTAGCAGAAAAGAAAGCATTGTCATTGAACAAAACTGTGAAGAGATTTCTTCTATCCTGAGCCCTTCACTCACCTACAGTTTTAGTCAGAGGAGCCAAACAGCTGCAGCTCCTGAGAGGGCTTTTATACCTTGTGGGATTTGGCTCTTCCTTTTTCCCAGGCGGGCCAAATCAGGGGAATATTAACCCCAGCCTTTGCTAAGGGGCTCCATTCTCTCTCTGGGAATCTCTGAGATACAAGCTCTTCTTTGATTTCAGTGACGAGGATTTTCCAGCTTATCTCAGCTTGTTTTCAGCAAATACTTTTGGGCATTTAAAACGGTAATATTCTGTTAATAAGTATTTGGCTTGTATTGCCCTGTATTGTTCTCTATTTGCAATTGCTGCTGCCTTTGCATGTATTGCTCTGTATGTAAATTAGACTTTTTCCAGTGTGTACAAAGATTGTATTTGTACTTGCATTTGTACCTGTACTTGCATTTATATACAATGTTTGTATGTGTTTTGCTGGTGTAAACAAAACTCGTTCAATAAAGTTGAATCAGCCCTAATAAAGATCCCCCCCTTTCCCTCCATGCCCTCCCCCCCTTGGTTCCTGTCTTTATTTGGTGTGGTTTAGTAGTTTTTTCACTGTACTTCTTGCTTTGCTTCTCACTTTAATTTTCAGTCTGCTCCTCACTTTACTTTTCTATTTCTAAATTTATTTCTGTCTGCTTATAATGGTCTCTTTAAGCGTGTGTTTCTGTTTCTCACTGTTGTTTCTCTAACTCTATGACTAGTTCCCTTTATTTCCCTATTTCCTTCACATCTATCTTCCTCTATTTCTCTCTCTAAGTCTAACTCCTTTTCTCTCAACTTTATTTCTAACTTTGTTTCCTTTCTAGCTATAAAATAAAAAAGCAGCAGTAGAAACTTTTGGGCTCCCTGCAAATAAAAACACCCAAACTTAAAATAATTATTTAAATAATTATTCAACTAAAATCATTTACTCCCTGGGCTTCTACTGAAGCACCAGACTTTTTTTTTTTTTTTTCTTCTTTGTTGTATATATGCTATATAGGTCCCAAATTCGTACTCCAGATGGGAGTACCAAATACTTACCTCGATGGACTATTACATAACTACTCCCATCTGGAGCCCTAATTAAATTGGGCAATTAACTAATTAGTTAATTGGATAATTTGGATATTTTCTGGCATGCCGCCGCCATTCTATATCATCCTGAAGCCCGCTCCTCACACAAATAACAGCTCCTCCCATGACTCCCGTGCTCACAGCACGCCGTGGTGTATCACCGCCATAACACACCACGGAGCCCCCAGCACCGCCCCTCGCACCGCCCCCTCACGCAACACACTCCGTCCCCGCCCCTCGCAGCGCCCACATCCACCACAACCACCGCCCCTCCTGCCGGCAGGAGCCGGGTTGGGGCTGCTGGCACTGCCAGCATGGCCGCTCAGCCGCGGGTCGGCCGACCTTCCCAAGATGGCCGCCGAACGGGCGGGAAAAGTCAAGGACCCCTTTGGGTGTTTATTCGACGCCTGCGCGAAAACGCGATCCCAAAACCCCCCCGGAGCGATTTTTCGCGGCTTTTCCAAGCCTGCCGACGCCTGCCGCGTGCTCGGCAGCGCCGCGGGGGGGCGGGAGCCCGGCGGGTGCAGACAGGCAAATGTTAAAAATGCCTATTTCTCCCGGGGTCCTTCCGATACCACACTCAAGATGGCCGCCGGGCCGCGGGACGCCCGACCTTCCCAAGATGGCGGCAAAAAAAGGGCGGGAAAATTCAAGGACCCCTTTGGGTGTTTATTCGACGCCTGCGCGAAAACGCGATCCCAAACCGCCCCCGGAGCGATTTTTCGCGGCTTTTCCAAGCGTGCCGACGCCTGCCGCGTGCTCGGCGGCGCCGCGCGGGGGCGGGAGCCCGGCGGGTGCGGACAGGCAACTGTTAAAAATGCCTATTTCTGCCGCGGTCCTGCCGCGGCTGCCGTCTGGAGAGTGGCCCCTCTGCATTGCCGGGCTCCCGTTCCGCCGCCTGTTCCCCGCTGTCCTGCGGCCCGGGGAAATGGAGGGAAACAAAAATGCATCGAGGAAGAACCATGAGCCGAGCTGCCTGAACCATCCCCCTGCCCGCAGCCGGGCGCAGACAGCAGGAGGAGGCAGCTGTTCTCTTTGACAGGAAGGTGAGAGGGGCAGGGCGGGGCGCGGGACACACGGTTTGCCGGGCTGGGCTTCCCGGGGGGAGTCTCAACTCCCCGTTTTCAGCTGTCGCTGAGTGTAGCCTGCAGTCCGGGCTGAGCCAGCTGGGGACGGTCTCCAGGAACTGCTGCTGCTGCTCAAAAGGACAGCTCGCAGCAGCCTCCTGTCGTGTTTGCTTGAAAGCAGCTCTGGTTCTGGCTGGGCAGAGTTGGAGTGTGTACGGGGATAGGGAAAGGGCGTAGGGGCGAACGGGGCCGCTTCTTTCCGGAGGACCGAGGCCAGATTGGGGCTGGGACAGGGACCGGCATCGCCGCGTGCGGGAAGAGCCGCTCCGGGAGGAGCGCTGGGGCCGAGCCGGACGCTGCCGCTCCAGCTGCGGCCGGCCAGGGTTTCGGGTCCTGCCGGGGCTCCGGGTACGGTGCCTCTGCGGCCGCGGGGAGCCGTGGCTATGCTGGTACCGGGCCCGCCAGGAGCAGAGTCTGGATCGCGGCTGCAAGTGGGTGGGGTACCGGCACCGCCCCGAGCCCGCCGCTCCCTCAGCGCCGCCTGCAGTTCTCCGTGCGCGCTCCCGGAGCGGCCCCGCATCCCCTGCGCACAGCAGCGCCCGCCTCCCCCTCCCTCTGCCCGCAGCCCCGACCGCCGCGACCCCGCCGAACAAGCGGGGCTGCATCGCCGCTGCCCAGCGCGGCCGCTCTGGGACAGGCGCTGGAGCCGAGGCCGGCGCTGCCTCTCCCGTTCCGGCTGTGCCCGGGACGGGGCTGGAGCCCCACCGGGGCTCGGTCCCGCTCTGGCGGCTCATCTGACACCTGCCGGGTGAGAGGTGGTACTCTCCCTCCTCTCCCCCCCTTCTTTGCGGCTCGCACTCCCCACTGGATAAACCCTGAGTGTGTAAAAGCCAGTGAAAACTGTTCTTTATTTCCAGACCCTCCAGTTGCCAAGAGCCACGAGGATCATCAAGTCAAATGATGAGAAGTGATTGCTCTAGCTGGGCATTGAAATGCAGAATCCTGGCCTTCTCAGCACCCTGCTCCAAGCACCTGAGCTAAGCTCAGGGTCATGAAGAAGGTCCTGCTTGGGATGGGAGTGGCTGCCAGCAAGGGAATTCCTATACAAATGCAGCTCCTTCTCTGCTGCTAATGCTGCAGATGCAGATCCACCCCTGCAATGGCTCTAAGGCAGAACTGACTGGCAGCTAACATGACAGCAACAAACTCTTCCATAACCCTGATTTTCCTGCCCTTTCCAGGATTTATGTAACAGCTGTAAATTTGCTTGTGCAATATCCCTTTGCAGGGAGAAATAACCAATGTCAGGGCGTGAGGCTTCCCTTGCTCCATGGCTGAAGTTCTGGAGAGTTGCAGAGGGTGTTTCCTGCAGGTAAGTGTTGCCAGGCCAAAGTGATGGCAGCTGCTGAGGCCAGGGCTGCTTTTCTTTCTGCTTTTCTGGCCGAGTTGCAGGAGAGGGCGTGGTGTCTCCCACCTTCAACCTGCACCCGGGGCTGTCACCACACCCCTGACAAGGTGGCAAAGGCCACTTTGGACAGAGCTCTCTGGCTGCCAGGCATTGGGGACTGCAGGCACAAGGGCAGCCTGAAACCAGAGCAGATCCCTCTGGAATAGCAACACTCTGGGGACAAGTGGGGACTTAACCCACAGCACAGGCAGGACCAGGGGCCCTCCAGTGCAGGCTGGCAAGGCTGGAACTGTTTGGTTTGGCTGCTCGAACACCAAAGTTTTTGTCACAGATGGGATGAGTTCAGTGGGTTTTCCTGTCCTGAAAGAGAGGGGAAAATGGAAATTAAGCCTACCGGAACCCAAAGGCTCTTGGCTTTACCACTTCTGATTGCTCTCTATTGGGTTTTATCCATAGAAAATGAGAGAGGGCATCAAATAAAAGTGCCCTTTTTCAACACTTTATTCCCTACTATTTTCATACATAAAAAGGATGCTTATTTTTTCTTATTGCATTCTTTGTCTAATTTCAACAGAACCCTTTTCAATCCAGGCCTCAGTCGTGAGTTACCGTATCCTTTGCCATCGGACTTTGGACAGAGGAAGAGAAGGACCTGTTCCACACAGGTGTCATCCAGCAGGGAACACCCCCGTGCCAAGCATGCTGCCTCTTTTCCCATTTGGATTCTGGCTCCAATCCAGTCTGAGTTTTGCCTCATTTTCCGTGTCTAGAGACAGGAAATTGTCCCAGTCAGGGTGTGAGACCTTAAACATTGATTGGAGGGGCTGTGAGTGGGATTCCAGCAGGGAATTCACAGTTTCACAAATAAAAATTATTCTAGGGAGCAGCACTGAAAAGTTGGGAGCTGCTGCTTTACCACACGGTGTCAGCAACAGAGAGAAAACACAAAATGTGTATCCAAAAACAAGGATAAAATGATTCCTCCTGCTTTGAGTGGGACCAGAGCTACTTCTGCCCTGGAGTGACAAAGAACTTCTCCCAGAGACCCCTTGAAAACCCAAAGTGCAGCAGGGAAGGAAGGAAAGGCACCTCTGCCTCACCTGCTGGGGGCAGCACAGGTCCCACTGCTCCTGAGACTGGAACTGTGTCTGGAGCCAAAAGCACCTTCCCAGGCTGGAGGGGCTTTCCTAAAGCACCACCTCTGGGAAGCAAAGGGCTACAGAAGGAAAGGGAGCAGAAATTTACAATAATAATACTAATAATAGAAACAACAACAACAGTAACCATATTGGGGAACAGCAGCAAAGGGAGCAACACTAACCCCAAGGGAGCAGGAAGGATGCTGAGCTTAAAAGGAGGCTTGAGTGAGGCAGCATCTCTGAAGCACAGCTCCAGGTCTGGGTTTCCAGGAGCAGTGCAAACTCACACTGTCCAATCCCTGGATTTGCCTCCTGCCAGCCCTCAGCACCTCGGGCACGTTTGGCTTGAGCGCTCCAGTGCTTCTGCCTCGAGGGATTGGGAAAATGGGCATTAAACCCCTTCCCACAGGGCTGGCTCTGAGCTCTGGCTGGGGAATGCTTTGGGCACCTCTGGCATTTCAATGAAATCAGTTTCCATCTTTTTGAAGAGACACTGAGTAAACCCAGGGCACATAAATAAAGCTTTCTCCAGCAAGGCAGCCCCAGGGACTACACAATTACTCCTCTGCCTGGTCAAAACAAACCATCAGCCGGTTTTTGGGGACAGACTCCAGACTCGTCTCCCTCCCTGGCTGTAAAACCCTTGCAGAGGCTTTGGAGTTCGTACAAGCTTGTCAGGATTTGGATCTTTAATTTAAATTCCATTCATATACTAAGGAATTGGAAGGACACAGACTGCTGCATGCAGAAGGGTCAATGCAATGTGTGTGCCCTCAACTACAGAGGATGAAACCAAAAACCAATTTTGCTACACAAAACCAAATAGAAAAGATTAGAAGATATGATATCACAGACTAGGAAACATTTGACTGCCTTTGAATGCAGTGCCCCAGAACTCAAATATTCATTAAAAAAGGAAACACGCACAATATGAACAAAAGCACCAAGTATTAGACAAACCTTTCCACACAATTGTCATTTACTGGAAAATGGTTTACCCAAGGCTCTTTGCCTCATCATGAGCCTCTCTCCATCCTCGGGGTCACTGCACTCACTCCAGGGTACCTGGCAAAAAAGCAAGCTGAGACTTTGTGGCTTCCCTGGCATCTTCCCCCTCTGGCAATCTAGAGCAAATCAGAGCCTCCAAGGGAGGCATAGACCCACCTGCAAGGGCGAGGACTGTTCCACGTCTCCAGAGTCTCCGTGTCAATATTCAATCCCCAAGAGCAGCAGCATTTGCCAGTCTAGGTAGGCAGAACACAGCATCAAGCAATGGTGCCCATTACCCATCGCATGCCTGAAATGCGGCTGTCCC
>CM031876.1:3301486-3314874 GCA_018697195.1 Certhia americana
AAATGTTTGTGTTTTGGCAGCACAGCTAGGTAGTGGGATTATCTGTTGGCATTACTTTGATAATTATTTCTTAGCGATTATTTGAGTAGTAGGTCACACTTGACTGAGTAGGGTGTACAGGGACAAGCAAGGGCAAAGAGAGTGTAGGTGTTTATTGGGACCCTCATAATGAGGGCCGGTATACATGATAACAAAATGAGATCAATACTAGACTCCTGGGTGTTAGTATGGGGCTCTGTATGGTGCTGGGCGCGTTCCAACATAGAATATTGGTATTGGGGCACAGTTAGAAGTTTGCTGAGTACTGATTTAGCCCTTTAAAATGCTGAAAGACAGAGAGTCTTCCTGCAACTAATCTTTTAAAGTGATGAATGCGGGACGTTTTCCTCATTTAACTGGTACAATTCAAGAATATTTCGCCCTGAAAGTTAATCCCCTAACATGCTGAAACGAGGTACTTCCTCTCTTTAAAATCATGTTATGGGAAAAGGTTATTTTTCTCTCTATTCAAACCCCCTGACTGAGCGGGCAACCGATTGTCCCAGTCCACTTGAACATTGAGAAGGGTGAACCACAAGAGTTACCTGTTACTTCAACACCCATAAATACGCTGCTCTCCTACCCCTACCCCAAGGGCTCCCCGGACTATCAGAGTACCCTGCACATGTTGCCCGGGAGTTGCCTCTGAAGCAATTGCTCGTACCTGCTGCACTTGGCGTGAGGGGATTAAGATATAGAGAAAGGTTCTGCGCTCCCCTCCTCCCCTACCAGCCCCTGAAACAAACCGGGCTGTCACCTTTCTTTCCGTAGAAGCTACCGTCCTTCTTGTCCGTGCCCGTGGCCAAAATTTGATATTCTGCCATCCAAATTATCTAAGCCCTAACGTTTTCATTGCCGAGGAATTTTCACGATCGTAAGCGGTACCTGTTCATCCCGCGAGGTGGGCGTGGACGCTGAGGAGGCTCGCCATCGGAGGAGACTTCCATTTAAGGAGCACTCCTCACAGCGCTGGTACTTTTACGTTATTTGTCCCCGCCAGTTATGTCGTCCCTTGCTCACGGCCCCGATTGTGAGGGTATGTGTTCCTCTTCTCCGTGAATCGCTTTGTTTCCCCGGGCTGCTGTGTCACCCGCGCGGTCCCGCTCCCAAAGCCGCTGCTCCGCTTTTCCGGTACCGCTGCCAGCAGCCGCGGCGGGAGCGATCCCGCCTCGGCTCGGCGCGATCCCGCCCCCGGCACCGCTAACTCTCTCCGGCCTGCGGCTCTGCCGCTTTCCGATCGCCCCGGCTGGCACCAGCTGGCCCGCGGGCTGTCCGACGTCTCCGGCCCCTAGCCGGCGGGGCAAGGTACCGAGGAGGAGCCGGGTGTGCCGGTGGGGGGGGGTGCGGCTTCCCTGGTACAACCGCACTACAGATCCAGAATTCCTCGCGCCCAGGGTGTCTCCGCTTCCGTCCCCTTTTACGGCCGGCGGTGCAATGGGTGCGCCGTGAGGAGACGGAGGATTTCGGCCTGAATTTCGCTCATTTCCAGAGTGAGTGTGTTTGTGGAGGGAAGGAGGAAGGAGGGCGGAAGTGAGTAATTCGTAATTCCATCCTCGCAGTTTCCCGGCAGCAACGGATCTCTGCTCTGGGGCGGGGACAGCCGCACTTTCCAGGCATGGCATGGGTAATGGGCACAATGCTTGATGCTGTGTTCCTGCCTACCTCGCCTGGCAAATGTGCTTTCTAGCTCTTGGTGATTGAAAAAAAATTATTTTGACACGGGACTCTGGAGACATGAACAGGAGTCCCCTCGCCCTTGCATGTGGGTCTATGCCTTCCTTGGACGGCTCTGATTTGCACTGGATTGCCAAGGGGGAAGATTCCAGGGAAGCCCAAAGTCCAGCTTGCATTTTTTGTTGCCAGGTACCCTGGAGTGGTGCAGTGACCCCGAGGATGGAGAGAGGCTCAGGATGAGCAAAGGCCTTGGGTAACCATTTTTCAGTAAATGACCATTGTGTGGAAGGTTTGTCTAATACTTGGTTGCTTTTGTTCATATTGTGCGTGTTCCTTTTTTTAATGATATTTGAGTTCGGGGGCACGTGCATTCAAGGCATTCAAATGTTTCCTAGTCTGTTATATCATATCTTCTAATCTTTTCTATTTGGTTTTGTGTAGCAAAATTGTTTTTTGGTTTTCAAATCCTCTGTACATGAGGGCACACACATTGCATTGACCCTTCTGCATGCAGCAGTCTGTGTCCTTCCAATTCCTTAGTATATGAATGGAATTTAAATTAAAGATCCAAATCCTGACAAGCTTGTACGAACTCCAAAGCCTCTGCAAGGGTTTTACAGCCAGGGAGGGAGACGAGTCTGGAGTCTGTCCCCAAAAACCGGCTGATGGTTTGTTTTGACCAGGCAGAGGAGTAATTGTGTAGTCCCTGGGGCTGCCTTGCTGGAGAAAGCTTTATTTATGTGCCCTGGGTTTACTCAGTGTCTCTTCAAAAAGATGGAAACTGATTTCATTGAAATGCCAGAGGTGCCCAAAGCATTCCCCAGCCAGAGCTCAGAGCCAGCCCTGTGGGAAGGGGTTTAATGCCCATTTTCCCAATCCCTCGAGGCAGAAGCACTGGAGCGCTCAAGCCAAACGTGCCCAAGGTGCTGAGGGCTGGCAGGAGGCAAATCCAGGGATTGGACAGTGTGAGTTTGCACTGCTCCTGGAAACCCAGACCTGGAGCTGTGCTTCAGAGATGCTGCCTCACTCAAGCCTCCTTTTAAGCTCAGCATCCTTCCTGCTCCCTTGGGGTTAGTGTTGCTCCCTTTGCTGCTGTTCCCCAATATGGTTATTGTTACTGTTGTTGTTGTTTCTATTATTAGTATTATTATTGTAAATTTCTGCTCCCCTTCCTTCTGTAGCCCTTTGCTTCCCAGAGGTGGTGCTTTAGGAAAGCCCCTCCAGCCTGGGAAGGTGCTTTTGGCTCCAGACACAGTTCCAGTCTTGGGAGCAGTGGGACCTGTGCTGCCCCCAGCAGGTGAGGCAGAGGTGCCTTTGCTTCCTTCCCTGCTGCACTTTGGGTTTTCAAGGGGTCTCTGGGAGAAGTTCTTTGTCACTCCAGGGCAGAAATAGCTCTGGTCCCACTAAAAGCAGGAGCAATCATTTTATCCTTGTTTTTGGATACACATTTTGTGTTTTCTCTCTGTTGCTGACACCGTGTGGTAAAGCAGCAGCTCCCAACTTTTCAGTGCTGCTCCCTAGAATAATTTTTATTTGTGAAACTGTGAATTCCCTGCTGGAATCCCACTCACAGCCCCTCCGATCAATGTTTAAGGTCTCACACCCTGACTGGGACAATTTCCTGTCTCTAGACACGGAAAATGAGGCAAAACTCAGACTGGATTGGAGCCAGAATCCAAATGGGAAAAGAGGCAGCATGCTTGGCACGGGGGTGTTCCCTGCTGGGTGACACCTGTGTGGAACAGGTCCTTCTCTTCCTCTGTCCAAAGTCCGATGGCAAAGGATTCGGTAACTCACGACTGAGGCCTGGATTGAAAATGGTTCTGTTGAAATTAGACAAAGAATGCAGTAAGAAAAAATAAGCATCCTTTTTATGTATGAAAATAGTAGGGAATAAAGTGTTGAAAAAGGGCACTTTTATTTGATGCCCTTTCTCATTTTTTATGGATAAAACCCAATAGAGAGCAATCAGAAGTGGTAAAGCCAAGAGCCTTTGGGTTCCGGTAGGCTTAATTTCCATTTTCTCCTCTCTTTCAGGACAGGAAAACCCACTGAACTCATCCCATCTGTGACAAAAACTTTGGTGTTCGAGCAGCCAAACCAAACAGCTCCAGCCTTGCCAGCCTGCACTGGAGGGCCCCTGGTCCTGCCTGTGCTGTGGGTTAAGTCCCCACTTGTCCCCAGAGTGTTGCTATTCCAGAGGGATCTGCTCTGGTTTCAGGCTGCCCTTGTGCCTGCAGTCCCCAATGCCTGGCAGCCAGAGAGCTCTGTCCAAAGTGGCCTTTGCCACCTTGTCAGGGGTGTGGTGGCAGCCCCGGGTGCAGGTTGAAGGTGGGAGACACCACGCCCTCTCCTGCAACTCAGCCAAAAAAGCAGAAAGAAAAGCAGCCCCGGCCTCAGCAGCTGCCATCACTTTGGCCTGGCAACACTTACCTGCAGGAAACACCCTCTGCAACTCTCCAGAACTTCAGCCATGGAGCAAGGGAAGCCTCACGCCCTGACATTGGTTATTTCTCCCTGCAAAGGGATATTGCACAAGCAAATTTACAGTTGTTACATAAATCCTGGAAAGGGCAGGAAAATCAGGGTTATGGAAGAGTTTGTTGCTGTCATGTTAGCTGCCAGTCAGTTCTGCCTTAGAGCCATTGCAGGGGTGGATCTGCATCTGCAGCATTAGCAGCAGAGAAGGAGCTGCATTTGTATAGGAATTCCCTTGCGGGCAGCCACTCCCATCCCAAGCAGGACCTTCTTCATGACCCTGAGCTTAGCTCAGGTGCTTGGAGCAGGGTGCTGAGAAGGCCAGGATTCTGCATTTCAATGCCCAGCTAGAGCAATCACTTCTCATCATTTGACTTGATGATCCTCGTGCCTCTTGGCAAGTGGAGGGTCTGGAAATAAAGAACAAACAGTTTTCACTGGCTTTTACACACTCAGGGTTTATCCAGTGGGGAGTGCGAGCCGCAGAGAAGGTGGGGGAGAGGAGGGAGAGTACCAGCTCTCACCCGGCAGGTGTCAGATGAGCCGCCAGAGCGGGACCGAGCCCCGGTGGGGCTCCAGCCCCGTCCCGGGCACAGCCGGAACGGGAGAGGCAGCGCCGGCCTCGGCTCCAGCGCCTGTCCCAGAGCGGCCGCGCTGGGCAGCGGCGATGCAGCCCCGCTTGTTCGGCGGGGTCGCGGCGGTCGGGGCTGCGGGCAGAGGGAGGGGGATGCGGGCGCTGCTGTGCGCAGGGGATGCGGGGCCGCTCCGGGAGCGCGCACGGAGAACTGCAGGCGGCGCTGAGGGAGCGGCGGGCTCGGGGCGGTGCCGGTACCCCACCCACTTGCAGCCGCGATCCAGACTCTGCTCCTGGCGGGCCCGGTACCAGCATAGCCACGGCTCCCCGCGACCGCAGAGGCACCGTATCCGGAGCCCCGGCAGGACCCGAAACCCTGGCCGGCCGCAGCTGGAGCGGCAGCGTCCGGCTCGGCCCCAGCGCTCCTCCCGGAGCGGCTCTTCCCGCAGGCGGCGATGCCGGTCCCTGTCCCAGCCCCAGTCTGGCCTCGCTCCTCCGGAAAGAAGCGGCCCCGTTCGCCCCTACGCCCTTTCCCTATCCCCCTACACACTCCAACTCTGCCCAGCCAGAACCAGAGCTGCTTTCAAGCAAATACGACAGGAGGCTGCTGCGAGCTGTCCTTTTGAGCAGCAGCAGCAGTTCCTGGAGACCGTCCCCAGCTGGCTCAGCCCGGACTGCAGGCTACACTCAGCGACAGCTGAAAACGGGGAGCTGAGACTCCCCCTGGGAAGCCCAGCCCGGCAAACCGTGTGTCCCGCGCCCCGCCCTGCCCCTCTCACCTTCCTGTCAAAGAGAACAGCTGCCTCCTCCTGCTGTCTGCGCCCGGCTTCGGGCAGGGGGATGGTTCAGGCAGCTCGGCTCATGGTTCTTCCTCGATGCATTTTTGTTTCCCTCCATTTCCCCGGGCCGCAGGACAGCGGGGGACAGGCGGCGGAACGGGAGCCCGGCAATGCAGAAGGGGCCACTCTCCGGACGGCGGCCACGGCAGGACCCCGGGAGAAATAGGCAATTTTAACACCTGCCTGTCCGCACCCGCCGGGCTCCCGCCGGGCTCCCTCCCCCCCGCGGCATCGCCGAGCCCGCAGCCGGCGTCGGCACGCCTGGAAAAGCCGCGAAAAATTGCTCCGGGGGCGGTTTGGGATCGCGTTTTCGCGCAGGCGTCGAATAAACACCCAAAGGGGTCCTCGAATTTTCCCGCCTTTTTGGCCGCCATCTTGGGAAGGTCGGGCGTCCCGCGGCCCGGCGGCCATCTTGAGAGTGGCATCAACAGGACTCCCCTTCTGCCGGGCTGCGCACTCGGGCCGTGGCTGCAGTACTGCTCTCTGCCCACCAGGCGGCAGCACTGCCGGCGAGCTCACCCACAGAAGGGAGGGAGGCCAACAGGAACGCGTCCAACCCGCTCCGAACAATCCTCCACTCCCAATGATCCAAGATAACCCCGACCGAAACTAAAGAAATCCTGCCTGTAACCAAATAAAGCCAAAAAACCTCCCTGTGTTTTAAACAATATTTCAATATTTTTTATACCTAATTTTTCCATATTTTAATTTATATTTGTATCCATTTATATTTATATACTTTATATATCTATAGAATTATATATGTATCATAATATATTATTATACAATATGTACAATATTCTTTACATTACATATTGTATAGATATTTATATTACCTACATTTATTTATATTTTATGTATATATATTTCTATATCTTTATATATTTATTGTATGTTTCCATAATTATATTTCCATATTATTTATATTCACATTATTTATAAATTTACCCTGCCTCTAATCCAATAGGAAGCAAACAACCCCTTTTTCTTGAACAGTATTATTTTTATATCTCTATTCTTCATATTGGTGTCTATAATTTATATTTATACATTATGTTCAAGTATGCTATATCTATATGATATTATATTACAATAATACATATATATAACACTATTTTTATTACTTTATTATGTATTTGTATATTTGTTTTTTATATTATTTATATTTGTATTATCTCTTCTAACCCCCCCCTGCCTCTTACCAAATAAAACCAAATACTTTTATTTCAAACTATGGTTAAATATTATTTATGTTTCTATTTTATAATCATATTCATAATCTATATTTATATATATTATAATAACACATCAAATCTTATTTATATTATATATAATTTTTATATGTGTAGATATTATTATAGTTATATTTATTATTTATTTATATTTATATTTATATATTTATCTTTACAGTTTAATATTTATTTTTCATTTATCTTTTAGTCTATATTTTAAACTGTAGAGATTCATTATCCCTACACATTGGAGCCACAAAATATAAAACCTTAGTCAACACTAGTATGCCAGACACACTAATCCCATCACAGTATAGCAAAACAAAACCTATTTCTATTGCCAATGTAACAAAAAATGCACATTTAACCCTTCAATAACTAAAATAAATCTAACTAAAAAAAACCCCCAAAAATACCACTATAACTAGCCCCAAAACACCATATATCCTAAACATTAACCTCCTCCCCAAAAAATATTTCAAAACCCCAAAAAACTCAAATACACATTTAAAGTAAAAGAACTACTAATAAAAAATTAAAAAAGAAACACATTAAAAGATAAGTCAAACCAACTCATTGAACTCAGAACTGTACAACTAACCCTAAACATTACTAAAAATCCCACCCAAAGCTCTACATTTATACACTAATTCACACATCATAACCAATACTCTATAAAGATAATTTTAAAAATAAAACAGAGGTAATGAAAACCATAAAAATCCCCAATCTAAACTACTAAAACATTCAAAAATATCACTACCTGGATGAAATAAAAAAATGATCTCTTAAAACTCACCACAGAAATGCCCATGTCCAGAAAAATATGACTTATAAAGCCCACCAAAACAAAAATAAATCCAAACTTATCAACACCTGGACCAAGAAGCACAACATTCCAGAATTACACCAGGTCCCTTATCGTATACTAACTACAGACAAAATAAAACAAAACCATCGATAATTAAAAACATCCTGAAAAGCACTAAATTAAAAAACAAACTATCAAAAATTAAAAACTGCATCTAACAAAAGCCATCTAATAAATTTACACTCGAAACTCCACCAGCCAAGCTGGCTGGCCCTACACAACCTGAACCCCTTGTGCAATAAACACAAACCAAAATCCCAATTGCACATATCAAAAGTTTATTTAAAAATCCTGTTCCAATGAACGCCACATCAAACACAAACAAACCCATCCATGAAGGTGTCCTGACCCAAACCCCAAACTCAGACCAGTAAACAACCCCGAAACAAGTAAAGTAAACAAGCCAGCCCACTCTACACATACAGACAGCTGGCCTGGAGCAAGGCTCATCCCCAAGAACCGTCACATCGATGGCCTCGGACACTGCCACTGCCCCAGGGACAGCGCAGGCACCTCCTGCACTCCACTGCCCAGCACAGCAATGAGACCAAGCCAGAGCTGCTCCTTCTACCCAACGCAGAGGGCAACCAGAGATAGCAGAGTTTAACAAAGACGAGAGCCCGCTTAGACACCACCTCCAGCTCCGCAAGCATTGGGTTATTCAACCGCCCACCTTGGAGTTGAACTGATCTGCAACTGAAGGGCAGCTCGGGGCTCTCCTCAGACATTCAGAATGAGCTCGGCTACTGCTGAGCAGCATCCAAAAACTTGCGAGAGCAGAAACTGCCTCACAAACCACCCTGGAGCCATGGAAGCTCCTCTGGCAGGTACATCAGGAACAAAATAATTGAGTTAACCCAACAGAAAAGGATGTAGGGCTCCTCCCTACAGGCTAAACCGGAGCACTGCTTCAAAGCAGGGCAGTGAAGGTGGAGAGGAGAAGCATTTCTAAGAGAAATGGTGGAATGCAATGGGGAAGAATGAGTAAATGCATTCCAAATTTTTGGAGGAAACTTTAAAACTCACAGTAGTAAAGTTAAAGAGTGCTGGGTAACAAAAAATAAACCAAAAGCAAACAAACAAAAAAAACACCTAACAAAACAGAAGGAAAAAAAAACCCCAAACCACTTTTTGAGGTTAATTTTGCTTTGCACCACATGGTTTGCTTTTACTGAAATGGCTTGCTTTTACTGAAAAACACTAGGTGAAACACTCATGCTTGTGTGAGAAACACTGACAATTAGTCAAATGCACAGAAAGCAAAACACAACCAAAATATCAGCATTAACACAAAAACCCCTGCTGAATTAATGACTCAAATATATACCAAGCCTTTCTTAAAGGACTGTCCCCATCAGCCTGGCTTGGTTTCCTCCCTTTGAAGTTGTAAAACAACTCCCTTTCAACACCCCATGGGAAAGCATTTACCTAATTTACAAAAAAAGCGCCTTTGCTTACACATATTTTAGCCCTGAACTTGCAAAAGACCTCCACCAAACAATTCACCACGCAGAGACAGCTATAAGAGTCACTCTGGTCTTGGAACACGAGTCAGGCTAAAGCTGTGGGGAGGAGAAAACCAAAGAGGACGCTTCATGCTGTCGCTCTGGAAAGTGCAGAATGGCAGGGAGGGTTTTTATTAGCTCGGGAAAGCGCACGCCCAGTTCAGTGCACACGGAGTAGCGGGGGGGGGCAGGAGATGGATGCTGTGCTTTCAGAGACAAAAATATAAATCAATATTTTCAGGAAGCCAGAAGCCTACAGGCTCAGAAGCCTTTGTTAAGAAAAATCCCCCGGGGTATCCTCCTAAGGGAGGCCAGAGGAACTCCTGGGGTGGGACACAGCCTCGGGCAGCGCCGCTCCCCCCACCACCCCAGCACAGGCCACCCGAGGCTTTCAGCTCCCCAGGGTCCCTGGAGCACCTTGTAATGTGGTGGCTGTAATCCCCATCCCCACTGGCTCCAGCATGTCCCTTCACAACTGCTTTAGGCCAGGGGACCTCTTCACCCCTCAGCTGTGATCAAAATGGACAAAAATGTGGGGGTTGGAACTGAGGGTCATCATGGAAACTGCTCCCATCTCCAAAATGGTGCTCAGCTTGGTCTTCTTTCTCATGGCTTCTCTAAACCAAAGAACCAAAATATTCTTCCCCTAGCAGGTGCTCAGGTACAGGAACAGGCATCCCAGAGAAGTGGTCATGACACAACCCTGACAGAATTCCACCAAGCCCTTGGCCTTCACACTCCTGCTACTAATTAGTTTTAATTTCATTAAATTAAATGAAATTTTTCTCCTAAAAAGAAAAGGAAGAAAGATCCCATTTCCATGGCCAGTCATGCTCTGCACCTGCTTTTCCTGAGGGCAATCATCGACATCCAACAGAAGTTTCCAGTGGAAACCAGTGCCAAAGACACCAGTGCCAAAACCAAAGCCCATCTGCAGGTTCCCTGTTAGGAGTGGCATTGCAACATCACCAGATAAGCCACCAGATGTATTCTAGCCAAATTAATTTCTTCACAGCAATATCCTGATCTGCACTCTCTCATATAATAAAGATTAAAAAAAAAAAAAAAAAAAAAAAAAAAAAGAGAGAGAGAGAGAGAAGGTAGGTTTAGGTTTGTTCATTTGTCACTTCTATTTCTATTTCCACCATCTATTCCAGCCCACTATTTTCCCTTTGCGTTCCTCCATCCTTCTAGGAAAGCTTTTCTTGTCTGTTTTTGGCTGATCACCAGGTTTATGGATGCAGGTTAATGGAATCATGTGGGGGAGACCCACCAGCCTGTTGTAGGAATCCTAAGGGATTCCCAGAGAGATGTTCCTCCTTCTCAGTGCAAAAGTGTACTAGTTTGAAAGCAAACCAGTGGGAGATTCATTCAAAGTTAGAACCACAATTTAGTAGGAAAATTAAAATAAAGGCAATAATAAAGAAACACTGGCTTAAACTGACAGAGTCAGGATACAACTTGACACCTTGTTGGTCAGGGTGGTGGTAGGAGTCCAATTAAATGGTGGCTGCAGTCCCATGGGAGTGATGGAGGTGTTTCTCTTGAAGTGGTGGTGATCCTGTCGTTAGGTCTGGTCCTTCTCTGGTCCACCTCCAGTGATGGTTATGGAAGTCTTGTCCTCTGGGAATCCAGTCATGCTGGATGGTCATGCTACTGATGGCATTCCAAACCTCAGCTTCTATCGAGGTAGGAATGCTTGGTTCCTCCCCCTGGGCGGAGCATCTCACAACGGGGTGATGTAATTTTATCAGTCCTGCAGGGAGCCCTTGATGGCCCTTGAGCAGAAGAGCGGCCCTGTAAGGAGTTATCATGGATGAGTCATGGAGATGGTAAGGAACACTGCCCCTCTTATCTTGACAGCTTATGAAGATGGTAATAGAATACATACTTTTGGCTACATCTTATATTGTAACCTAAGACACTGTGTAGCTGTCTAACAAAGGAGAGTCCTGAAATGCTGATTTTTGGGCTCTATTTCAGGGAATCCCTTAGGTACGTAGCTAATTTTAAGGAAATGCTTAATTCCTTCCCCTGAGCAGGTTTTCTTTCCCCAGCCAGAACTGAGGCAAGCACTATCTTTTATTTCCAGGGTATTCATCTGTAATTTTTCATGATCCTTGGACTCAATAAAAGTACTTCTAATTTCTTACCAGAAAACAAGTTTCTGTGGTTAATAAAATATAACTCCACCTGGAAGGATGCAAGACATCCTTTGATTCATGTTCCTTGAGTTGTCATTGAAGAGGAGTCGTAGAAGGGGACAGAATAACTTTATACAGCTGCTGGCAATAAATTATTAAAACCTTTATGAATACAATAAATTATTAAAACCTTATCTGTCCGTGTGCCTTCAGGCATTTTCTGTTCCTTTTTTGCTTTTAAAGCAATTAATCTTGCAACTGCTCATCATTTCCAGAGCCAATCTTACAACTCTGGAGAATGTGTGGAAATTGGAGAAACTCGAGTGAGCCAGTGGCAGAGGAGCTGCAGATTCACTCTTCCCACCAATGGGGGCTTGCAGGATGGAGACATCTTCAGTGGGATGTTTTCTGGGGTATTCTATTGGAAATTGCAAATTTCCTTTTTGGGACTCTCATCCCTTTTTTGGAGAGCTGCTCCTGGCTGCTAGAAAATGCATTTTCCATGTCAGTCTGTTCTTCCTTGTATTAATCCCATTACTCTCAGGTCTCTCATCTATGCCACCCCTGAATCACTTATTTCTTGCTTGCAGCCCTACTCTACTTCCTAAATAAGAAAATTTATTTTCTTAATTCATCCAGGGCGGTTGAATAACCCTTCTTTATTCAACCAGGGCGGTTGAATAACCCTACTTCCAAACAGAAAATCACGCTGCTTTTGTCTTTCTTGTCAAAATACTCTAAAAACCAAAATCTTCATTTACTTCTAGGCTTGACAGCAATGTTTCACTTCACATGAAATCATTTGGGCCCCTATAAATCATAAGAGTTCAAACCTTCATAGCCTTCCCACTTACATGTCTCCCAGTAGGACACATGGACCAGGATGCTGCTTTTGAGGCCTGTCTAGGGGGATCCCAGACTCACAGACAGAGGCTGGAGTTGGGGGAATGCTCTTCTCCATCTCTGCCCACATCAGGGAAATTTTGTATGAAAAAAGAGATAAAGAGAAGGGGTCTTCATTTTTTTCTCTGTTCTGAGTGAAAGTTCTGCGCTATCAGCTTGAGCTGTTCCCAGCATCACCTTAGTGATTATTTAAGTGCTTCACACTTGACTGAACAGCTCGATCAGGACACCACAGACTCTTGAACCATGTCAAGATACCAGCCAGCCTTATTGTTATGGCAGGGGAGTAGTTGCTCAAGTTTAAGCAACGGTGCGCAGATTTTAAGGACCCTCAGATTGTCCCAATAGGCTACAGCCTGGTGTTGAAGGTATCCTGTGGGTCTGCAGGGGCAGGATGGTGCAGCCACTGGCATTTCCAGTAAAACAGGGCTTCATCAATTGCTCCAGAAATCCCTTTGCCCAAATTCTGCAGGACTTTTTCCTGGCAAAAATAATTTGGCTTGAATTTGTAAATAGTCCGGGATCTTGATTTTGGCAAATTTATCCTTGCAGAGAAAGCTTCTCCTGGCTCCAGTACAGTTTGTGGAAGCTGGGCTGCTCCAAATGCTGTCATAGGGAGTTGCAAAGCCTCCTCTGAGCAGTGTGGAAGGAAAGCCCCATGGCTCAGATGGGGCTTCTCACCACAGGGAGGTTGGAGCAAAATCACTTAAAGAGCTGAAGATCTACTCAGTTGCTACAGATCCAACCTGAAGAGTGATACACAGGGTGATTACATCCAGATCTGAAAGGAAGCTCAGAAGGGGATGATGTGGAGCTGCCAAGAAGGCCACTGGCCCCTGTGCTGGCACTGCTGGGGCACCTGCAGTGCTGGGACAGCTCTGGAGAGACCTGGAGGGGCTGGAGAGGGGCCCAGGCAGGGAACAGGGCTGGGAAGGGACTGGAGAATTCCTGAGGGAGCTGGGAAGGGAATGGAGAATTCCTGAGGGAGCTGGGAAGGGGCTGGAGTATTCCTGAGGGAGCTGGGAAGGGAATAGAGAATTCCTGAGAGAGATGGGAAGGGACTGGAGAATTCCTGAGAGAGATGGGAAGGGAATGGAGAATTCCTGAGGGAGCTGGGAAGGGAATGGAG
>CM031876.1:3314884-3340904 GCA_018697195.1 Certhia americana
AGGGAGCTGGGAAGGGAATGGAGAATTCCTGAGGGAGCTGGGAAGGGGCTCAGCCTGGAGCAGAGGGGGCTCAGGGGGGCCCTGGTGGCTCTGCACAAGTCCCTGCCAGGAGGGGACAGCCGGGGGGGATTTGGGATCTGCTCCCAGGGAACAGGGACAGGAGCAGAGGGAACGGCCTCAGGGGAGGCTCAGGGTGGACATTGGGGAAAATAAGGAAAGGGCTGTCCAGCCCTGGAACAGCTCCCCAGGGCAGGGAGTTAAATCTCCCAACCCATGGGAGATTTAAAAGCCATGTGGATGTGGCACTTGGGGATATGGTCAGTGGTGGTCCTGGCAGTGCTGGGGAACAGTTGGACTCAATAGTCTTGGAGCAGTTTTCCAACCTAAATGAATCTGTTGTTCTATGGTTTGTGACAGGAGCACATCCTGGGAAACCCCTGGAAACTGGGATGTGATTCCACAGCTCTTTAGGAAAAGGAGTTGCTGCATGGAGAGGTCTCTGGGAGGGAACAGAGGTGGTGTTGGTAGAAGTGTCTGCACAGCAGCAGGGTGGTGGCACTGGGGTTTGCAGAGCAGCCAGGAGATGGAGCCCACATACAAGACACCACAGATTCCAACCCTGCTATCGGCAGGGACACCTTCCACTGTCCCAAGGGGCTCCAAGCCCCAATGTCCAGCCTGGCCTTGGACACTTCCAAGGATAGGACAGTCACAGTTTCTCTGGGCAACCTGTGCCACGGCCTCCCCACCCTTGCAGGGAGGAATTCCTTCCCAATATCCCATCTCTCCCTGCCCTCTGGCAGTGGAAGCCATTCCCTGTGTCCTGTCCCTCCATCCCTTGTCCAAAGTCCCTCTCCAACTTTCTTGTAAACCCCCTGTTAAGCATGCAGCCTGATCTCACCTCTCCATGTCCATGTTGAATGCAGACTTTCAGCCTGGTGTGGGGGTGCTCTGGTGAGGGGCAGCTCTGGGTATCCCCACACTAGGGGGTTTGCGGGATGGCTCATCCCACATCTTCATCTTCTCAAGGGCAAAGAGCCACTGATGGCCTTTTCCTATTGGTCTCAACACCCCTGAGTGTCAGAAGCATCCAATGACCCAAATGCAGCCCCTTTGCACAGGGGATACACACTGGGTCATGGGTGGACTCAGCCCAGACATCTGGCCTGAGTAAAGGGCCATGTGTGCAGCTCTTGTGACAAAATAGAGCACATTCTGCTGTGTGGTCACATCTCCCACTTGTGACAAGAGGGCTGGCTCTGGGGCAGAAAGAGTTTCTTGTCGTGAGTTTCTCGTCATGAAACCAGTGGAAAAAAGGGGAAGAGCACCATTCCCCACATGGTTTGTGGTTTGTGGTCTCAGCCTGCAGAGTTTGTGGTCCAGCATGGCTGGAATGTTCCTTGCTGCTGTCACCTCCATAAAATACACCCAAGGCTGCATTTGCCTGATTTTTGTCTGCCTCTGCTCTGTTTGCAGAAGTACAGTCCTGGCTGTGGCTCTCACACAAACCAATTTCCTCCTCTTCCTGAAAGGCTGGTTTGCTCACACCACAGACAAGGTGATGTGTCCTTCTGCTGAGACAAGCACACAGGAAGAATTTTGGAGCTTCCATATAATTACCTCCTGGCTCAACAAGACACCCTGAGATATGGAAACAGGAAATCATCCTGACTTTTAGATCACCCTGAGGGAGGCTATAGGTACCTCTTGCCATGGCTGGATACTCAGCTGTCTTGTCTCAGCATCTCAAAGAAGGTGGTCCTTTGGCCACAGAACCAACAAAAGGGAGACACCCCTACAAATGTGAGACCATGCTTATAAGCTTGAGATGAAGCGATCTTTGTTTTATCCATAATACACTCATGCCTCCCTCCAGAGAGTGCTTTCCTTGGCTGGTAGGTCTTCCTCATGATGCCAAGTGACCAAAGAAAAGGAAAATCCTTTCCAGAACGCAAGAGCCTGACATGGGCTTGCAGTCTGATCACTAATATCCCATTAAGCAAAAAAGACTGGATTTCAGCAGTTGTTATTTTATATTTTCACAAGAAAATAGTATTTTCTTGGTCTGGGACATCTGCCCAGTGCTATCACATGCTCTGCAGCAGAGCAGCAGGACCAGGATCCAGAACCCAAACTCCTCAACCCCCATTCCAGCCATAACTATGACATGACTCAACCCCCATTCCAGACTATAACTCTGACAGTTACATCAATGCAGTTTTTCAACTCAGATCATCCACATCTCCTGCTCAGCTTCCCGAAGAGCTTCTCTCTTCACCATGAGGTTGTTCTGCACAGGAAGGTGGGAGCAATGGGCCTATCCCCAGCACATGGGAGCCTGGTACACCAGCTCCAATACAAAACATCTAGAGATTCCTGCTTCCCACATCTCCCTCTGGAGAGGATTGCCCCAGCACATCTCGCCTGCCCATGGGGCCCCCTGCTCATAATGCCTCTTTATGAGGCTTCACAAAGGCCTTCTTGGTTCATCTCAGGCTGCTCCGAAAGGTTGCCAAGGGTGTCTTTGCAAACAATAAGGGGCCTGTGTTTGTAAGGCGGCTGCAGTCACAAATGCTTTTTTTTTGTGTCCTGCAAATGAAAATAGCTCCTTCTTTCCCAGATCTTCTGCTGTGTCTTGAAGTCACCTCTGCAGGTGGAGCAGTGTCGTGGCCATGGGGCTGCTGGGGGGAGCAAGCTCTCTCCCTTTGCTGACATCCTGCCAGCTGTCATGAGCTTTTCCTTGCTTGTGCAGTCCAAGAGGCTCAAAGAACTCTTGGCATCACCTGGAAATGCTCTTCATTATGTAATTTTGTCAAGTTATTCAGCTAGCTGGATGGAAATCCTGCTGGACTCATTGGGATGTATGTCTTCCCTAACCATGCCACCAAACCAGGCTCTTAGTGCCAGGAGAAAGGGTCTCGGAGGATTCTTGAATACATCTCCCAGCTCAGGCCAGAGCTACACAGGCTCATGGCACACTGCATTTTTGCTCCAAAAATCATTAATTCACTGAGCTGTGGAAAAACAGTGCCACCAAAAGAATTTGGGGCATCCAAGGTTCTGCAGTACTGGCCGGTGTCAAAAGGGCCTTGCAAGGCATGGATTTACTGTGCAAATGAATTTTAATCATATAAAATAAATTAAGTAGTAGCTATGAAATTCTCTTCTGTGAGGGTGATGAGGCCCTGGCACAGGGTGCCCAGAGCAGCTGTGGCTGTCCCTGGATCCCTGGCAGTGCCTAAGGCCAGGTTGGATGGGGCTTGGGGCTAGTGGAAAGTGCCCCCGCCCATGGCAGGGGAATTGGAACTGGATAACCTTTAAATTCCCTTCCAACACAAACCATTCTGTGATTCTATGATTTCCTGGACTCAGCCTCCCAGAAGCCAGAAGAAAAAAGTCTTGTAAAAGTCACATTTCTCCTTCCAACTTAAGCAGTTGTATGTGTGGCAAATTCAGAAAGCTCAGCATTATTTAATTTTTTAAGACCAAAGACACTTGCGGTGGCACAGGAGGAGACTTGGTGTTGAACTAGACTTAAAAACCCTCACATCACAGTCAGGCCAGCTTAAGAGCCCAGAAAGTCAGGGCAGAGCCTGCCCAGCCTTAGATTTTTCTCTAATCCTGGCCTGTTCAGAGACTTCCTTCCATCCCAAATTGCCGCCCTGTTTTTAAATTTAAAAAAAAAATTAAAAACCTTCATGGAAGCAGCTGGCTGAGAACAGAGCTCAAAGCACCCTGGCATGTGTCCCTTGGAAGTGAACGTCTACATGTGTCCACCAAGGAGGTGATACAAGTGGTCTGGGGCAGGAGCAGGCAGAAAAATGAAGGATATATGGCTCCATTGAGGAGCTGAAGGACATGGGAACAGTTTGTGTAGCTCACTGTGGTGTCAAGGCTAAGATAATGCCTGATGAGTGCAACCGAACTCAGACACCCTAAGGATGGGGAGAGCAGAACACAGAGCAGTCCAGGTAGAAAGTGAGCACCTCATGCACACAAAGCATGCTCTGGCTTCCCAGACTTCCAGGGTTCAAATAAGCCCCATAGCCTGACATGTGGTGACAGAGTGGAGAAATGGGCCTAAATACTCAAAAAGAATTTAAAGAAAAGAATTGCAAGATGGTTGCTCTAGAACAAAACCCCATCAAAAGTTGCATAGATGGATAGTTCTTCAGGACAAACCTGGTCCTCTATTGTGCTCCTTCCCAGGATCCAGCTGAGTTCTTCTGTTTCCCCAGGCATTCCTACATGGCCAGTGCATCAATTCCATATTTTCAGCTCTCCAGATTGCAGATGGGCTTAGGAAGCTAGGCATATTTAAGATAACTTGACAAGAACTGGTTGCACACAAATACATTTTAAAATGGTCTTGTAAAGCCTTCTTCTGTCTTGGCAGTGGGAAGATGACATAGAGGACAGGCAGAGGAGAGACAGACTTCCTACAGATTCACAGTGAAGGGACAAGGTGCAATTTGCAGGAAAAAGAAATGCAACTGGATATAAGGAAAGAAAAATGCACCATGAGGGTAACTGAACAAAGGAAGAGGAACAGGTATTTTAGGAATTTGTATAATGAGGTGAAACCTCTGATCAGTGGTTTCAAGGCAGGTGTAGGAAGGCTTGACCAACCCTCATCAACACCCTGTTTTGAATTGCTATTTGTACTGCATAGGTAGAAGTGTTGGATTAATGGTTGGACTCAATGGCCTTAGAGCTCTTTTCCAACCTAAGTGATTCCATGATTTTGAACCTGACTATATTATAATGTATCTGATCACCAAACCAGCAGAAAAAAGCCTGACCAAGAACCTTTGCAGCTTCTTGAAGCCACCTACAGCTGGAAGTAACACTTTATGTTCATTTGCTAAATTAACAACATCTCTAGATAATTTCATCCCTGGTTGCAGAGGACCTTCCCATCAGAGCTTCTCTTCCATGCTGCCTTTGTCCCGTGGTCCATCAGAGGCCATGCCAGAGGACATCACCACAACCTTTGGTGCACGGGGAAATGTGGAGACAACAGACAGTCCCCCAGCCCCAACAGATGAATCATGCTGAGGGAATGCCAGCTCTGCAGCCAGAATGATTTTCCTGGGAAAAGGGAAGAGTTTCACCCTTGGGCTTTGAGGTAACAATATTGAGGCTGCTGAGACATGGAAAAGGCATTGCCTGGAGCTAGAAAATGTCCAGCTATCTGCACTGACTTTCTGACAGCACATGAACTCATGTGATCAACAAAGGAAACCAAAACTAAGTTTACCTGCTAAAGCTTGTGAGAGCGGAGAACTCCACTCTGAGGACAGAGAGATCTGGGGACACAAAATTCATGAGCACATATTGCTGTACACTCCTCTGACCAACACTTCTCAACCCAGTATGTGCTTTCCCTGTCTTGCTCCCTGAAGAGCAACATCTTCTAGTAATGATCCTAAATGGCTGAACACATGCTTGTTTCCTAGTGAACGACAAACAACCAGATGACCCATGAATGAAAAATAAGGTGGTGACATGCTTTGAGCAACATTGTTTGATGATAAAGAGATACTGTCATGGCAGGATGAATTGTTCTACAATAGAAGAATCAGTCCCAGGAGTGATGGACTTGGCTTGCATACTCAGCTCTTGAGCAACCCTGATATGGGCTTAAATAAATCATTGCAAGAAATCATCAGGGCTGAGAATAGACCAGAATCCACAATGGCTGTGTGGTGACTGAGCATTGTTCCCACCACATGTTCATTAGCTTGGTGTGACGAGTCTAGTGGCCTCCCTAGAGTAGACAAGCTGCTTCAGCAAAGCTCTTGGGAGCAATTGCCTCCTTTCCTGGTAATATCAGGAGGATTTGGGGATGGAGACCAAACCCCTCCCTCCCTACAAAGTGCATGGTAGGAAGGCTGGATGTGAGATGAACTGCTTGGACAGAGAATTGTGCTGGCAAGTCCTCCAGGGCTTAATTTATATATACTATAAAGTCATTTACAATGGGAATATTCCCTCCTGACTCACAGCAAGGGGTGACTGGGTTTTGGCATGGAGAAAAGCACTGAGGCACAGGAGCCCCTGGATTGCTGAGCTCAGATATGCCATCAATCCATAACCATCTTTTTTGGGCCGATCTGGCACAGAGAACTTAAAGAGAAATTGGAAAATTTTTTTCTTCAGATTGTGCTGAATCCATAATTTTACTCTATTACTTTGTTAATTGCAGTACCTGAGGATTGTGAAAGAAAAAAGGAGTATCAGTGGATTTACATTCCAGTCCTACTTGCAAGACTTTGTTTTTTTCCAGGGTTATTGAGATAGGAATATTTTGCTCAGGTTTCAAGATATGCTTTTGATGAGTAGCCAGCAGGAGAGGCACTAGGGTAATATGACTGCTGGGCCTAAATCCTGAGCCATCTCAGACCCAAGCTGGGAGGTCATAGCTGATCACAGTGATCCAAAAAATGCAACTTGCCTTATCAGCCCCATGGTAAGGCTGTCCTCTTCAGCGTGGCATGATCAGTATGCCCTTTGTGATCGTAACTTCCGATGCTGCTGCAAGACCAGATAATATTATTACTAATCATTGAATGGTTGGAAAGAACTTTAAAAACCATGTCATTACAACACATGCCACAGCAGGGATACCTTCCACTAGACCAGGGTGCTCCAAGCCTCATCCAACCTGACCTGGGACACTTCCAGGGATGGGGCAGTCACAGCCTCTCCAGGCAGCCTGTCTCAGGCCTCACCAACCTTGGTGAAGAGGGAAGAATTTATTTTCAATATCCCATCTTACCCTGTCCTCTGCCAGTGTGAAGACATTCCCTTGTCCAAAATCCCTCTCCAGCTCTCTTGGAGCCACTTCAGGCACTAGAAGGGGTAGTAAGGTCTCCTTGAAGCCTTCACTTCTCCAAGCTGAACACCCCAAGCTCTCTTAGCCTGCTAGTAATAACTTAGTTATTATAGTTACTTACTAATAACTAGTAAGAGAGATCAGGCTGTTCTCACAGAAGAGAAATGACTTCTTCCACAGTAAGTATTCTCATCCAAGGAATCTTACAACCACTTCCTTTCAAGATAACCATCTCTCCAGCTAATCCACTAATGGGGAGGGTCTTTTTTAACCTCCTGAAAATCTCAGCCCCTGACTCACAAATTATTCTTTGCTCATCAAAGCTCTGACAGTCAGTGCAGCCCTGCTGGGAAACAGGATAAATATCCCCTCATTTCTATTATATTTCATAGCTTCTATGGCTGAGACTGGGCTATTAGGAGACGCTGCTCAGAGAGAGGAAGCATGAGGAAAAATTGCTGCCTTAGGGAGACACAGAGAATAATGAGGGGAAAATAGCAGCACAGGGTGCTGCCGGCATTGCCAGCCTGGACACAGGCATAGATGCCCTATGCATGATGGAGATAAATCCCCTCTGTGGCTGCCTGGATGTGAGACTGGATGTAGAACACGGATGTAAGGACAGAAGCCAGGACTTGTATCCTTTAAGCTGTGCTAGGACATAGGGCTAAACACAATGTGCAAGAACAGTTCCAGTGAGATGCTATAGGAGGTTTCCCAGCATGTACCAGGAATAGTGTGACCAGCAGGACCAGGGAGGTCATTCCTCCCTTGTACTCAGCACTGGTGAGGTCACACCTCAAGTGCTGTGTCCAGTTCTGGGCCCTCAGTTTAGGAAGGACATTGAGATGCTCGAACTCATCCAGAAAAGGGCAATAAGGCTGGTCAGGGGCTTGAAACACAAGCCTGTGAAGAGCAGCTGAGAGAGCTGGGGGTGTTTATCCTGGAGAAAAGGAGGCTCAGGGGAGACTTCATCACTCTTTGCAACTGCCTGAAAGGAAGTTGTAGCCTGGTAGGGGTCAGGCTCTGCTCCCAAGCAACCAGTGACAGGATGAGAAGTCACAGCCTCAAGCTGTGCCAGGGGAAGTTTAGCTTAGCTATTAGATGATAAAAAATTCTTCACAGAAAGAGTAGTTTGGCATTGGAACAGGCTGCCCAGGGAGAGGGTGGAGTCATCATCCCTGGAGGTGTTTCAAAAAAAGACTTGATGAGGCACACTCAGTGCCATGGTTTAGCGGATAAGGTATTGTTAGGTGACAGGTTGGACTCGATGATCTCAAAGTTTTTTCCAACCTAGTTTATTCTGTGATTCTATGATAATCCTTGATATCTTCCCTGGAAGTGTTCAAGGCCAGGTTGGACGGGGCTTGGAGCAACCTGGGATTGTGGAAGGTGTCCCTGCCCATGGCAGGGGGTTGGAATGAGATGGTCCCTTCCAACTCAACCCATTCTGTGATTGCCTGCCCATTCTATGATTCTGCTGATCAAGGATGCCAAGGGTGGTGTGGGAGCTGGAGGTGTGGGAGCTGGAGGTGTGGAGAATGATGAATCACCAGCACTTGCAGACAGTCAGGGCTGGGAGAAACACATTAAGAAGATATCCAAGAAAAATAAATCTAAAACCACAAAAGCCAAGTCTTGTATTAATTATACATATTATAATTCCAAGTCTTGTATTAATCCTGCATTGAGCTTTCAAAATTCCTGACTCCAGGTTAGGAGAGGGTTAAGAGAAAGCTCTGAGCTCTCTGACTGCATGGGATGCTCCCAAGGATGAGCTGAAGTCTCCCTGAAAGGCATCCTACCCTTTTGACCAGACTCAAAACAGAATGTCTCTCATCATTAAAGTCAATTCTTCCAGGATGGCAAGGAGGGGCATTTTCATGGCTGATTAGCTCTGCAGAGCTCAGGCTAATTCAGCTGTTATGGGCAGATATATTGTGCTCCTGCCTTGAAGTAACCAGCCTGTTTGCTGGAGTGGAAAATCGCTCAGAGCAGAAGACACTGCACCAAAAATCCTGCACTGGGGACTGAAGAATGACAAGGCTGCAAAGCCAGATGTCAAAGCCTGAAATTTCTTGTTTGTTGTCCTGACAGTGTTTATGTGTCAGATCACAGAATCATACAATCACAGGATGGTTTGGGTTAGAAAGGACCTTAAAACTCATTCAGTTCCATCCCCCTGCCATGGGCAGGGACAGCTTCCACTATCCCACGGTGCTCTGAGCCCTGTCCAACTTGGCCTTGGACACTTCCAGGGATGGGGCAGCCACAGCTTCAACCTGTGCCACCTCACCATCTTCACAGGAAACAATCTGTCTGCATTCAACTTAGAGTTGAGCCAAGAGCTGAGCTGGCTGAATGCTGGGAGTGGGGTGGGGAAGTGAGGTACTTGGATGCAGAAGTGAGATACTCAGATGCTCTGCTCTGGAAAGCCAAGTCTGATTTCACTAAGCTTTTCCTTTTCTTTCCCTTCTTCTCTAATGACTATGACCAAATCACATACAACGAATTTTTACCTTGCCTCCCTATAGCACTTTCCATTCAGAAGCAGCTGAGTGCATTTTGGGGAAGCCAAGGGCTGCCAGAAGCTATGAGGCTGTGTATGCAGTGAGAGCCTATGCCTTGTCAAGGGCATTTCCTGGTGGGAAAGGCTTTATTCCCGGTAGTTCATGCACTTGATTTAAATGTTGCACAAAAATCCTGCAAAGAGAAACTGCAGGAACTTGTCTGTGACTGGGGTCAGCAGGGGAAGGGTCAGCGCAAGGCACAGAGGGGATGGTTTCCTGAGTGTAAAATGGGGGATTTCTGGATACCTGAGGTGCTGTAGCCTGGCTTTTGCAAGCTGGAAAGGAAAGAAGGTTGCTGGTGCTGTAGGCAGCTGGTGCTAGGTGGAGTGGACTGCGGTGTATTCCGTCTAGCATCAGGGAGCTGGGATATATCAGGGCTAATCAGGAGGAGATGGGAAAGTACAGGGCTTTATCCTGTGTCTGCAAGACCTCTGTCATCTGAGAGTTGGATGCCAAAAGTAGATTTATAAGATAAGTCATGGGACTGTGATGCATTGTGCCAAGGGCAAGTGAGCTGAAGCCTTCACAAAAATCATGGAATGGTTTGGGTTGGAAAGGACCTTAGAGATCATCCAGTTCTGATGCCCTGCCATAGGCAGGGACACCTTCCACTAGAACAGGTGGCTCTAAGCCCCATCCAGCCTGGCCTTGGACAGTCCCAAGGATGGGGCAGGCACAGCTTCTCTAGACAACCTGTGCCGTGGCCTCACCATCCTTATAGTAAAGAACTTTTTCCTAATATTTAACCTGAAAAAGCTACTTGTGGGTTTGATCCAGGCATTTGGTGCAGAAACTAGTGATGCCAGTGGGATGGACAAGTCCTCTGCATAATTACAGAAGATGTGAGGGATAGAGAAGATGTCTGGGAGTATCTGTGAATTCTGGGTGCTGACAGACCTCTAGGGATGCTCTCTGTGAAATTTGTTCACATGTAGCTTGGTTTAACTCACCAGCGAAAAAGCTGGAAAGCAGAGGATTTGAAAGGCCAATTTCTATCCATCTGTAGGTTCTTAGTCCTGATTTTGTCACCATGTAGTGGAGACAGGCCAAAGTGGGGGTGACCTGAACTGTCTGGGATGAACAATCCCAGCAGCACACAGATCAGAGCACCCCAGGGGGTGAGGTTCTCAAGACTGACATGTTAGAAACGGGTCCTCTGATTTGCATACCTACTGAGGAACACCACTGGCACAGTGAAAAGATTTTCCAGCTAATATCTTGAGCCCTCCAACAAGGTTTTGCATGGCCCCATCCCTTGAGGTGTTCAAGGGTAGGCTGGATGGGGCCCTGAGTAACTTGATCTAGTAAGTGGTATTCCTGCCTATGGGAGTGGGTTAAACCATATGTTCTTTAACTCCCTTGCAACCTAAACCATCCTGTGATTCTAAATGGTTGTTACTTATGCACCTGGTCAATTCCACTGACACTGGTTCAGTGGTTCCTCCACATTCTGATGGCAGTTTCCCTCTGGAGATAAGAGGTGGCCAATGACCGATAAAACCCCATGGCTTCACCCCATCTGTAGTGTCCACCACTGTCTCCTAAGTGGACTTTGAGCTCATGTAACAGGTCTCAGGCCTGGATGACAGAGGCTAAGACAAGTTAATTAACTCAATGTCTACAAAGACAGTTCAGTTCCCTGAGAGTGCCTTCTCCTGAGTCACCCTCATCCACCCTCTTGCCTTGCCTCTTTATCAGTCATAAGCACTTCCTAGGTAGACAGATGACTTTTATAGGATCACCTCCCAAAAGGCAAATCCTCTAAAAACAGACAGCAGAGCGTTTAATCACCATCTTCACAGTGATTCTCATCTGAACACAAAACCAATTACCCCCTGTAAGCCTTTTTAATCCTTTTTCTCTATTATGAGATACCAGGCTGAGGAAAATAACACCAGCAGTCCCAGTTCTTAGATGAGGTGTTCCTCAGAAGATTCTGCAACTTTTCTAGCCATCAGTCAGGAATTTGTCATGCTTTGTGAAATTGGGCAGAAGAAGGTGAAGATATTTTCACAACAAGAAAAAGAATATAGAAACGAGAATGATATATTAACATCCCTCACAAAACAGCTTTAGAAAAAATCTAGGGCCCTGAGCAACTTGATCTAGTGAGGGACATGCCTGCCCAGGGCAGGGGTATGGAACTAGGTGGTCTTAAAGGCCCATTCCATGATTTTATGAAATAACTCTTCTCCAGGGCGGGCGGCTCCCTAAAATGGTGTCACAAAGCACAGAACACAGCATGGTACCTGTATGCAAATTAGGGAGTTTGGGGTGTTAGAGTTGTCTCAAATTATGCAGAAAACAGGTTTGCCTCTGGATGTTTGCTGTAAAATACTTCCTCTTCACCTTTATTCTGACATTTTTATAAGACAATGTAAAAATGTTCATATTCAACAATGCTGTTCTGTTTATTTATGCAACAACAATTAAGTTTGCAGGTATTTCCTGGAGAGAGCCTTCGTGTGAGGAGCTTTTGTGTTTTAACTGCTCTTAATCCTCCTGTGAACATCCTGGTTTGACACCATGGATATCAAGGCTGCAACACGATCACTGTTGAGACTGTAATGTGATCACTTAATGGTAAGTTGTTATTTCTTAGCACTTGATTATGGCAAGGTGATTTTTGTGTGTTGTTAAAATTACTCCAGCATGAAAATTCCCATTCTTTACTCCCTGGTTCCTACTCATAATTCCTCTCATCACAAGGTGAATTATTTTCCCCTCATTCTCCTCACTCTTTACCTTGAGTTCTGTGTGCAGCTGAATCACCTCTTTCTTGCTATTTTGCCCCAAAGGTATTCCATTAATTTCTAAGCAAATGTAGACTGAAAGAGTAATAAAAGTAAAATGGGGCTCATCGTGAAAAAGAGACACTTTATGTGGTCATGAGGTTTCTGTGTGAGCTAAAGGGCTGAAGGGTGGTCTGAGGAGTTGGGTTATCTATGACAACTCTGAGAGCATGTTGGCACTCCTTCATTGCTGCTGGGATCACCTTTCCAGATCATCTTTCGAACACTTTGCTCTTGTGACTCCATCCTTCCCCTGCCTTACAGTCTGAGCCTGCACCAAACAAAGCACCTTCTTTGCAGCTGTCACTCCATCCTCCATATAGCTGCAGCCTTTTGAAGCCAGAATCTGACATTTTTGCTTGCTTTTTCTTTAAGTTGCTCCTCAATCTTGCCCATGCACGGCCCCCCACAGTGCCTGGAAGGTCACCTCTTGCTGAAGGCTGCAAAAATCACAGCTCTTCAATTCTATGCTCATCATTCCTCTCACCTTCTTTGCTTGACTCCTCTATTGGCCGAGTCCTTCCTGCCACTCAGTTCTGAGGTTCCTGCAGAAAACATATTTTGTTTTGCTTGACATCCTGCACACCAAACCTCTGATCTCAGCTAAGGCCCTGAAAATACATCTGTTACGTGTATGAGGGTGTCTAACATGCATGTTACAGGCTGGAGCCCCTCTGCTCTGGAGACAGACTAGGAGAGCTGGGGGTGTCTAGCCTGGAAAAGAGAAGGCTCTGGGGAGACCTTTCTGCACGTTTCAACATCTAAAGGGGATCCAGGACAGCTGGAGAGAGTCCTTGGACAAGGGTCTGAAGTGACAGGACAAGGGGGATTGGCTTCACACTGACAGAAGGCAGGGTTAGATGGGATATTGGGAAGAAATTGGAAGGAAATTCATCCCTGTGAGGGTGGTGAGGCCTCTGGCTGCTCAGAGATGGTGTCCATGTGCCCCTGGATCCCTGGAAGCATTCAAGGCCAGGCTGGACAGGACTTGGAGCACCCTGGTCTCATGGAAGGAGTCTCTGCCCATGGCAAGGGATTGGAATGAGATGATTCTGGGATTCTAAGAACTGCAGAAATCTACAGACTTTTTTGAGCTGCTGTACATGGGTGTCTGCATTGCAGCCCTGTGGTGGGTACTCTCTCCTGGGTCTCTAAAGGCTTTCCAAACACAATAGATAATTGGACCTCACTCATCTGCAGATCAAAGCAGGGCACAGTTTTGATTTCCTGTTTCAAAGACAAAATTTGCTCTGAACGGTTGTACCCATCTTTCTTACAGGCCCCTTTAGAAGTACTGAAAGGTTGTAATAAGGTCTCCTTGGAGCCTCCTCTTCTCCAGGCTGAACAATCCCAAGTTCTTATCCTTTCCACATAGGAGAGGTACCCCAGATTTGTGATCAAACCTCTACTGACTACAGTCAGTACCTTCTGGGACTGTCTCAGAAGAAGACATAATCACAGGATGGTTTGGAGTTAAAGGGCACTTAAAGACATTCTCATTCCAACCCCCTGCCATGAGCAGGGACACCTTCCATTAGACCATGTTGCTTTAACCTGGCCTTGAACACGCCCATGGATGGGGCAGCCACAGCTTCTCTGGGCAACCTGTACTAGTGCCTTACCTCCCTCACAGGGAAGGAGTTCTTCCTGAAATCTCATCTAAGCATCTTCCAGTTGCTGCCAGTTTCACAGGTCTACCGAGGTGAGTCCCATCCTTGGGACAGAGTCAATGCTATCCATAAAATACCAAGTAACCCATAGCCCATGCAGCACTTCTGGCCTGGTGCAAGGATGGCGTTTGTGGCTCCAGAAAGGCCATCACCACTTACTCATTTCTGGAGCACAGTTCAGCCAAGGAATGCATTTTCTTGGCTCTCCCTGACTGCTAAGGACTTAACCACAATGACTTCCTAATGCCAGTCTCTGCACATCGTTAGCAAACACGTTGGCCATATCAGCAGCTGAAGCTGTTCCTTCAAGGTGGGGATTATTCCATGTGCTTATTAGTATACTTATCTGCCAGTACCAAACACAAGCTGACTCACAGATTCCCAGATAATGTTTCTATCGAATGTTTTTTCTAAAACACACAATCCTGTTATAAAGACACCCCTGGGGCGTGTCTCCTTGCGGGGAGAGCCTGCTCTCTTTTCAATCTGCATTCTCAAACACAGCAGCAGCAAGTTTTGTGTGCTCAGGGTAGATCCTTTTGGCGGAGTCTGCACAAGACAGTTCTGCTCTTTCTAAACCAGCATTTCTTGTTTTGGCAGGTGCCTTGTCATCTCCCAGTAGCTGTGAACTTGCACTTGCAGTTGCGCTGAATTAGGGGTGGGGTTTTTTTCCCCATTCCTTTTCGTCCCAGCTTTCCTCCTCATTTGTCTTTGTTCAGACTGGGCACTCACATGGTCATGCTGAGGAGAGCTCAAAGCAGTGGAAGAAATGTCTAAAAACTTTTCTGTATTTATTTCATAGATCACATTTTACATTTAAGCCACATTTATTTAAACTGAAAAAAAAAAAAAAAAAAAAAAAAGAAATCCAGCCTCCCAGACCTTTCTGGATTATAATGAAAAATCATTTCCTTCCAAGGGATTCCACAACAATCTCCTTCTTGAGCCAAATGTTTTGCTTCCTTGAACAGCTGCACAGAGCTCAAATTGCAGTAGCCACCACCCCAACTTGTGCCACAGAGCCGAGCTTTTCCAGCACAGCCTGGGAGGCAAGAGATGTGAGACCCTCCTGGGACTGTAAATAGAGTAGGAGAACAGTCTGCACCCAAAGTAACAGGATGGAACCAAAATACAGGAAGTTAGCCTCCATGAGCTGATGGCCCCTCCTTGCCTCTGACTTCATGAACTGTCATAAATCCTACACAAAACAGTTGTATGGCAGCATCTGTTTCCTATTCTGTTAACTTCTCCCTTTCCCCATGGCTTCTCTGCCCTTGCACCCAGATTTTGCAATGACTCACCCAGTGGGACAAAGGCTGCTGCAGGTCTGCTCCCAGCAGTTTATTCCTCCCCTCTGTGCCACCCAAAACCCACGCCCTGGTGGTACTCCTGATGGAGTTACACTGTCTCTACCAAGAGAGGAACAAATATGCTTCCAAGGTTCTTTTACTCCTAAAATTGGTTTAACCCCCTGTTAAACCCTGTTAATATGTTGGCATCTGCAGCTGTAGTGCAGTTACGTTGCATGAAACTATTAATCTTGATTTAGTGCTCAGAGGTGCTGATTAGTCATGTATCTTCAAGCCCCAAATATTTTTCTAAGGTGGTTTGAGCTGCTTGGTGGAAGGGGAGAAAGCTGGAAGTGGAGATTTCTTCCAACTTCTGTATTTCTGTGATTCCACAGTTCTGCTTTCTTCATCCGTAATAATTCAGCCCTGTATTTTGTGTGTTCTCTGCATATCCATCCCCCTCTTTCAGGCACTTCCTACTCTCCACTGCCATTGATGCAACCTCTAGCAAAATACCTGCTTCAACGCTGTTATTATCCTGGGCTCTATTATCCCAATTATACTTTGCCCAGCTACTTTGGAGAGGTGTTTGGAGAACTGGTTTCAGTGTAAAATCAATAACTCCTTACCGGTTTGGCCTGCCATGATAGGAGAAAGAAAAATGTGTTGATACAATCTAAACCCCAAGTTCCTTGTGTGCTGTCTCAATAAGCCTCACACCAGCCCATGGGGAAGTTCTCCTCTTCTTCAGCTGCAGGCACCAGTTTAACTACACATCTATTCCCTCCCATGAAAGTCAGCCAGACCAGTCATTCTCTTAATGATGAGTCCATGTATAAAAGTTTAGATAAAGTGTAGTTTCCTAAACTTTCTATAAATGTGAGGCTCTATATCCCAGAGATTCCATGGCTAAGGGAACCAACTTAGCCCGAGGTGGCTGAACAACAGGGCTTGCATATGTGCTGCCAACACAGTCCACAGCCAGTTATTAGGTTGATTTAAACCATCATAACTTCACCCAGGGAAGCCAGCAGCCCACCCAGGTCACTCTTAGTGCTGAATGCTGCTGTTTCAGTACTAATTTTACTTGTACAATCAAAGAATCACAGAATGGTTTGTATTGGAAGAGCCCTTAAAGACCATCTCTATTCCACCTTCTGCCATGGGCAGGGACACCTTCCACTAGATCAGGTTGCTCCAAACCCCATCCTGCTTGGCCCCGAACACTTCCAGGGATGAGGCAGCAAAAGCTTCTGTGGGCAATTTCTTCCTAATGTCCCATCTAGCCTGCTCTATTGCAGTGGCAATCTGTTCCCCTTTTTCTGTCACTCCAGCTCTCTTGGACCCCCTTTATTCACGGAATATTTGGAATTGGTCAGGTTGGAAGCAACCACAGTGGGCCATCCGTCCCAACATCCCTGCTCTAAAAGGGTCATCCCAGAGTACATGGTGAAGGATTGCATCCAGATGGTTCTTCAATATCTCCAGGCACTGGAGGTGCCTTAAAGGTCTCCCTGGAGCTTTTCATCTCCAGGCTGAACAATCCCAACTCTTGCTGCCTGTCTCCAGAGCAGAGGTGAAGTACTATATTATGAAAAAGGAGCAGCTCTCCTCTAGCTGATGGTATTTGACTGGTATGAAGCTGGAGCTCCCTTCAGGCAAGCTCTTCCAGAGCTGGGCAGGCAATGCTCCAAGTCCTAGAGCCTTGTGGTACTGGTGGGCTGTGCAATTTGCAAGACATCTCGAGGATGAGATACATGAAATGCAAGACAACATAATGTAACACATAATTCCCATTCCTCAACCTTGAACATATAGATTCAGTGCACTCCTGCTACAACAGCCTCTAGAGTAAGTCTAGCTGTGAGCAAGCAAGGTGCATGAAATTTCAGAGGCATCACCTCTGAGGGGTTTGTATGAAAAACAATAAGCATTGACAAACAACCTGCTACTGATGGAGTAGAGCCCAAATGTTACATTCAGGCATTTCTCTTCTTGTAAATGTCAGAATGAGGGTATTTGTGCTTTCATAGGATAACAGACTCATTAAGATTGAAAAGTGCCCCAAGACCATTGAGTCCAACTGCTACTCCAGGGCCACCACTACCCCATGGCCCCAAGTGCCACATCCACACATCTTTTAAACCTCTCCAGGGATGGACCACTGCCCTGGGCAGCCTGTGCTAAGGGCTTTTAACCCTTTTCATGAAGAATCCTTCCCTAATATCCAACCTTAACCTCCCTTGGCACAAGTTGAGGCCACTTTTTGTTTTCCTGTCACTTATTATTTGGGAGAGGAGCCCAACCCCCACCTGGCCGCCCCCTCCTGTCAGGGAGTTGCAGAGAGTGAGAAGGTGCCCCCTTGATCCTCCTTTTGCCCAGGCTGTGCACCCCCAGCTCCCTCAGCTGCTCCATATCAGACATGCTCCAGACCTTTCCCCAGCTCTCTTCCTTTTTCTCGACATGCTTTCAGACTCTAACTTTTTGATGATTTCTCTTTTCTACAGCATGAAGTTATGCTTCCAGTTGCTCCTTCCAGTCCTGCTTGAGAGCTGATGGAGAGCTGGTAGGCCAGCAGCACAGCACAGCACTGAAAGGCCAGCAGCCCGAGCTCCGTGGAGCTGGAGATGTGGAGCCCTGAGGCTGTTTTTGTTGGGAACACTGAGGAGTCAACCATAGAAAGAACTTTGCACTGACTGGCTTTTTTTTTTTAGCATTTCATGTACAGCCACATCAGGTCTTTGTCAGGAATGACTCTCCTGAGACATGCTGGCAGTCTTGTTAGCTTCAGCAAAGAGGCAGGTGCACAAGAAAGCCAGCCCTGCTTCTTCCCCTGGCAAGAAGCAGGTGTATATTCCAGAAGAGATTTTTTACAGGGATTCACAAAAACAGCCCTGAAGCCCAAGGTTGGTGTCTCCTGCCACTGCTGTTTCCCTGGCTGCAGCCAGGGAAGGCAGTTAAGGCTTCAAGCAGCTGAGAAAATGGAGCTCAGTATCTTCTCCCAGAGAGTGAATACCATTCCGACATCTCTCACGGAAGAGCTGGAAGGAAGTGACTTGATATGTGAGCCAGAGGAGAGAAAGAGAGAAGTGGTATTGGAATTGCACCCAGGAGAGTTTGGGTATTGTACAGGGTCTGTCTGTGCTGCAGCTGGAAACACACCTGCATCCCATAGTCCCTCTGATGGAGCCATGCCTCTTCTCAGGAAGTAAAAAGTGCCACGGGAACAGCGGTACCAGGGGCTGACTGGGGAAGGTGTTTCCACTCCAGATATGTGAGTCAGCCAGTGCTGGGCTGCGTGTCAAGGGCAGCAAACACGTTCCCTTTTGGTGCGTCGGTGAGGGTTGGGCAGCACTGTTCAACTCCCAACAGAAAGGGTTGAGGCAAGGAATTGTTGCACTTCTGAAGCCTCTGCAAATGAGTTGGGGAAGAGGAGAGGATGAGGAGGCACGAATGAAATAGCGTATCCTTCCTTCCTTTCTCTTCCTCATCAGTAGATCTCTCTAGGGGAGGTGAGACCTCCTCAAACATATGCAGCACCATCTGCCTGCCAGTCTACATCTTCGGGATGGTGTTAGCAGGCTGAGTCTTGCACCCATCGTGGGGCTGACAGGGCTCTTGCTCTACCAAACCACCACGGGCACCAGCTGCTCCCCCAGCCCCGACACCAGAGCAGGGAGTCGCTGAGATCAGACACAGCAGAGATGCTTCTCCGTGAGAAACGCAGAATGTCTAGAATGTGGCCCTGAACAATGTGCAGCCTGTCTTCGCTGTTTTGTTTGCGGTATGGTTTTGAATATACAAAACTGTCTTGCCTCCCTTTTTTTCATCCCAAGAATACCCAGATAATGCCGGCAGCTCCTATCTTTTCAGCCCTTTTCAGCCCCTTCCCTGAGCTGAATGTGGGGAGGGTTACAATACCCCGAGCTACGGCGGTGACTCTGAACGCCTTTTGTTATGCCCTTTTCTTGGCTCTGTGTTGGAAAGAAGGAGGGAGACGGAGCTGTTTGTATAGCATTCAGGCTCTAACTTGCTATTGTTGGTCAACGATCTTTCAATTACTTGCTACACTTGGGACTTTGCTCGAAAAAAGGCTGATGTAGTCAAAATGCTCCTTCCAGAGAGCAGGCTGGAACTGGATGATTCGTCTGTACAGAAGAGTTGCTTGCAAACACGGCCTTTCTTATAATAAATATTGTGCTTTGAGCATGTAGTTGGCTTTTTACCTGCAGCAAATTTACTATTCTGTGTTAGTTTTCAAAAAATATCAGACATGGCTTGCTCAAATGATTTTTCTGTTCCCAAGACATTCAAGTTACTTTCTTTTGACAGCTTTTTTTTTTTTTTTCCTTTTCCCTCTTTGTTCTTTATACAATACTTTGATTTTCGTTGTTAAGGTGGAAGTTATCTCAAAATATGCCAGGACTTTGAAGGAGGGGTTTTACAGAGATTATGGCTCTGGGCTGGGAGCCACACTTCCCAGGTCGGGCCCTAAGTTTAGTACCTGGTTTATGTAAATCAACCTCTTCCCAAACAGATACCTTGGTTTCATAGTTACCCAACCTGAGGCCATCAAATGCTGCTCTTCGGAGCCTACACATCTTCCCCCTAAAATCAGATTGAGATAAATGGGTCAAATCTTTCCATGAATCTCTTTCAAGACATGACCTCAAAATAGAAAATTTACAAGAAAGAGACAGAGCAGATACACTGTAAGTAACTTGGCCACTGAGATGCTTTTTGCTGAACCTAGATGGATCCAGCAGCCTTCCTGATTATCATCTTTAATGTCTCTTCCAACTTAAAACATTCTATGATCCTATGAAATACTGTTTTTCATTTTGAATTACATGGAATATCAAACCCCAAACTCTGTAATCCTAGAGCTCTTACAGGGCCCTGCACACAACCCAAGTTCACACAAGGTTTTCACAGTCTCACTAACCACCATGTCCTCAACAGCTTTGGAAGAGTGCACTGTTCTTCATTTTCTCTCCCAATTTCTGTGCTTCAGTAAAGTTTTATTAATAGTTTTCTCCTAACCTAAAAATCTAAAGCAACTGTGCAGATATAGTTATTATTCTGCTATTCATCATTATTGTGCCTGCAGATCTCTCGGACCTTTGTTCCTGGCAGCACTTGAGTTACTCTATTTCTGCCCTTATTAAGCACTTTTCCAAAGGACCTTTGGCCATACACATCTAAATAAAGGAAAAAAAGAGATCAAACTAGACCTCTAGCAAACTCTGAATTTATACCCAAATGTGCTTAATAATTGGATTTGTGTTGTCAAACATGCTCATAGCAGGATTTCCTGTTGGGTGGGTAGAAAATAGAGGGTTTTCGTGCCTACTCCTGCCATTCTGATGTTTGTATTAGCTGAGAAACTTGAGTGGAAAAGCTCTTTGGTATGAGGGGGACTTGTGCCAGTGTGACGTCTGGAACAGAATCAAGGGAACCCGAACAAAACAAAGGTGAGTTGTTTGTAGGAAATCTGGAGAGGAAAAAAATATGAAACAAGTCCTTCAAATGACCCCGGGAGTGTTTCAAAGGAAGGGTTGGGGCTGTTCAGCCTGGAGAAGAGAAGGCTCCAGGGAGACCTCTGAGCACCTTCCAGTGCCAAAGGGGTTACCAGAGAGCTGGAGAGAAACCTTGAACAAGGGCCTGGAATAACAGGACAAGGGGGAATGGCTTCCCACTGCCAGAGGGCCGATTAGAGTAGATATGAGCAAAAATTCTTCCTTGTGAGGGTGGTGAGGCCCTAGTACAGGTTGCCCAGAGAAGCTGTGTCTGCCCCATCCCTGGGAGTGTTCAAGGCCAGGTTGGACAGGGCTTGGAGCAATCTGGTTTAGTGACCCCACTCATGGCAGGGGGTGGAACAAGATGGTCTTTAAGGTCTCTTTCAACCTAAACCAATCTGGGATTTTACAGTAAGGCCATGCGGCAGTTTTTACATGTAGAGTTACCTCACACACCTCCACAGGCAGCAAACAAGTATTGAGTGAATACATTTTGGTCCGGGCATGGTTGTGTTTGGATTCAGACTTCACTGGTGCTGCAGAGCAGAAGCACTCAGAGGTGAAAAAAAGAGGAGTTTTGGGGAAAATTGAAGGACTTTCAACAGAAGAGACAGGATGCAAGGTGCTGGGGATTTGGGAATGTGGGCAGAGGTTGTAATGGATGGAAACAGCAGGTTGGGTGAGAAGTAGTAAAACTGGCAAAGGTGGGTTACAAGATAATCAGAAGGAGTTGATTCCAGGCCCTTGGCTAGGGAGTTATTTCTGAAGTTCAGGACTCCTGTGAGCTCATCTCAACAGCAGATAGAAAGCCTGTACAATACAGCATTATGCTTATGGAAATATGGTTTCACATGATTTTTGACCTCTGATATCACCATGACTTGATCCATTTTGATAAACATACCATTGAGCCAGCCTGCTAGGACAGATCCACTGTTTACATGTCTGTGATACCCAGCTCAGCCATGACTCAGCCATCAGCAATGATGTTCTGACCTTATTAATATCAATGTAAATCTTCTTAATGCAGACATAATTTCACCCCAGAGGCCAATTCATTAATTAACATGTCCGGCTATCCTGTCATTTGGCATATGAAGTGGGTAGTAACTTGGCTTATATATGGAGCAAATATGTGCTGAGTAAATATGGATTCAACTGCACACATAACAAGAACAGATGGGGCCATAAATGTTTGGCAGCAAGAGTGAACAGAGGTGAGTGTTAACTCCTCAGTCCAGAACTAATTCAGTGCTGGTGGTACTTGCTTGTACTTGCTTGTTTATAGTTGTCTAAAATCAACGTCCATGGAAACAGTTGTTGAATTTGTTGTTTATTTCACATACTGCATAAAGTCATGCAAATCATAGAATATCATGGATAGAGTAGCCTGAGTGGGAAAGGATCCACAAGGATCATTGAGTCCATCTCCTGACTCTGCCCAGGGCACCCCAACAACCCCATCCTGTGCCTGACAGCATTGGCCAAATGCTCCTGGAGCTCTGGGGCCAACAAAACCCTGGGGAGCCTGTTCAGTATCCAAGCACCCTCTGGGGGAAGAACCTTTTCCTAGTATTCACCTAAACCTTCCAAAACAGCTTCAACAATTCCCTTTGGTCCTGTCCTGGTCACCAGAGAGCAGAGATCAATCACTGAAGTGTTGCTTTGATGATATTATGTTTTTAGCTGTGATACACAGGGCTCTTCCATCCCCCAAGGCAATCCCCTCTCTATGTGTAGTTTGCAAAAACACTGTTGTCATGCTGTGCCTGTTGCCAGGAAAGGGTGTTTTAACCATTCTAGTACATCTATTACGAAATATTTTTGTTTTTTGAAATATAAAAAGCCCAGTCAGAACTCTGGGCTAACCTAACTCCTTCCAAATGATATTTCATGTCAGCAAGTTGCCTGTGAATAAAAAAAAACAAAACCAGAAACAAAAAACCTCCCAAACCAAACACCCCCCCCCCCCAAACACACCAACAATCAAACAAACAAACAAACAAACAAACAAAACCCCCAACAAAACAACAACAACAAACCCCCCAAATATTTTGGAACATTTTTTTGCACGCTAAAATGAAACAGATTAAAGTTAATATAACAGTAACTATCTTCTGCAGCTAATATTTGATGTAGACAGTGCCAGGGAGGGCAGTGTGATCACTAACAAGGTTAGGAAAGGATTTCTTCTCTTGTGCAACACTCACAAATGTTACTGTTCTCCCAGGTATTTGAGATTCACCACAGGCAGCTGATGAATGCTCTGTTAGCTGGGCTGTTGGCTTATTGTGGTGTCAGAACTCTCTCTTGTTCTCCTTCACTGGATGATCCTTCTCAATTATTTTTTTAAGTGATTTAAAGTTTGCTTGATAAAAAACAACCATCAACCACTGCACAGATCTAATAATTCCAGTTATCTGGTAGAAACCCTTTTGATTCCCCAAGTGCAAAAGCCTTTTGAATTGCTAATTTCCCAGGTTGCCCAGGGAAGTTGTCTGGAAGATAGGAAGGCTGCCCTATCCCTGGAAGTGTTCAAGGCCAGGTTGGACAGGACGTGGAGGAATCTGTACGGGGTGGTGTCCCTGCCCATGGCAGGGGGCAAGAATGAGACAAGCTTTGAGGTCCCTTCCAATCCAAACCATTTTGTGACTCTGTGATTCTATGACTTTTAAGGAACTCCTGTTGGGAGAAGGGCAGGCAGAGATGCAAGGACGGATGGCACCTTGTGCTTTATCCACCTAGCTGGAGAAAAGGTTACCACATAACTGTTGAGCACAGAAGCAGTTCACTAAATCTGACACCAATGAAGAGAAATTCAACTGCTATCTAGGATGGGAACAATTTCTCCAAGTTTATTTGCACCCTTACCCAATGCTTTTACTCTCTGTCTTTTGTGCAACAGCGAGCTATGTTTGCCAAAAAAGGGGGGAACAGATGTTGTGAAAATATAAGTACTGTTATCACTGATAACTGCAAGCGAACACAAACAGATGCAAGGAGAGACAAAGCACACGATGGGGGTAGTATTTGACAGCAGATGCCAACCCCAGCCCTGAGCTGGCCAATATCTGGCTAATCCTTGCAGTGTTTTAGAGCTATGCCAGAAACGCTTCCACTGGTTGGGACCTTTTGGCATCGCTTAGTGGGATCAACTGGTACTGGCAGCACCTGTGTGGCTCTGCTGGGTTTAGGTGACAAGGCTTTGTGATGGGGGTGGCTCCTGTGAGGAGGTGCTGGAGCTTCCCTCCATGTCTGACAGAGCCATGGAGGGCATGGGGATGCAGAGATCCACCTGCAGCTCCATCCACCATGAGCATGGGGATGCCTGAAGGAGCTGTGACCCCACAGGAAGCCCATGCTGGAGCAGGGGCAGAGTGTGAGAAGAGCAGTCCCTAAGGAGGAAGGAGCGACCATGTGTGATGGACTGACCACAGTCCCATTTCCTGTCCCCTGCACCACCCGGAAGGAGGAGGTAGAGAATCATGAGGGAAATTGAGCCTGGGAAGAGAGGAGGGGTGGGGGAAAAGCGATTTAAGATTTGAGTTTCTTTCTCATTGCTGTACTCTGATTTGATTTGCAGTAAATTAAACTGATTTCCTCAATTGCTTTTGTCCATGACAGTAACTGGTGATTGGTCTCTCCCTGCCCTTTTCCAAACAATGAGTCTTTAACTGTATTTTCTTTCCCTGCCCAGCTGAGGAGGGGAGTGAGAGCAGTTTTAGAAGGCACCCAGTGTCCAACCAGGGTCAGCCCACCAGAGTGACAAACCAGAGAGCAGTGTCATATGCTGCCTGTATCCTGAGCTGGCTGACTCGCAGAGCCAGACTGGTTTTTCTGGTAGCACTTGGGGAAATGACTGGGTACTGGGTATCTGATTCCCAGATTCAGTGCATGCTGGCAGTTGTCTGTGTCCCAGGAATATAGATGTATGTAGAAATAGCCTCTCTGTGCCTCCATTTCTGTGCCTACAAGGGATTTGCTACCTTATTTCTCATCACTCACACCTTTTTGATGTTGCCTATGAATACCAGGTCAGTCCAGCCCAGCAGTTATAAACTAAACCCAAGATTTCATCCTCTGAACTATGGTGAGTTGGCTATTTCCACCCAGTCTTCTGTGTGTCTATACATTGCTGCATCTGTGACCCTGGTCACCCTTTTGGAGGAAAAAATGTGAATAGTATCTCTTTCCCTTTTTTTCTTTTAATAATAAATTCTCAGTTGTTGACATCTTTTCCTCACTCAAAACAATTTGTGTAAGTTCAGACACAATCATATTGCTAGAGACAGACCAAAGGTAACAATTTCCCAAGAACTCCAAAGACTGTCAACTTTCTCACGCCTTTTTCACTCTCTCAAAAGTGAAAGGTCTGAAATTTTCACTTTTCCTGCTGCAAAGGACATCCTTGCTGTGTGTCCAACAGAGTTTGCTGTTTTGCCCGCAAATTCAGAAGAGGATGACTTTTAACTTTATTCTTCCTTGCTCAGGCCTTTGTTGTTACAAATTAAGGCCCAGAAATCCTTGGAGATCATTAGCTTCTTTTCCAGGGTAGGAAGGATTTTTTTTTTTTTTTCTTATACAATTAGAATCATAAGATTGCAGAGTGGTTTGAGTGTTAGAAGGCATCTTAAACCTCATCTCATTCCACTCCCTGCCACAGGCAGGCACACCTCCCACTATCCCAGGCTGCTCCAAACCCTGTCCAACCTGGCCTGGGACACTTCCAGAGATGGCACAGCTACAGCTTCCCTGGGCACCCTGTGCCAGGGACTTTCACAGGGAATAATCTCTTCCCATATTGCTTCCCAGGTTGCTTGGAGCCCCAGTCAGCCTCACCTTGAACACGTTCCTCCCATTGAGCCTCGAGGTCTCTCAGAGTGTGGGGTGGCTGGGGGGCATTCCCGAGGTAGGGGGACACAATCTCACCTCTGTGGGGACCTTTTCAGGCTCACCTGGGGTATGGTGACACCCCAGGATGCTGGTGAGACAGACCCGCAGGGAAGCCAGCCCCCCTCCCTCATCCATGGTGGGCAGCGGAGCCCAGCACGGGGCTGCTCCATCTCAGGGCAGTGCCTGTCCCCTGTGCTGGCACTGCTGGGGCACCTCCAGGACAGAGGGCAGTGCCGAGCCCCGCAATTCAGGACGGACATTAAGGGTCTGGAGTGTGCCCAGGGAAGGGAATGGAGCTGGTAAGGGCCTGGAGAATTCCTGAGGGATTTGGGAAGGGGCTGATCCTGGAGCGGAGGAGGCTCAGGGGGGGGACAGCCGGGGGGGATTTGGGATCTGCTCCCAGGGAACAGGGACAGGAGCAGAGGGAACGGCCTCAGGCTGGGCCAGGG
>CM031876.1:3340914-3377473 GCA_018697195.1 Certhia americana
GGCTTGCACTCTTTCTAAACTCGGGACTCTAATAGTGGAATGATTTGACTCTGAGCCAGTTTGAACAGCCTGTCTTAATCTAAATAAAACTCAAATGCTTTGAGCAAGTTTTCCCTATCAGGCTTTAAAAATTAAATTAAATAATGAAATGCAAAAAGCTCAAAATAGTACTGCAGAACTCTTGGCAGGCAGGAAAGCAGCTGTTCCTGCGGGTGGGATGAAGGGGAAAAACAAGTTAGTTCTCCAACCTGCTCTTGCTTGTCCCTATCACAGACTACTGTGATAGCTCACCTTCTTCCCATAGCTCATCTTGGCCAGTGACACTCCTGAGAGCTGGGCACCACTTTCTCCTCTGCTTTGGGAACCATGTTTGCTTTTTCAGTTTTAGTTCTGTGTGTTCAGGTATAACAGGGGTTTGACATGACCTGGGTTATGGGAACCTCACCTGGTCAAGCACTCATGGTCCAGATACTTGGGATACTCGGAGGTGCTTTGTAGTTGGATGTGGGAGTTTTAAAATCTCCTAGGAAATGTTGTGCAGACATATTTTAGATTATTTTTGTCATGAAACTATGAATTTTTATTTGTACATTTGCATAGATAACTTTAGCATAAGAACAAAATCATCCCTGAAAGTTGTTGTCCAGTGCCTGGTACCTTTGGATTTTTCATATGTCTAAAGAATTTATCTCTGTGATTGCTTCATTTCTTATTCTGTGTGCTATAGATTACCTATGACAGATTAATCTAAAGCACAGGAGATGAGAGGAAGCACTGACCTTATGATGCATTGCTGCAGCTGTGGTTAGGTCTGGGAAACATTCAGCTGGAATTTCCTCCTTTGACCTGAAGTTTGGTATGTATGGTGTTAATATGTGAAATGAGGGAATGAGGGCTGACACCAAGATTGCCCTTGGTGTTATATCTGTGCTACACCTATGTGTGTTCCTCAGCCCCACAGCAGGGCAAAGAATTGCTTTGGGCCTGGAACAAAAAGATGCCCAAGAGGAAAAGAGCCTGGTGGACACCCAAGTCACATCAACGCCTTGAAATGCTTGGAGCGCAGCCCGTGCAGCGGTGCTGGAGCGTGCCAGGGGACGCGCTCCAAGGGAGGTGCTGGTGGCTTTCTGCTCCAGAGGACTCCTCGGAATTGGTTCTAGTGCTCCGTCACTAAGGAGAAGTAGAATTTTTTTGGTTAAGCAGCTTTAAGGAAGGAACGAACTTTTCCTTACAGGTTTAAGGGTGTGGACTGGGGGTGGTCTGTGTTTCTCTTATAAATAATGTTTTAAGCCATCTTGGTTATGAATCGAGATAATGAGATGAAAATGCAGGAAGCTAAATGGAAAAATGGAACGAGGCAAAACCTTTTCCTTTCCCATTTTTCTTAATAAACTAAGGCAAGCACAGCAGTATTTTATGCACAATTACTTGTTGGTGCAAACAGGCTTTTAGAATCATGGAATAATTTGGGTTAGAAGGGACCTTAAGGATCATATTATTCCATTCCCCTGCCATTAGCAGGAACACCTTACACTATTCCAGGCTGCTCCAAGCCCTCTCCGGCCTGGCCTTGGATACTTCCAGGGATGGGGCAGGCACTGCTGCGCTGGGTACCCTGTGCCAGGGTCTCATGTCTCTTGAAGAGAATAATTTCTTCCTCCTTCATCTTAATCTAAACCCTCCTTCATTTTAGGGCCATTTCCTATGGACGTTACCAGAGTGAGGAAAGATTGGTGATGACTGAATCCTAAATAAGAAGTTGGGACTTTTTTTAGAGTTGTTTAGTAGAGAGGTGACCTGTCAGTCATGTTCAGCTTGGTAGCAAAGTGAGGGGTTATTTCAAAACTTTGCATAACTAGTGTTGAGCCACTGTCTTTGTTTTTGTTGTCACAAATCTGTTGCGAGCAGATGGAGTTTCATTTTTTCCCCACTACTGTCCCAGAATAACTCCTTTCAAAGTCATTTTGGAGGCAACAGGAGAGGTGCATATGGCCAAGCTAGGGATGTAAGCAATGATTTTTGCAGCTACGTCTTCCCTCTTTGCTGGCTGGGGTGGGTGTCCACAATTGTGGTATTGTTTTGATTGGTCGATTTGTCTATTGGATCTGTTGTTTTGTGTTCTTGTTTTTTTTGAAGGAGGAGTTTTTTAGTAGTGATTATCAAGAGATCTGCATGTTAGACACTGCTTTACTACAAGAAAAGATAACAACCTCCCCCCTCACTCCATGCAGGAACATCTGCCTCTGCAGCTAAGGAATCAAGAGGCTGCAATGTGACCTTCCCTGAACCAAGAGTGTTTCACAGACAAACACTCCACTTAGCTACTTATCCTAGAAAGAAATGCTAGCAGGTCTTGGATTATAAAAATATTGTAGCGAGACTGTTGCTAAGGCAGCATTGACACAAACCAAAAATTCTGTGTAATGTGCCAGTGAATGCGTTGTTTCTTTATTTCAAAGTTTATTCCAAGAATAAAATGGTTTCATGTAGTCATTATTGGATTAAAGTGTGGTTAAAAAGTCACAAATGCCCAGGATGTTTTAGCTTGGAAGGGACCTTAAAACAGCCCATCCAGTTCCGAAACCCCTGCCATGGGCAGGAGCATCTTCCACTGTCCCAGGTTGCTCCAAGCCCCATCCTGTCTGGCCTTGGATGCTGCCAGGATTCAGGGACAGCCCCAGCTGCTCTGGGCATCCTGTGCCAGGGCCTTACACCCTCACAGGGAACAATCCCTTCCCAGTATCCCACCTATCCCTGCCCTCTGGCAGTGGGAAGCCATTCCCGGGCTCCTGTCCCTCCATTCCTTGTCCCCAGTCCCTCTCCAGCTCTCCTGGAGCCCCTTCAGGCCCTGCCAGGGGCTCTCAGCTCTCCCTGGAGCCTTCCCTTCTCCAGGGGAACATTCCCAGCTCTCCCATCCTGTTTTTATTTGTAGAAGGATTTTCTTTTTCCTAAGTTCCAAAACTTGTGGCATGTTCTGCCCTGGTAAGGAATCAAGGCTTGGTATTTTAATAGTCAAGAATTTCTGTTGTGGGTTAGGAAGTACCTGATATGGATTGTAAAATTTATTGTGCAGATGCATTTCATCAGGCATAGCAGTCTATGGTGCCTAAACCCAGCCCATTCCCCAAGGGATTTAGACAGGTTACAGCGAGGCTGACAAACACACTCCAGCATTTCAAAGTCCCTCCAACTCTTCCCCTCCTGGAGTTTGAAGCTGTTGAGTTACTGGATGACTTTCACATTTGGTTTATTTGCTCAGACTCTTTAAATAAACACTGGAATCATTAGAGCATCGTGGGTTTATTTCATTCTTCCCAGGAGCTGGTGGAAAAGCTTAGGCTGGCTAAAGCAGTAATCTGTGTGGTTAAAGTGATCTGTGCCAGCAGTAGAAAGCTTTCATTGAAGGGATTAAGATTATTTAATTAAAGCTACATGAGGCCTTTTCTCCATTTGCAAAGTCAGGATTTTGGCTGTGTGTTTGAGTATAAAGTGCTGCAGGTGATTTCCCATCCCATAGGTGTGAGTGAGAACGCACAGCTGGACAAGTGCTTGGTATTCACGTTTTTCATATGTCAATGTAGTCCTGCCTAAATTCAAGTCATGTGGATTATTCTTTATTTTTGAGTTTTGTTCTACTTAACGAAGGGAACTTCTCAAGGAAGCTAGCTGTGTACACCTGTGTTCATTAGCTACTCCAAGTGTTTGGTATTTAGCTCCCTTTTTTCCTAGGTGCTGTGAAATTGCTTTCATTAACGTGAGTTGTTTGGGGAAAATGCCACTCCTGCTTTTCTGCAAGGGGTTGCAAATCATTCTTTTTCTTGCTGTGATAACGAATTTAGCACAACAATCTGTGGGCTGGAGGAACAGCTGGCTTGAACTGGAAAAGGGAAGGGAGAAGAACTGATGAAGTGTTTGTGGAAGTGTTTGCAATTCTGTACCAATATGTGTGTGGAAATGAGAAGTTCCTGTAAACCCAAAAATTAACACTTCTCTGTTCCCGTCTTTCTTTCTCCTGGATATTGGCAAACAAAAAGTTTTGTTTGTTTATGTTGTGAAGTTGGGTGCTTATTCCCAGTTGTTTCTGCAGGTGCTAAAAGATCGAGTCCTAGAGTGAATTGGGTTGAAGAGACCTTGAAGACATTTAGTTCCAAACCCCCTGCCATGGCAGGGACCCTGTCCGCTGTCCCAGGCTGCTCCAAGCCCCATCCAGTCTGGCCTTGGGCACTGACAGGGATGCAGGGGCAGACACAGCTGCTCTGGGCACCCTGTGCCAGGATCTTACACCCTCACAGGGAACAATTCCCAGTATCCCACCTATCCCTGCCCTCTGGCAGTGGGAAGCCATTCCCTGGCTCCTGTCCCTCCATTCCTTGTCCCCAGTCCCTCTCCAGCTCTCCTGGAGCCCCTTCAGGCCCTGCCAGGGGCTCTCAGCTCTCCCTGGAGCCTTCCCTTCTCCAGGGGAACATTCCCAGCTCTCCCAGCCTGGCTCCAGAGCACAGGGGCTCCAGCCCTGCAGCAGCTCCGGGGACAACTCTGGGCTCTCTCCAGCAGCTCCACGGCCTCCTGCTGTTGGCCCCAGGGCTGGGGCAGCTCTGCAGCTGGGGGCTCACCTGAGGGGGCTCAGGGACACAATTCCCACCTTGCCTTTCCCATCAGCCCAGGGCACGGGGGTCTGGGCTGGGGCAGGTCCAGCTCTCACCCATCAGCACCCCCAAGCCCTTCTCTCTCAGGGCTGCTCTCCATCCCTCCATCCTCAGACTGTTCTGAGACCAGGCATTGCCTTCACCCAGGTGTAGAACTTTGCACTTGGCCTTGTTGAACTTCGAGTTTTGCAGTGTCCCTCCTCTCCTGCCTGTCCATTGGGTGCCATTCCATCCCTCAGGTGTGTCACCCTTGGTGTCCTCAGCTGTTTGTGGGAGGGAGCAGAGCTGGAAGCTCAGCTGGATTCTCGGGCAGCACTGGTGCTGACCTGGCTCTGCTCGCTGAGCCAGCAATCCCAGTTGTGCTGGAGTGCCTGTCCAAAATCCTTCAGGTCGTTGTGCTGGGGGGACTCTTGGGAGAGAGAGGTCATATGGCTGAAGGGAGTATGTCTGGGAGCAGATGCACTGAAATGAGGTAGAAAGCACAATATTCTAAATAGATTTTAGGAGATTGTAGTGTTAAATTGTTAGTTTATTTTATTATTAGTGCTCTGTGGACTTCTTCTTCTCCCCTCAATGGAATTCTTCTCTGTCCCTTCCTTCATGATAAATATTTACATGATTTTCATTCTTTACATTTAATACATGTGAGGAGAAGGACATTTTTGGGACAGACAGAGCATCCTTGTATCATATAAATGGGCAGATTTTTTTTTTCTGGGGGATCACACTTCCTTTGTTCTCTCAGGTTTAATATTTGATGCTTAAAAGGCTCCTTTGCTGTTGTATTATTTTTAGTACTTGTGGCATCCTTGAGAACGTCTTCCTTACTAGTTGATCAAGGTGTCATTTAATTATGGTATTGGCTGGAGAATTTGTTTCATTAAATAAACACAGTATTTTAATTATCAATTCCCTGATCTTTGGATTTACTTATCGTATTGTTTCAGCCAAAGCCCTGCTTTAAAAAGTAAAGGATTTGTCACTCTGTAGGGTGACAAATACCCCTCTGGGTTTTGGGATATACTATTTACTGCAACTATTTTAGGGATCTGTATCTGAGGATCTGTTCAAAATCTGATTTTGAGGCCCAGACCAAACAGAAGTTAACAGCAATCTTTTTCCTAACTTCTTTCATTTTTTTAAGGAATCAGTTTTCCCAGCAGGTAATACTGCATAGTAGCTTAAAATTTTTGGATGTCAGGAAGGAAATGAAAGGAATTATTTCTATCCCTGCTAGGAAAGTGGGCCAGGCTGTGATGTTTATTTATAGAATGTCTCAATATTTTCATTTTTGTTACAACATTGACTGGTCTTTGGCTTGTGGTTTTCTGTAAGTGCAATTACCAAGTTCTGAGCTCTGCATTTGGCCTAAAAATCAGCAGTGATTGAGGGTGGCAGGTTTGGAGTTAAAGTTTAAATGGGCTTCTTGAGAGTTCATTGGATTATTTTGGGGTTTAGGGTATAGGAAGAATAGGGCAGCAGTTTCATATACAGCATTGGAAAGCAGAAGGGGCTGCTGCTGCTTTTACATTTGTCATAGAAACTTGGCAAGTTTGCATTTGTCCGAGAGTGCAGCAGGACGATGGTCCTCTGCTCCATGGGCATCGCCTTAAACTCCACTTATTCCCATTCCTGCTGGCCTGAAGGTTGTCAGTTGCTTAACCTCTTTTCATTTGCAATACAGCACATGTTCTGCCAGTGAATGCTTTTCCTGGTCTTAAATGTAGGTCTGACAACTTTAAAGCATATCAAAGTGAAGGGCTCTCCAACTGGAGGAAAAGATTGATGTCTGTCAATTCTGAGCATGTGGGCTTTAAAGAATTTGAATTATGAGTGCTGTACTGCAACTTAAATGATTGTACAGGTGCTTGAGTTCCATTGAATAATTGAATATTTCTAATTTTGGGAAAGGGATGAAAAAACGTCTTGCAGACCTTGTGTGCATGAGCCTTTGATGATTCACTTTGACCATTTGTAGTAATGTGGTTTCTCTGTCTTTTTGTCTTGCAGGGGGTTAGGTTTTGGAGTTGCGAGGGCTCTTGCCCCAAGGTTTTAGGGGTTCATGGTGAGCCAGGGAAAGAGAGGGATTGATATATTCTTTTTCTGCTGTAGTGAGATGGTTTATGATGTGTGAGTGCATTTGCTTCCACTGTGCTCTGTTATCTCCTCCTGCCTGGTATGAAGACAATGCCCTACCACAAACCCCAGGAGCATTGTGGGACCACCACTGGAGGATGAGACTCCTGTTTTTCTGGGCATTACAAACACTTTCACCTAAATTATTCTTATTTCAAAGAACTAGGCCAAGATCCAATAAGTGAGTTTGGGAACAGATAGGGAAAGCAGAGTGCAGCTGTTTGATTAGATTAATAGACAGCTGTCTAATAATAATCTAATAGACAGTCCACCATCTGTATGGCCAGTGCCTCAAGTATGGGTGGTGGGTATGGGTGGCCTTCAAGGGGACCTCATGAATTAGCCTTTTGTCATGGTAATGTTTCTGCATAAAATACGGGCACTGGGGAAGGTGTTTATTTCAAAGAAATAAGAGTGCTAAGATTGGAGTTCTTGCAGTGTGAAAGCAGAGATCAAAGATAGTATAGAGATAATAGAACAATGCCACAGAAAAATGTGCTGACAAACAGCACAAAATGTGCTGCTTGTGTGCAGAACACATCCCTTCAGTGTAATAATAATAATAATATCATCATCTTTTATTCTTTGTTTTACTTTTTAAGTTTGAATGGGGGAAAAATTGTGATAAAGGTACACAGTAATGTTGACATTTACAGTGCAGCTTGGCTGGTTGGTTCAGCAGAGATAAAGCTGAGGTTATGCAGTGAATAAATGCTGCTTTGTGGTCTCTGAGGTGAGGCTGGGAATAAAGAAAGAGGAGGATATGCAGGGGCCTAAATTTGGGATGTTTTCAGTTAGAATTTAAAACTTAGAGTCACAAACAAGAGTGGAGCTCCAGTGTGTTTCTGGTGTGGCAAACATGGTAGGATCACAAGGCAGCATCTATCAAGGATGGTTTTGAAGCAGTGGGGAGGTGCTGGTGTCATTTGGGACCCAGCACATTTCTGTTTTTTTCTTCAATGCTTCTGATGTGGGGAAATGGATTGGAGGAGGGAAATCAGCTTTTCCTTCATTGTTTCTGTTGTCTTAGTCTTGAGGTTGGGTAATTCTAATTATTTTTATAATTAATTTTTTTTTAATTATGCATTTTAATTATTTGTCTAAAAATCTTTGCTGTGAGGTAAAAGTTTTTCCCTATGAGGGTGGTGAGGCCCTGGCAGAGGGTGCCCAGAGAAGCTGTGGCTGCCCCTGGATCCCTGAAAGTGTCTAAGGCTTGGAGCCACTAGGAATAGTGGAAAAGGGTGAAATGAGATGAACCTCCCAACATAAACCATTCGGTTTTCTGTGATTACACTACAGCAGTAACTTTTGCATGTGTTTGCTCATCTTGAGGACTTTTATCTCAGGAGACTGTGTACGTGAAAGAGAGAGGAGGAGCGAATTCTCTGGATACCTGGAGTAGTTCAGTGTTTTAGGTACCTACTGCTGCATAGGTAAAATCCTTATCAAAGTGGAATTTGCAGTAATGTTGTTAACCTTCATCTCTGAGACCTGTCCTGTAGTTAATTGCATCTTCCCAGCTTTACCTGTGGTGTGGAGCCAAGGTGCCAGAAGAAGGGATTTAGCTGTTCTACATTAGAAATTCATGAAATAGCTGTGTGGATTGTTTATCTGCTTCTCTCATCCCCAGTGGGCCTGATCACTACTCCATGCCTATAAATGAAAGCATTTGCTTATAATATATGTCCTTTAACCTCAGTGCTTTTAGTGAGAACATGAACAAAGTCAAAATATTAATCAGTTTAGGATAGAAAACATTTTTTCTGGTAAGAGGCTGTAATAGCCCTTTCTTTGTGCCTTCAATTCCAAATATAGCCAAACCAATGACTTTTAATTAGGAAGTGCTTGAGCACTTGGGAAGAAGGAGGAAGAAAGGAAGAAAACTCACTGCTCGCATCACTCTAGATTTATTAATTTCAAAATTAGGATGGACAAGGGACTTTTGGGTTTGTTTGTTGGTTTTGATTGCTTGCTTTTGTTTTGCTTGTTTGTTTAGTTTTTGTTGGTTTTGTTTGGTTGTTTTGGTTTTGTGTTTGTCTTTTTTTTTTTTAGTTTGGTTGGGTTTGGTTTTTTTTTTTTTAGTGAAAAGGCTGTGAAACTTCTCCAGACAAGATGGTGCTAAGTCTTCACTGTCAGTGTCACTGCAGTCTAGCTGAAAGTAGTACAAACCTATTTTGAGATCCAGTAATGACCACTTAGAGGTTAATTTTTTATGTGTTTTATAAACACATGAAAAACCCAAACCAGCCTGCTTACTTTTTTCTGGTGAGTAACAAAGGAAAGGCAAGCTGCAGTTTTTCTTTATTAACTCTTCTGATGAAAATAAAGGTATTCAAAACCCTGTGCCAATATATAACTTACCTTTTATGTCACAATGCTTTGAAGTAAGTGCTGCAAAGTTACTTAATGCTAAATTCTAAGGTACTTTCTGTGAATTTTTGTACTCACTAGCAACAGGCTTGCTTTAGATTTATTAGATAGTAATTAGTCAACAGCTTTGAGGTTTTGCCTTCTTATGCAGTTCCTGCCTACGGAGGAATTTTCTCAGTGCATACTAATTTGTATTTGAAAAATACATGCTGCTAGTATTACTCATGTTATTAAAAAACCCCATGGATTTGTCTGGTGATTTCCAATATCAGATTTGGCTGTTTACCCAGGAGATACCATTGATTGCTGCCTGATTTTCTTGTGTTGGTTTTGTGCTTTTCAGGGGCTCCCAGAATGAGCAAGGAGTAATTAAATATGCAGAATCTTTTTGCATAAAATATTTCCCTTTGAAGTTCTTTTTTGTTCAATCTTCATCTTTGTCATTCCTCCCCTTTTGTCTTTTTCTTTAAAAAAGCTGGAATAGGCAGCACTCAAGGTTGGAGCTCTTTGAATATGTGTGCTGTAGGTTCATCTTCCTAACTCTCTTCTTTCCCTTAGGTTCTTATGTATTGCAGACCACTTGGAAATCAGTGAAAAATTTAGTGTGCACAACACTTGTGAACAGTAGAGCTTGAAACCAACCTTAAGTATTGTGTGTATATGCATGTATATGTTTGTATTTATGTAATACACTTATGTAATTTTTTAATCTCAATTTTGTGAATAGATCCTTGCACTTGTTTTTTCTACCCTGGAGGATTTAAAGTTGATGTTGCAGTTTAAAGCCTTGTAAGTATTGTAGTACAGGACCTGACTTACAGTTTTCTAAGGGTGTAGCAGCTGATCCTTGTGGAGCAGATGTAACACTCAGGTAGTATAGAAGCACTTCTTGTGTAACAGCCACACATTTCACCCACTTAGCAAAGACAAGTGTTATTTGATGCCTTTCCATATTTTCTGGTGTCTGATTTCTGCATCTGAGTCATAAAATTACCATAGAATCACAGAATTGTTTAGGTTGGAAAAGCCCTCTAAGATCGTCAAGTCCAGCTCTTGCCCAGCCAAGGCCACCACTGACCGTGTCCCCAAGTGCCACATCTACGTGGCTTTTAATTCCCCCACAGGGGTGGGGACCACTGCCCTGGGGAGCTGTACTAGGGCTGGACAGCCCTTTCCCTATTTTCCCCAATGTCCACCCTGAGCCTCCCCTGGCCCAGCCTGAGGCCGTTCCCTCTGCTCCTGTCCCTGTTCCCTGGGAGCAGATCCCAAATCCCCCCCGGCTGTCCCCTCCTGGCAGGGACTTGTGCAGAGCCACCAGGGCCCCCCTGAGCCCCCTTTGCTCCAGGATCAGCCCCTTCCCAAATCCCTCAGGAATTCTCCAGTCCCTTCCAGCTCCCTCAGGAATTCTCCATTCCCTTTCCCAAATCCCTCAGGAATTCTCCATTCCCTTCCCAGCTCCCTCAGGAATTCTCCAGTCCCTTCCCAACTCCCTCAGGAATTCTCCATTCCCTTCCCAGCCCTGTTCCCTGCCCTGGCCCCTCTCCAGCCCCTCCAGGTCTCTCCAGAGCTGTCCCAGCACTGCAGGTGCCCCAGCAGTGCCAGCTCAGGGGACAAGGACACTGCCCTGGCCCTGCTGCCACCGCAGGGCTGGCACAGCCCAGGGTCCAGTGGCCTCCAGTGGCCTCTTGCCCACCTGAGCACACCTGGGCTGGTGTCCAGCCGCTGTCACAGCACCCCCAGGGCCTTTCCCAGCCCCTGTGCCCCAGGCTGGAGCTGCAGGGGTTGCTGTGAGCCAAGGGCAGGACCTGGCACTCAGCCTTGTCGTACCACACATCACAAATATGGCCAAAGCTTTCTGGGGCTAAAGGCCCCTGAGCCTGGAGGTGTTGGTGACAGGTTTCGTGGAATAGGAGCATTCTATGTGAGAGTCAGGAACATTTTCCTGATGTATGTCAGGAAAACTTTCCACAGTCAAGTCCCTCATTCCTGGAGTGTTTTTCCTTCTGGAGTTACTCACGTGTTCCCTTCCCAAGCCTTTGCTCGCAGACAAAGCCAAAATGATAATAATGCTGTGTAGGACATGCCCCAGTTATCCAAACCTCCAGTCCTGTGTCACGTATGGCGCAGGCAGCACTGAGCATGAGGTACAAGGGGCTGTTTGCTTTTTTACTGGAGCTTGGAGATCAGCTGAGCTTTCTGTATTGAACGGAAAGATGAATTTCAGTTTGCTTTTATGCTGAAGATTTATTTCTGTCTGGGAGAGTGTTTATAGAAGAACGTGGATGCTGCTGCCCTGCTCTAGGCAGGCAGTGCAGTCAATGGGAGCTTAATTCCTATTTATTTTCCTTTCAGAAATGTCAACTCTGATTTATTATAGATTTTTAATATCCTTCATTTGTCCATAATGGCAGGAAGTTTAGTAAGCGGTCTGAGAAACTTAGAGATAAGTTTTTACTAATAGTGTATCAAAGAAGTTTAACTTATATTTTTGAAACTAAATCCAATATTTTGCTGAAACTTCATTGAATTACATTGATGTTGAAATGCTCTTGTTTTTTTTTTTCTCTCCTGAGATGTGACATGCCTGGGGCTACAGTATTAACAGGATTATTTTAATTTATTTTTTATATCACTCTTGGTAGTATTTCTGTGGTGAATGAATTAGTAATTGTTTCCAGGTAAAATTGTTGCAAGAGTTGTATGAGCAGAGGTTCCCTGAGAGCTTGCCACACGGCATGAGGTTGTTTTTCACTCGGGAAACTTGCTCAGGTTTTCAGAGTCTCTGCTCTTGTTTGCAGGCAAAGTTCTACCAGTGTTGATGCTGTTTGATTCATGGCTTTTCCATGGATATTATATTCAAAAGGATGAATTTTTAGATTAAAAGACTAGATGTTACTGCTCCAATTTGGAAGTTTCATTTGGTTTTGTGAGTTCCTGGGCAGTAGATAAGTGGTTTGAATTTTCAAAGATGTTGAAGTTTTAAAAGAAATATAAATTACAGAATCCTGGAATGGTTTGGGTTGGAAGGGACCTCCAGTGCCACCCCTGCCATGTGCAGCGACACCTCCCAGTGTCCCAGGGGGCTCCAGCCCCAATGTCCAGCCTGGTCTGGGACACTGCCAGGGCTCCAGGGGCAGCCCCAGCTGCTCTGGGCACCCTGTGCCAGGGCCTGCCCACCCTGCCAGGGAACAATTCCCGCCCAATCTCCAGCCTAAATCTGTACCTTCTGTATGTGTATTTTTTTTATAATCTGATCTCGGCATCTGTGTGTCCATAGAAGGCCCAGGTGCTTCTTGTGCTTCCAAAAATCTGAGGTTTTTTCTTCACTTGCTTGAATGTACATTTCCTGCAGGACTTCAGTAATTGGCTTTTAAAAATCTTCAGCTCAATTTCTCAGGTTGAAAGGTATTATAATAAATTCATTTATAGAGAGAGGAAGGTGGTTTTTGAAAATTTGTGGGTTTTGCCTTTTTAATTTGAATCAGAGATCGACCTTAGAAATGCTTGACAGAAAAGAGTTTGGACAATCATTTTTGACTCAGCCAAAATATTTTAAAAAGTGAGACGTTAACATTAACAGATCACTGTGGAAAAGCACAGAAAAGGTTCCAAGATACCGATTTGGGGAACTTCTGATGTTGCTTTCTTCTCTTTTTGCCAAGTTTAAATTCAGAGTGTTTTGTTTTAAAGCTGTGTTGTAAGTAGGACAGTTGAATTTTGCCAGAGGGCTGTGATTTGCTGAAGCCATGTGCTGATGATGGTGTTCCTAACTTGCCTAGGAATCCTGGTTTGGGTGCCAGTGTGTGCTCTACCAGAACGTGGTGGTTGGGCACCTTCAGGTGCTGCTGCCTTTTGCTGCCATCCTTCCATGTCATTTATTTTCAGCAGTTTCTGCAATACTTTAACAATTCGTTAGAGCTCATCTGGAACATTTTGACTAATCCATGTGATACAGGAATGTATGTCCCAGTGGTTTGGCTCTTGCTTGTGTCTTTTGCTGGTGTAGAATTTGAACTGTGCAGCATTTGCAGATGTTGATAACCATATAGAATCACAGAATGGTTGGGTGGAAGGGACTTTAAAGCCCATCTCATTCCACTCCCTGCTGTAGGCAGGGACACCTTCCCTTGGACCAGGGTGCTCCAAGCCCTGTCCAGCCTGGTCTTGATCACTTCCAGGGAAGGGCTTGGGGATCAGTCCTCCGTTCAGGAGGTTGTGAAGGAGTTTGTGAGAGTCAAATACAGAAGGAGAGAGAGGTTGCATCAATCTGAACTGCATGCAAGAATGGTGCGATTTATGTAAATAAATTGTTTAGGAATAATTTTAGCTTCTCTTGGGGAGTTCCTTTTGGTGGTTAGGTGGTATATCCATACATAGAGGTTTGGAACCACGACATCAATCTGATAGAGAAACCATCACTCTTGAAGTGATGCCCTTCAAGATGTCATTCTTGAAGAACAGTCATCAGAAGGCTTGCACAGAGGGTTCAGCAGGAGACTCCCAGCTGGGTTTTGTTGTGCTGTAGTTGGTTTGTTTATAGTGTCTCTTAAGTAAATAATAATCTAGTGATGTATCTTCAAAATTTAGGGAAACCTTTCTGAATGTTTAAAACCACTTGACACTAGTGCCTGTCTTTGTGTTTTTGTTTGCAGACTCACTGAACCTTCAGGGTATGTCACAGATGGGCCTGGAAATTACAAATACAAGACAAAATGCACCTGGCTCATTGAAGGAAGGTGAGTGTCAGAAGCAGCTTGGGATTTTGTATTGCTTATTGGGGACTTCTAGGTGAGTTTTATCTGCTCTGAGTATTTTTGGTCTCACAATTCTTTCTGGCTATTCTAAGAGCTACATAGGGCAACACTTAATTGTTCTTGATAAATAAGTTTTTGTGCAACTGAGCCCTCCAACTGACTTCTGATTAAGAGGTTTGTGTTGAAACAGCATGTGGTAAACAAAAATCAGTTCACTTCTGTGAAAAATGAAGGATTGTGAATTACTTAACTGATGTCATAGTTGGGTCATTCAGATGATGGGATTCACTAGGCATGGAATTTTTTGGTAGCATGAGAAACAAGAGAAATCTCTGAAAGCTTTTATTCATGAAGAATGAGTTTCTGTAGTGATGAACTTCAGATGTTTCTTTACTCACTGAGCCATGAGGACTTCAGAGGAACCATTGACCTTTTATTGCAAAGGTTTTCTAAACTTGGATTTTTCTCCGATCTCTCCTTTCTTTTTGCTGCCCTTCCTGTATTTGATCCCTATATTGCTTACAGCAATTTCTTGCACAGGTTTTTAGGAGTAGCATATTTAATGTCTGTCCTCTGTCACCTGATTGATGGTGCAGCAGTTCAGAGCATCTCACGTGTTGAAATATATTTTTGATAGTACCAAGCTGGTGCCAGGACTGTAAGATCCATTTGTTTAGTCTTTAAAGCTTTTCTATGGTCAGATATGATGCTGTGTGATAACATCTGAGTGTTCAGTCACATTCCATGTTGTTCCCTGAATATGCAGGTGGAGAGGTCTGTGAATTGGCACGAGTCGTGTCAGTGTGTGAACTTGTACTGGATACTGCAAACTGAGGCCTCTTGGAATCTTGGATCAGAATTTGCTACATTCCCAGAGGGCACTTTTCCTTAGTCTTCTCCGTGTGTTTAACATATCTGTTGCTGACATGCACAGTGGGATCAAGGCACCCTTAGCAAATTTGCCAATGGACACTTGGCTATATGGTGTGTTCAAGATGCTGAAGGGAAGGAAGGGCATCAAAGGAGACCTGGACAGACTGGAGACCTGGGACTGTGTGAACCTCCTGAAGTTCAACAAGGCCAAGAGCAAGGTCCTGCAGAGGGGTTGGAGCAAGCCAGAGCACAAACTCAGGATGGGTGGGCAATGGCTGGAGAGCAGCCCTGGGGAGAAGGACTTGGGGGGGCTGCTGGGTGAGAGCTGGACCTGCCCCAGCCCAGACCCCCGTGCCCTGGGCTGATCCCAGCATGGGCAGCAGGGGAGGGGGGGGATTCTGCTCAGGTGAGCCCCCAGCTGAGCAAATGAGCCTCCTGGCCATGGAGCTGCTGGAGAGAGCCCAGAGTTGTCCCCGGAGCTGCTGCAGGGCTGGAGCCCCTGTGCTCTGGAGCCAGGCTGGGAGAGCTGGGAATGTTCCCCTGGAGAAGGGAAGGCTCCAGGGAGAGCTGAGAGCCCCTGGCAGGGCCTGAAGGGGCTCCAGGAGAGCTGGAGAGGGACTGGGGACAAGGGATGGAGGGACAGGAGCCAGGGAATGGCTTCCCACTGCCAGAGGGCAGGGATAGGTGGGATACTGGGAATTGTTCCCTGTGAGGGTAGTCAGGCCCTGGCACAGGGTGCCCAGAGCAGCTGTGTCTGCCCCTGGATCCCTGTCAGTGCCCAAGGCCAGACTGGATGGGGCTTGGAGCAGCCTGTCTGTGGCAGGAGGTGGAATGAGATGGCTGTGAAGGTCCCTTCCAACACAAACCAGTCTATGGTTCTTTCTTTGGGAAGTCTGATGAGTTAGGAGGAATTAATCATTGTGTCTGCTTCAGGCATTTATTTGATTTGAGGAAGTTGAATTCCTAAGCTCCTAATGTACTCAAAACTGAGGGCCAAGCTCCTCCATATAAGCATCCAGAACGATGAAACTGAGAGGCTACCACTCACTATTAACTTTACGAGGAGCCCAGTTGTTTGAGTTGGTTAAGAGCAAAAGTTGGATGCTCCAAGTGGCTACACCTTTTAATTTGTGTAGGTAATAGGAATACAGCTGCAAACAGTTTGCAATTACGAATAATCAAAAAATGTTTCACAAGAGCATTATTGCAGGCAAACCAGCCTCAGCAATCCCAGCACAGCCAGCTTAACTCTCATAACTTCTGTTTTTAAAGGATATTGTGACTCATATTTTTGTAAGAAGTGAAGTGCTTCTCATGAATCCTCAGTAATGTTACCAAAGCTGTTCCTGCAGCCTATAATTACTACTACAGAGAGTTCCTACGGAACCACCACTTTGTGGGGCTTGAAGTGAGATCTTTCTTGCTGGAAAGAAGAAATGTTCCTTCCTATTCTGTGGCCAGGCATTTAGGTTGGAGTCCTTTTGCTGCCTGTGAGTATTTATCTCCTGCTGTCAGGGCATGGTGGTAAACAGAAATGAGATAATCACGCTGATTAAACCAGATGAAATATGCAGCCGTGTGAAAAGAGTCCAAGCTCACTGCCAGAAGTGAAATTCCGAGAGATCTGGACCTAGAAAGCTCTGCCTGCAAAGCTGTTCAGTTCTGAGTGCACCTCGTTCTGGCATTCCACTGTGCAGATGGCTTTGAGGTTAGCAGGTAAGGGTACAGTCCTAGCAAGCCGTTGAAGATACTGGAAAAATTCAGATACAAAATAAGCCATGTGTTCCTTAGTGTTCTCATTTCCTTTCTGCTCTGTTCCTGATTTTTCTTGGCTGGTGTCTGTGCTGTGTTCTCATCCCAGGGGAGTTCTTTTTATTTTTCCCAGGAGTGTAAACAAGGCAGATGAGCTCCATGGAGCCTGAGGACCATGTGATTGTGCAGTGAGGGCTGTCTGCTAACGGTTGTTGGCTGTTGCAAAAAGACTCTTCCTTTTTGTTTGTGGTCTGAACCTTTATTGATTGACAGTTGCTTTCTGCTCTACAGCTGTCAGGCTATTCAAGTAGAAGCAAACCCCTATGACTCCATAGGCTGCTCAGTTCTGAAGTCATAGGTACTCTTTGTACCTTTTCTTTAAGCAGGACATTATCCTTGAGTTCCACCTGCTGCTCTTTTCTAAAGGCCCAGAGTAGATTGTTGTACCTATCAAAAAATAGTCATTTGCAGAGTAATTCCCTAAAGGCTTCCCCTCTTGTGGAAAGGATGGACTCTATGGCAAGCTGACGTTTTTATATTTTATTTGATTAGGATGAACGGGGATTTCATCTGAATTCAAGGGCAATGCTCTTGAGGAGGTCCTAGACACTTGTGTGTTGTGTCTGTCCTTTTAACAGCTCTAGCTGTGGGTGGGAACAAGCGCTACAAGCACTGCTGATACAGATTGATTTCTATTTATTTCAGGTCCAAGCCCAATGTTAGTGGTGTTTGCACTCTCCTGGAGCTGAGCCCTAAATTTAATATCTGCTGTGATTTTCTCTGTGATTGTCTTTAGATATATCTTTTTATATTAGCAATGAAATAAATGCTGTCTTACATTTTGAAAACCTAGACATGCCCAGCCATGGGCTGGCCTCCAGAAGCCCCCCCAGCCCTGGGCTGATCCCAGCGGGGATGGGTGGATCCTGTCCCTGAGCCCCCTCAGGTGAGCCCCCAGCTGCAGAGCTGCCCCAGCCCTGGGGCCAACAGCAGGAGGCCGTGGAGCTGCTGGAGAGAGCCCAGAGTTGTCCCCGGAGCTGCTGCAGGGCTGGAGCCCCTGTGCTCTGGAGCCAGGCTGGGAGAGCTGGGAATGTTCCCCTGGAGAAGGGAAGGCTCCAGGGAGAGCTGAGAGCCCCTGGCAGGGCCTGAAGGGGCTCCAGGAGAGCTGGAGAGGGACTTTTGGCTTGTTTGGGCAGTGGCTGAGGTCACTTGGTTTGTTCAGCCTGGAGGAGACTGAGGGGAAACCTCATCACAGTCTGCAGCTTCCTTTGAGGCCAAGAGAAGGGGCAGACACTGATCTCTGTGGCCAGGGACAGGACCCATGGGAACGGCTTGAAGTTGTGTCAGGGGAGGCTTATTTTAGTATCAGAGAAAGTTTCTCCCCCCAGAGGCTGGTCAGACACTGAGCAGGCTCCCCAGGGCATGGCCATGGTCCCAAGGCTGCCAGAGCTCCAGGAGCATTTGGGCAGTGTGCTCAAGCACAGGGTGGGATTGTTGGGGTGTCCTGTGCAGAGCCAGGAGTTGGACTCAGTGATCCTTGTCAGTCCTTTCCAACTCAGGATACTCTGTGATCTGTTCTTTACAACGGGACACAGTTTTTTGACCATAAAGAAATTTTTGCTTAATAACAGGGGAACTGCACACCAAAGAAAGCCTGAACCACAGCATGTTTAAGGCATCTACAGTTACACCAAGTCACTCAGTTTTAGTCTTTTCTAGACCAGATCTTCACACCAGAGGAGTGTGTTGAAGGGATTTTGCCCTGTGTGTTGAGTGGCTAATTACAAATATTTTAACTTTTTTTTTTTTTTTTTCCTTTACAGGCCAAACACAATCCTCAGGCTTCGGTTCAATCACTTTGCCACAGAGTGCAGCTGGGACCACTTGTATGTGTATGATGGAGACTCAATTTATGCTCCCTTATTGGCAGCTTTTAGGTAAGTTCTCCTTGGTGAGACTCTTAACTGTAGCCAGTGGTATTTTCTTAACTTAGAGCCTTACTGAAATGTGGCTTCTGACACTGTAAATATGATCCAGTAATCCAAACATATAACAGTGCAAGAGCAGCACATACAGCCAGTGTCCTTTTGTGCACTGTTTGTCAGCATAAACAATTAAGGAGTTGTTTTTCACTTTTACAATGAACAAGTCATGTCATTGCATTCCAGCATGTAAGTATTATGTTTTCATTTCCAAATCCTGATTCTTTGAGAGACAAAAAAATTATTGTCATCTGTCTGGGCTGGAGATGATTTGGTGTGCAGGCTCCTTTGAGAGGAGAAAACTGCCCCATTTCTGGGTTTGAACATGATTTATGAGTTAAATCATTGTATGTCAGTGCAGACAGAAGAGCAAAAGCCAGCTAATGTTGTAGACATGGAGGTCTCATAGAATTACGTCTGTCTTTTATGTACCTTAAACTTGAAATTTTTAGTTATTTGGAACACGTTCAGGAACAGCAGTGATGGATCAACATAGTTCTTGTAAAAACAGAATCCCAGGATGGTTTGTGTTGGGAGGGATCTTAAAGCTCATTAAGTGCCACCCTGCTATGGGCAGGGACACCTCCCACTGTCCCAGGCTGCTCCAAGCCCCAAAGCCCAACCAGGCCTGGGACACTGTCAGGGATCCAAGGGAAGCCACACCCTGTGCCAGGGCTTCCCCAGCCTCTCAGCCAGGAATTCCTTCCCGATATCCCATCTTTCCCTCTGGCAGTGGAAGCCATTCCCTGTGTCCTGTCTCTCCATCCCATGTCAAATGTCCCTCTCCAGCTCTTGATGTGTAAAATATCCATTCTGCCAGTAGGTTACAGGTATTTGACTCGTCTGTTTGGTGAGATCAGTGTGGATGCTGGGGAACAATCGACATTTCATGCTGAGACCTAAACTTAACTTGTGCCTTTCTGTCTATCAGTCTTGCAGACACTACCACCTTATGATTTTTCTTCTTTAAACTGAAATTAGGAAAATAATCCCAAGTTATCTATGGAAAAAACTAACGGTTCTCCTGGGACTCTGCGTGTTCTTAGTGGCTGCGTAACTATTTCCAGAATTAACCTTCAGCTGGGCTTTCTCTCATTTGTGAAATGAAGGTCTAAAAATACTTTGTATTTGTTCTAGAAAATCCTTGTAATGCCTATAAGAGAAGATCAGCAGCGGAGCAAAAGTTGATAGCAATTTAAACCACCACATGTGGTTTTTATGGTCTTCAGTTGCAAATGTAGAGTTGTTTTGGAGTGAAGGAATGTTTCCTGTAAAGCTTCAGACTAATGTGAGGTCAAAACAGGGCACCTCATTTGAAGAAGGAACAACCTTTCTCTTCTAAAAACCTCCTAAACCATGGAAGTGCCTCCTGGAAGTGCTCTCCTGGTATCATGCCCTGATTGATGTGCAGAAAGAGGAGGAAATGTCATCTTGACCCGATGTCATTTTGTTCTAATCAAGCTATTTTTTAATACACTGGTGAAAAGGTGAAATGATGATCTGTGCCTGCCATTTCTTGTGTGTTTTCCAAAAATTAATCGGCTTTTAAAATTGAAGTTATAAGTAATTCACAGCATTAACAGTTATGGTTCAGACTGGGAAATCTTCTGTAAATCAGGAAGCCTGGGCCTGAGATCAAGCAAACATGACCTTAGTAAAATAATGTTTTTGAGGTAGGAAAAAAACCCAGTTGGTTTTTTTAATTGCTTCTTTAGATGACATTTGAATTTCAATTCATTTGCAGTGAGCTGTGGTGTTCAGTAATCCAAGCTCAGGAAATGGCAGATGCTTCTCATTTTGGTGAAGTACCAGAACGCATTTGTTGAAAAACACCTTTCTCTAACACAAAATAAATGCATTGGAATTTTTAAAGAGCGGTGCTCATATCTTCTCAATTTACTTGGGTTTTGTTAAATTTATTATTACCTTAACCATATTTCCTTGTTCATTATTTGTCCATCCTGCCGGGAGATTTGCGAGACTGAGCTTTGTACAGTTGGACCCTGTGAGCTTTTGGAGTTTGTCCATAAACACTAGAAATTCCTTTTCCTCTGAACTCAGTTTTTGTTCCCTCCCTGGCTTTTTACAGCACTTCCCTGAACCTTCACTTCCTTCACTCCTCTCATTTTGTTTTCTTGACCTTCTGATGCTCAGTTATGTTTGTTCACAAGCTGATATTTATTGTGAAAGACATATATGTGTGTATATTTATATATATCTTGTGTATATATATATATATATAAAAGATGATCTTGGGAATCCTCAGCACTGGACTGTAGGAAGCATTAAATTGGTATTATCACTTTTTAAAACAATGAATATTTGCTTAGTGCCAACATTTACACAGTTCAAGTGTGTGCATAGACTAAACTCCTTGTAGTCTGAGAGTCCCCAGAGCTATCTGGTTGTGCGCATTAAGCTTTTTTTATTAAACAGTGTTAAAAATATCTTTGCTGGTTTATATTTGTGAGTTCAGGCACAATGAGACTGTGTAAATGTGCTGCTTCAAAAACGCAGTAAAAGAACATGGAAACAGCTGTAGCGTGTTTGTCAGCACTGGTGAAGAAATCTGAATTAGATAAACTCCACTTAGCACCTGTGAACTTTGTGTGGTTTTGTCCTCACTAAACATTTACCAGAGTTGGTTTTGCACCTTTATTTTCATTTTGCTCTAGTTGACAGGGAGTGTTTTCTTTATCAAACCAGTTGTTCTTCTGCAAGACTTTTGGCCCAGAAGCTCCTGGTGGTTGCTGTCAGGTGCCAGATGGATGGTCCTGTGAGCCCGTGTTCCCTCAGGCAGCAGGGACAGCTCACCATCCTTCTGTTTCTTGCTGGTCAATATGGCACTTGAGCACCCAAATGGGAATGTAGGGGTGAGGTGGGTTGGAAGGGTCTGATCCCTCTCTCAAAGCAGGGCCACCATCAGAGCCCTTTGCCCAAGACTTTGTCCAGTCAAGGTGTGCATTTATCTTCATGATGGAGATCTCGTTGATCCTCTGGGTCAGTGGTCCAGAGATTGGTGTTAAAATAATACTAAAAAATGAATCTAATACTAATGTCTAGCAACAATCTCTTCCTGTAACCTGTGTGTGTTGCCTCCTGTCCTTTTTTTGTGAACCTCTGGTATTCCCTTCTCTCTAATCTCTCCTGAGGCAGTAGAAGTAAAAAATTAAGTTTCACCCTTCTTCAGCTCTCTCTCCTTGAAGTTAAAGAAACCTCACTCCTTCTACCTCTCCTTGTACATGGATCCTATGGTTGACTCTCCTCTATTTTTCCCTTCTATTCCCTCAATTCTTTGCCAGAAATTGTAATGGACCTTGCTGCCATGGGAACATGTATCCAGCTCGGGGGCTTCCAACAGCAGAAGGACAGGGAGCTGCCAGAGCAAGTCCAGAGGAGGGCCACAGAGATGCTCCAAGGGCTGGAGCTTCTCTGCCATTAAGACAGGCTGGGAGAGCTGGGAATGTTCCCCTGGAGAAGGGAAGGCTCCAGGGAGAGCTGAGAGCCCCTGGCAGGGCCTGAAGGGGCTCCAGGAGAGCTGGAGAGGGACTGGGGACAAGGGATGGAGGGACAGGAGCCAGGGAATGGCTTTAGATTAGGAATGGGGGGAGATTGGAGTGGGATCTTGGGAAGGAATTCCTGGCTGGGAGGAGGATGAGGCCCTGGCACAGTGTCCCCAGAGCAGCTGTGTCTGCCCCTGGATCCCTGGCAGTGTCCAAGGCCAGGTTGGACATTGGGGCTGGAGCACCTGGGACAGTGGGAGGTGTCCCTGCCATGGCAGGGATGAGTGGGATGAGATGCCATGGTGGGGTGAGATGATCCTTGAGGTCCCTTCTGGCTTAAACTATTCCATGATTCTGTGATAATAACAGTCATGGAAGAGCTGAGGAGGTTTTTTGGGCAAAGCCCCTGATCTGGGGGGTTCTGTAGACAGACAAACTTTCCTGTGGTGGTGCTGCAGCAGCTGGGTCTGCCTGTACTGCATCAAGGGAAGAAGATTTCATGAAAGATTGTAATTTGAGGTGCTGCCAGCTCTATAATGAATCTATTGTCTAAATTTTTTTTAGCAAGTGGTGTTGCAATGGCTTTGTTTCCTTAAAAGTTCAGGCTTGGGAGTCATCTTGCTTCATTTAAGACAACAGATTTGAGATGTCTCCTTATATTTTCCTCTGTCCTTCTTTATTTTTTGCTATCGTCTTAATTTTTAGTCTTCTGTTGCTCCTATTTTTAGTTTCAGTTTTTTATTTTTTAATTTTACTCTTGTAGTTCTGAGCATAAATGAGGTGCACAGACTGGTTTTTGCTAACAGAGAAATCTTGCTGGTTTGTGTATGTGTGTCCAGAAGGATCAAAGTATTTAAAAATTAGGATAATTTGTTTGCATTGGATTTTGATGGATTGCAAAGCTGATTTTTCAGTATCATCTTTATCCTTTTACTCCTCCATGAGCTCTACTCTGTATTTTCACCCTTTCCTTTTGTGATTCCAAATTTTGCCTGTTTTCTGCCCAGTAAAGCTCCTCATGTTTTTGATGTCTAACAGGTTGTGTCTCAGGAGGAAATGAGGAATATGCCAGTACCATGATACTCACATAGCAAATCCAGGAAAAATTATAGAGGAGGTGCCCGATGTTTTTAGTTTTTCCAGTTTTTCAGTGGTCTAGGGTAAATCACAGTGGAGAAGTTGGGTCTCTTGGGCATTACTGTGGACATCCAGTACTTGAAGTGAGCCTCCATGATGAGTTGGAGAGACACTTGGGACAAGAGCATGGGTGACAGGAAAAGGAGGAATGGCTTCCTACTATGAGACTAGGTCTGGATGGGATATTGGCAAGGAATTGTTCCCTGGCAGGGTGTGAGGCCCTGGCACAGGGTGCCCAGAGCAGCTGTGGCTGCCCCTGGATCCCTGGCAGTGTCCCAGGCCAGGCTGGACACTGGGGCTGGAGCAGCCTGGGGCAGTGGGAGGGGTCCCTGCCGTGGCAGGGGTGGAACAAGACAAACTTTTAAAGTTTCTTCCAACTCAGGCCTTTCTGTGTTTCATTGATCCTCTGATACTGTTTTACTTTCTGCCACTGACTTCAACAGTACAGTTTACAGAAAATAGATGTTATTTCAGTCCTAAGCAGAGGTTTGCCTTTCCCTGGGTGTCGCTGGGCAGCTGAGCTGAGTAGGAGTGTTTATTTGCTTTGGAGTAGAGATGGTTGCAAAATGTTTTGAAACCTTATGAAAGGAAATAAAAGCAGCGTGTTGTGAAACATGCTAATCTTGGCCAGAGTTGAGTTGCTCAGAGATTCTGGATCATAATTTAAAGGAAGTTTTGCATAATCCTTGGATTCTTTTTCATGGCAGATGTAAATTCTGTTTGTGCTTCTGTTTATTCCATGTGATGCTGGGAGCAGGCTGATTTATTCACTGTTTTCGAGGTTCAACCTTTCAGGAATCTGATCGTTCCCACACTGTGTTGTGTTGTCCTCATGGCTTTATCTGACAGAAATTGAAATGCCCCATCCCTGGAAATGGTTAAGGCCAGATTAGATGGGACTTGGAGCAATCCGGTCTGGTGGAAGGTGTCTCTGCCCGTGGCAGGGGTATTTCACTAGTTGACCTTTAAGATCTCTTCCAACTGAGACAATTCTATGATTAAGTTTCCTTGGACTGTTTTAAATTTGTGTAGGTGGGATAACATCCTCTTTAGTTATCTGCACATGAATCACCAGAAAAAGATGGAAATAAGGGAGTAAGTGGGATGCAAGCATTGTTATGAAGGTACCTGTGCTCTTGTCAAACAAATCCCAAATTTTTTATTTCTATGAGAAATAAAAAATAAAGAATTATCTAGTGATAGTCCTTTTATTAGAAAGGATTATTGAGGGGAATTTTTGTCTTGCCTTCCACTTACTTTGCCCTGTAATATCAGTGATAAGTGCTGAAGACAGAACCAGAACAAAGCAATATTTTTTCTTGTCCCTGAGCTGCAGTTTGCCTTACCCAAATTATTTTCAAATGTTTGTTTTCCTGTGGTGGAGATGTACTGTCCTACAGTGTCCACTACAAAGGAATATTATGAAGCAAACTAGAAGTTTGTTAGGCTTTTTGTTCCTTGGTTTTGTGGGAGATGGTCTTTTGGGAGAGATACACTTCAGAAGTCTCAAACACTGAGAATGAAATAAGGCACCTCTTCCAGAGATGAAAAGGGAATTAATTTTGCTGTTTAATCTCATATCCTTGAGAAGCGAATGACCAGCAGGGGGAAATTTTGGCTTTCTCATAAGGAAATATTTCTTGAAATGTGTATCTGCAGATGTGCTGAAATTGTTTAGCCACAACATGGCATCAGGTTCCAGTGATTTGATGGTGTTTTGGTAAAATGAAGGCTTATCTTTTTGTCTGCCATAAGACTTGATGTGCAGGAAGGACTGTTGTGCAATTTGCAGTGTGATCCAGCTGTAGGTAGCTCGTTCATCTGCTGGTTTTGGTGCACATGCCCCAAAATATGTAAGCAAAAAGGGTCACTGTGTGTCTGTTCTGTTCTTGGAGCACAGCATTGTATTGTGTCATGGGAACAGAAAAATTCAAGTCACAAAAAAGTGCTTTCCAGGTAGTATTAATGGATGCTGTGGATATCTGGGAGTGATTTCCTTGAGTGGCTAAAGTAATTTACTCTGTCCTAGGAAACTGTTTTCAACTGCATTTGCTTTCTATTCTGAATAGATATGAAAAGAGGAAAAGTAAGTTCTTCTCGGGAGGGGGAAATTCTTTTCCTCATTGCTTTTTAGTTGATGGTGTCCTTGGGTACTAGGGACTCACAGGGCATGGGACAAGGCTGGGCTGTTTTCCTGGGAGAGTGGCTGGAGCTGCCTCTGGTTTCCTGCCTGACACCTTCCTCTCTGCGACTTGAAGTCTCTGCCTGTCACAAAGCTTGGACTTTGCCTTTGAAAATGGGAGTGAGGCTGGAGAAAGATGGATCTGTACAGGAAAATAGCAGCTGACTGTGAACAGGGGGTGGTAGACAATGTGCTGTACATGGATAAAGGCTTTTAAAAACATAAATTTGATAGACTTTGAATTTGTTCCCACTTTGATGCCTTTTGTATGAGGGAGGAATCAATTTTTTGTTTTTGTCAGGCTTCTGTCAAATGAAGAATAAATATTCCTTCTCAGATACAAAGTATTTAGTGCAGTAGGTAAATAGGTAGTAGTTACTTTTTTCAAAGCTCATTTTAGTTTGTCAGTTTACTCCAATTATTTTGACAAATCGTTATATAAATCTGGGATGAGTCAGGTGGAGCCTGTAAAAGAATGGATGATGGGAAGATGGGGTGCAGTTGAGATGCCTGAGGGATGAGATGGCATCCAGAGGGACCTGGACAGGCCCAAGGAGTGGCACTGTAGGAACCTCATGAAGTTCGACAAAGCCAAGTGCAAGGTCCTACATCAGATTGGGGCAATTCAAAGTATGACAACAGACTGGGGAATGGAGAGATTGAGAGCAGCTCTGGGGAGAAGGACTTGGTGATGCTGGTGGGTAAGAGATTGGACATGCCCTGGCCTTGTGAGGTGGGACCCAGAACGCCTCCCAGCCCTGGGCAGCAGGAAAGGTGGGAATTGTGTCCCTGAGCCCCCTCAGGTGAGCCCCCAGCTGCAGAGCTGCCCCAGCCCTGGGGCCAACAGCAGGAGGCCGTGGAGCTGCTGGAGAGAGCCCAGAGTTGTCCCCAGAGCTGCTGCAGGGCTGGAGCCCCTGTGCTCTGGAGCCAGGCTGGGAGAGCTGGGAATGTTCCCCTGGAGAAGGGAAGGCTCCAGGGAGAGCTGAGAGCCCCTGGCAGGGCCTGAAGGGGCTCCAGGAGAGCTGGAGAGGGACTGGGGACAAGGGATGGAGGGACAGGAGGCAGGGAATGGCTTCCCACTGCCAGAGGGCAGGGATAGGTGGGATACTGGGAATTGTTCCCTGTGAGGGTGTAAGGTCCTGGCACAGGATGCCCAGAGCAGCTGTGTCTGCCCCTGCATCCCTGGCAGTGTCCTGGGGCAGGATGGACACTGGGGCTGGAGCACCTGGAACAGTGGGAGGAGTCCCTGCCATGGCAGGAGGTGGAATGTGATGAGCTTTAAGGCTCTGGTTTAAGCTCCTAATGCAAACCAGTCTGTGATTCTATGGCTCACTGCTCGTATTTCTTATAGAAAAGGAACCCAAGATGCTGCAAGTCAGAAATGAGTAGAATAATCCTTTCTCTGCTGTTGTGGAGTTAAATTTTTCACCTCACTGCTGTAGATTTTTTTCAGGTGAAAAGGATATATGTGATTAAGGAAGGAATTTGATAGATGCATCGATGAATGGTTTATTTATCTGTGCTGGCTTGGGTGCATTCTCCAGGTCTAAGCATCTGAACTGGGCGTCTGGAAGGTGGATTACTCATCACCAAAATGCTCTGTACTTGCTTGATTTGCTGCAGCCGTTCCCAATCGTTTTTGTAGCCCACAGTCAGGAGGAGATCTGGGTTCAGCAGACCTTTAGTTTGGTTTTGTAATACAGATTTTATTCTTTTGGTACACATTAATTTCTGTTCCCGAACATGCCACTTTGTTTTCTGAATGGGACGTGCTTAATTCATTGCAGAGTAACAAGGGAGGGAAAGGTTTTTGATAACTAACATTCTAGATAGCTTCAGGTTTACTCAGGTTAAATACTTTCAATATGCATTTATTTATGATTCCACAAATTCATTGTACTTCAAATAATGGAAATACATTGAGTTTCAATTATTTTATTGAAATTCAGTTATTTTATTGAAAATACTGATGTATTTACTCTTGTTGGTTTGCTCCTTTTTTTTTTCACTTCTAATATTTTTTCACTTCTTTTATTTTTCCAGTGGTCTTATTGTTCCTGAGAAAGATAGCAATGAAACAGTACCCGAAGTTGTAGCTACTTCTGGATATGCTCTTCTACATTTCTTCAGTGATGCTGCCTATAATCTCACAGGGTTTAACATCACCTATAAGTAAGTGGCACCACTCCACAGTGATGCTGCAGGTTGAGCAAAAAGAGTTTTCCCCTTTTCTCACTTTTGTCTTGAAATAAGCAATTTCCTATTGAAGTGTGTAATTATGAGCAGACACCTGAAATTAGATTTTTATCTTTATTATACCCTTGCAACAGCTAGTAAGTGTCATGTGCTTAGTGTTACAACTTGTTGTAAACATGGACAAATGTTTGCTCCAAAAGACATCTTATAATTTATTTTATGTTATTAGATCAGTTTGATTATTTCTAATCAACAGGAATTGATAGGTTTTGTGCATGTCTGTGCTCTTTAGTGTTCTGCAGAGATACTTCTGCACAAACACACTTTTCCATCAGCCACACATTTTACTTTAGATGCTGGGCTGGACCTGCTCTTGACGATCTCATCCTTGGGATGTGCTTTCTTGTTCAGTCCCTGGATTAAATCCCTTAATCTGGTTTACTTTTATTCTGGACTGGTTTTACATTCTGTCATTCATATTCCAAACAGATGGGTGCTTTCTGTTCACTGACAGGTATTTAGTCCTCACTGATGAGCTTTTTGAAAGTAATTCTGGTGAGCTCCCTAATTCATCAACTGCTTTTAGAAAGGTTTATGGTAAATATGTGGACATACTCACAGAGATGGAAGGTTTTTGCTTCTGCAGGGTTCGTGAGCTTTGAATTCTTTTGCTCCTACAGATGCAAGTTATGTTTGTGCCACACTGGGAGATTTAACTTGGGAGTAACCTGCAGAAGGTCTCACCTCTTTCAGAAAAAGCAGCTGGAAAAGCTTCAGTCACAACTTACTTCTTGCAAAAATTGAGTTTCTCCTAAGATGAAGAGCTTAGTTTTTGAATATCAAGTCTCAGTGCTTTCATCCTTAGTAAGAACATAAATATGTGCTTAATAATCCCTGTAATAGTGAATTATTTAAAAATAGAGGGCATCCAGCACCCTATTTTTGAGAGCAGAAAGCTACAGAAAAAGGTGAGGAGCCTTTGCAAAGTCACTTGAATCAGAGGAGCTGAAGAGACAGCTTTTTCCAAGTCCGGCTGATTGCATAAACCAGGACTCCATCTACTGCCAGCTATTGGATTTGCACCACTGCAATAAAATACTTGATCAAGAACAATATTCTTTTAATTTTTCAAACAATTTTCAAGTGCCGTTTTGTGTTCTGGTTCTTAGGTTTCCTTGTAACATTTTTGCAGCAAGTAGATTAAATGGTACATAACAGTCTTCATAGTTACTACTGGGTGTAGGTACTCAACAAACACTTGTGAAATCATGTCTTGGAGCCAGTGACAGTGAGAATAATGGGTAGTAATTCCCATCTTTGTGTTAATCTGGTTGATACACCAGCAAAAACTGGAATCTGGAAATTAAATTATCTCAAAATTTGGACCTTGACCAAGGATGTATCTGATCTTGCCTCAGCTATGTTGCAGATATTATAAAATCAGAAATTATTCAAACCAGGCACGTCTTTGGCTTGTGTTTCATCTCCAGTTGTTCTCTTGGTAAGCAGATCCCAGAATAGCACCTAATTGTGAGCAGTTTAAGTATAAATTGCACAGATGCCACAGCAGCCTTATTCTTTGATTAAAGTCCTCACTTACTGTTGGGTGTTTTAAGGCAAGTCATTTGCCTTAGAAATGGCTAAAAATTATATTGATAATTTTCTCAGAGGAGCTGAGAGTTTAACTAGTGAAATGAAGCAGTTTTGTAGGAATAGAGTACAAATCTCTACAGGTCCATCACACCAGTACCAGATGACTGTCTCTTGTTTGTGATGATTTGTATTAACTCTGTTCAGCATCACTCTTGCCTTTGTTAATAATTCTTGGGAATCTGCTTCCTTCCTGAAGAATTGCTTTGTGCTCTGTCCCCAGTTTCAATATGTGCCCCAATAACTGCTCTGGCCAGGGGGAGTGCAGGCTCAACAGCAGCACCATGGCCCTGCAGTGTGAGTGTGCTGAGCGCTGGAAGGGAGAGGCTTGTGACATTCCCTACTGCCCCGAGAACTGTGGGGCACCTGAGAGAGGCCAGTGCAACGTCAATGGCTCTAAAGCATGCCTGTGCTCTGCAGGCTGGCAAGGTGAGTCTCCTGGTGGATATACAGAACTTTTGGGATGCATTTTCTATGTATGGAACTGGCAGTTTAATTGGGAGTACGTGGAACTGCTCTGTGTGAGTATTATCATTTTGACTAGGAAACAGAGTGTCTGCTTTTTAAATTTATAGGATCACACTTCATTTGGAAGGATGGATGTGCTGGAGAGGAGGCCACAGAGAGGCTTCAAGGGCTGGAGCCTCTCAGCTCTGCAAACAGTTTGGGACAGCTGGGGGTGTTCACCTGGAGAAGAGAAGGCTCCAGGGAGAACTCAGAGCCACTTCCAGTGCCCAAAGGGCCTCCATGAGAACTGGAGAAGGACTTTGGGCAAGGGCCTGGAGTGTCAGGACAAAGGGGAATGACTTTAAATTGGAACTGGGTTGTTTTAGATTAGATATAAGTATTTTACAATGAGGGTGATGACACCCTGGCACAGGTTGCCCAGAGCAGCTGTGGCTGCCCCTGGATTTCTGGAAGTGTCTAAGGTCAGGTTGAGCACTGGGGCTTGGAGCAAACTGGGATAGTGGGAGGTGTTCCTGGCCATGGCAGAGGGGTGGAAGGGGACCTTTCCAACCCATCCCAGTCTGTGATTCTGTGTTTTTTTACGATTGCTTTTAAAAGCAACTTTGCCACCATCCAAAGTGGAACCAACCTGTGGTGTGCAGGCATCCCTTCAAACTTCATTCCTATGCACCTAAAGCAAATTTGCCAACTGATTGCCATAGTTGACCTGTGTGAACGTGTAAAATGCCTTGTTCTCATGTCCAGCTGAGCTGATCAGCCATGTCCATCTTGGCACTGATTTGGCCTGAACATACATTTTTCTTTTGCAAAGACCTACTGACATGTAAGAATTAGTCTCATATTAAATGCAACCAGCTACAGCACTAGCAGGAAATTGACCTCCAGCTGTAATACGGGCTTTGGAAAAAACCTGGTTTTAAACCTTCTTTTCTCAGGTCCTGGCTGTTCAATTCCTCTTCCTGCAAACCAGTCGTTTTGGACCCGTGAGGAATACACTCTTCCAAAACTTCCTAGAGCATCTCACAAAACCGTCATCCATGACAATAAAATGTGGATTGTGGGAGGCTATGTCTTCAATCATTCTGACTCTCAGAAGGTTTTAGCGTGAGTATAAACCCAGATAATAAAACTAAAGAGAGGAACTTAGATTTGACAGTTATTTTTAGGAAATGCCACCTGACGTGCTTTGCTTTGGTCTGTGCTTCATCTCCAAGGGAAAACAACTGAAATAAAAACTCAGGCTCACATTTGAGATGGTGGAAAGTCTTGGTGAGGGGTGCTAATTTTGGAAAAGAAAATCATAAGGTTCCTGATATTTAGTGAGTTTTTGATTCATCTGTGTCTGACAGCATTCAACTATCCTCTGTATAATTTCTGGGCCAGGTCCTAAATTATATCTAGCCTCATATTCAAAGAGGGTAGTTTTGCTTCAGTGTTTTTAGCCCTCCCTTATGTTGAGTTTGTGTGATTGAGTTTTTTGGCTCCTTAATTAGCACATACTGATTAGTCTGTTCCCAAACAGGGAATGGCATTAGGATGATATTTATGCAATTGTTTGAGGAGATTTAACAGTAACTAAAATATCAAGTAATAATTGTGTATTTCATGGAAATGCTCCATTAAAAAAACTCCAGCTTTTACATTGTATCAGGGCAGATCTAGGCAAAAGCTGGATTTTTTTTCCAGAGATACCCACATACCTCGCTTTGATGGACCTAAGCGAGAGCTGTGTATTCTGCACTCACATCCTGAGCTAATAGTTCTTACAGGGGAAGAAATACACATTTAAATGTAGAACAGTTGCTAGTTGCACCCACAATTTACTCCTCCAAAGTCACACCTCATTTTTTAATAGGATACCCTATGGCTTTGTTGAATGCTTTCTCAGAGATGATTTTATCTCACAAGGCCCTAAGCCTGGCAAATACAGTGCCTTATTTTAAATAAAAAGCCACAAGCCATTTTCAGGGCAGAGGGTTTATGTTATTTTAAGCATGAATGGCAAAGACATAACTGAAAAGTACTTTTTAAGCACTGGCAGAGTTCTTTTAATCAAGTAGTTGGAAATTACCTAAGTTTAGTGCAAAGTTTTCCTACTTTTTTGAGGGAGAGGTGGTATAGGTTGTCACAGCTTAATAGGCAATGCATTAGCTCTTGGGCTTGTATGGAAAACAGGGCAAAGGAAATCAATATGTGGATGTTTAGTAGCAGGATTTTTTTAACCCATAAGTAGTTTGTGTGAGCTTTGTGCATGCTGAAATCATGGCAGGATTTATTATTTTAGTAAATAATTATATCTAACATATTATATTGGTAAATAATTTTCCCCAAATCGTAGAAAGGACAAGCAGCCATATTCTCAGCTTTAATACCTATTCCTTGGAAAAGAATTCAGTTTTTTTTATACAGGTATGATCTTATTTCGGAAGAGTGGCTTCCACTGAACAACTCTGTGAATGCAGTGGAGATGAGATATGGTCACTCACTGGCATTGCACAAGGTAAGTTCAGTGTTCCAGACTCACTTCCCAGCTGATTTCCCCTTCTTCTCTCCTGCTTCCCACTCCTTATCCCAGATCAGACTTGCTTTGGGAGAAGTGTTCCTCATTCAGAGGCTTGTCCATGCTTAGCCCAGGCTGTACACTTGTGCTACAGAGAATCTTTGGGTGGGTGTCCTAGCAAGTCTGTAGTGTCTCTGCCTGTGTGTTCCTTCTTTGTCCTTTCTCCAGAGATTTTAAGGATGATTGAGGTCAGTGAGTCCATTATTTCCTTTTTGCTGTCTGTGCTGACAAGACATGCCCGAGGCTGAGTTTGCTGGAGTTGAGCTGGTTCCCCAGTTGCCTTATATGTAGATCATGTGAATATTTTTATGAGCTCTGTTGTCCAAGACACCAAAGCAGAGCTGGGGGATTAGGGATTTTTGTTACTTGCTCTGCAAGTAAACTTGGGAATCTGATCTTCCGGCATCTGACACAGCAAGTGGATTCGACTGTTTTTACCTCCTTTCTCACCTCTGTGCTTTCCTATGAGTGCAGGCCATGTGAGAGCAGCATGGCAAAGTCTTTGGAAAGGAAATGAACTGATCCTTTATTGACCTTTGGGTTTTGGAATGTTATTTAGCTCAAACAGTGCAGGCCTGCACTGTGCAAAACTTAATCATAAATACTCAAAAAACTCCTCACCCCATCAATCACAAACAGAGCACTTGAAGAACCTCAAAGCATGGAAATTCTTCATGGAATCACAAAATGGTTTGGTTTGAAAAGGACCTTAAAAATCATCTAGTCCCAATCCCCTGCTGTGGGCAGAGACCTTCCACTATCCCCAGTTGCTCCAAGTCCCATCCAGCCTGGCCTTGGATACTGCCAGGGATCCAGGGGCAGCCACAGCTGCTCTGGACAACCTGTGCCAGGGCCTGCCCACCCTCACAGGGAAGAATTTTTTCCCAAGATCCCATCTAACCCTAATTTTTTCCCATCCATCCCATCCCATCCCCCTCCCTCTGGCAGGGGGAGCCATTCCCCATGTCCTGTCACTCCAGGCCCTTGTCCACAGCCCCTCTCCAGGGGACTTCATTAAGTGACTTCAGACCAGCTGAAGCTACCACAGAGTAGCTTCATTCCTTACCAAACAGCTCTTCCTAAAGGCTGAACTCCTTGGCCTTATTTTCTCTGACTCCTTTCAGGATAACATCTACATGTATGGTGGTAAGATTGATGCCACAGGGAACGTGAGCAGCCAGCTGTGGGTGTTCCACATCCCCCAGCAGAGCTGGGCCGTGCTGAGCCCCAGGGCCAAGGAGCAGTACGCTGTGGTGGGGCACTCAGCCCACATCGTCACCCTGCGAGACAACAGCACCGTCATGCTCGTCCTGTTCGGGCACTGCCCCCTCTACGGCTACATCAGCAAACGGGCAGGAGTACAACCTGGGTGGTGAGGGATGGGAGCGTGTGAGAAGGGGTGTGATTCGGGGAGTGCGGTTGTAGGGAGTGTGTGAGGGAGTGGCGATGTGTGTAGGAGGTGTGTGAGGGAGTCTGTGTGTGTGGTGTGGGATCATTGTGTGAGAGTGATAGGTGTGTCACTGAGATGGTGTGAGGTTGTGTGAGGGAGTGTGTGTGGAGAGTGTGGTGTGTGTACTGTGTGTCTGGTGGGCGTATCTGAGGGAGTGGTGTGTGAGATGTGAGGGATGTGTTGTGTATGTGTCTGTGTGGGGTGGAGAGTGAGTAGTGTGTAACGAGTGTGTGTGTGTGTGGAGGGAAGTGTGAGGGAGGTTGTGTGGAGGGTGTGTGTGTTGGGTGAGTAGTGAGGGAGTCTGTGTTGAGTATGTGAGGGATTGGTTAGTGTCTGGTGTGGGTGGGACGAGTGGTATGCTGTGTCACTGATGTGTGTGTGGGTGTGAGTGAGTGGTGTGGGCCCTCCTCCAGTGCTTAAAGGCGTGAGAGTTGGTTTGAAAAGGTTATGTAAGATCATGTTCGCAAAACACAGGTATGGTTATCCATCCATGTGTATTTTCCAAAAAAGTGAAACTAACGTATTTGTATAATACAATTAGCAGGCAGCCACTGGCCTCCGATGATACAGGGTGTTAGGACCCAAAAACATTAAAGCGTAACTGAGAGTCAAGCAGGGTCACTCTGATACAGTTAGATCATTTTCCTCTCTTCCCTCTGACAAAACAAAATTTCTGAATATTTTTAATTTGCAGTTATAATTACCGGCTTGGGTAACAATTCCGGACCAAATAAGGCTTAACTGACACCCATGTCCCCAGGCAGCGGGATGGTATGGAAAAAGGGGCGGAATTTCTGGATTCCCAATATACCGGATAGGATCTGGGACCCCAAATCTGGAATAGTCAAGGCTTGATTTGGGATCCAGGGATTTCCTAGGAGCACAGAGGGGAGAACACAGGAAGCTGTCAGGGAAAACTGGGACGTCTGCCACTCAGAAATGCAGGCACATTCTGGCTCCCCGGAACACATAGAGCTTGTAGTTAAGCACAGGAAGTTCACACAGGAATGTGCTGGTTATCTCAGGAATATTGGGCCTGTCTAGGACTTTGGACATATTCCTTGTACCTCCAGTCATGCTGACTCCAGGGGGGTCTACTGGAGCTGATCTCTGGAGTCCAGTGTGAGCGAGATTTCTTCCGTAGGAGAAATCCGAGAGAACCAGGCATGTAGGGCAGTGATTTCTTTGCCATGTGAGGTCTTGCAGACTATTCAATTCCTTGCATGTCGTGTGCCTGCTCTGGGACTGCAGGGGGAAGCTTGTACAGGGTTCATTTCAGCACTTCGACAGCGATTGGTGTGTAAGGTGGTTTATTTTTATTCAGTTGCCCATTTAAAGTCTAAAGGCTTCAGCAAATGTTATTTTAGCGCGGTAGATATAGGATCATGAATCACCTAGTAGTTTTAATGGTGTTCTTTTACAGTGGCAGCGTCTGATTCATGCGTATCTGCTTTATATATATATAGCTAATATATAATAATATATTTAAAAATAAAAAGGAGAAGTGCTTCCTGATTCCCATTCCTAGACAGTCACAGCGCTGGCGGTTTACATGTCATCAAAATGCAATAGATTTGCCTACTTTTAGTTCTCATTTACTTAGCAGTTAATAAAGACTGTTGGGACGAGCTCTATGATCAATTAAAAGACGGCAAGCTTCTTGACAGCAAAGACTTGTGAAGGAGAATTTTGGGATATGAAGGATAGAGGACAGTGTCTATATCTGAGTGAGGGGACTCAGTTTATTTCACCATAAATTGTGATGAGTAGTGAATGGCCGAAATTAACCATGGTTTTGTACTCATTAATTTTTCAGTGACGACATACCTGGAGCATATTACCAGACAAGTGGAGCTTTGGTGCAACGTGAGGGTATGTGGTCACAGAAGGTTATGATCCAAACACAGACCATCTAACCACGGGGGTTACAAGCATTCAGTGCAACAAGTACTAGGCTGGCGATGATTGTAGTTGAGTGATTCCCGTATGTGGGAAGTGATTCTTCTTCTTTTTCCTGTTGCTACATTGTCAGTTTGGTTTGTAGGAACAAGAGGTAGGGATGGGTATTGGGATAAGGGACCAGTGGTTTAAATCGAACCATGAATTTGGGACGATGTTGGCTCTTGGATGTCATGATTTATGTCCCCTTAGAATAGAGAATGATTAATCAACTAATCAAGGCTATGAACAAGACAAGAAATCCCAATGTTAATCATTGTTTGATTCAAGTGAAAGAAGCGATGGAGTTTTTTTTGCGCGCCAACAGCCTGTGCATATGAGTGCATTACGCAGCAGCGAAGTTGATAATCCATCGGGTAGGACTGTAAAAGAATTTCATTGTACCCTATTTTCTTTGGCTGCTATGTAGATCTGCGTGAAATGTCTTTATTATAGGGAAAAGTTCTGTGATTTGTGTTGCCCAAAGGTGAGTCGTTATTAAAAAGCTATAGCCACACTTCACAGCCTGGAGCAACAGAGGTGAAGTACTTTCCATAATTTGTGTTTTTCTTAACGTGATTCTAAGGCTCTGACAAAGGAGGCTGTTCTTTTGGGTAACAAATGTACAGTGGACGCAATAGTATTATTGGGTGTTGTAAAGTAGCTTGTGTTTCGAACATCTGTTGGTCTGTACGGACAGGAAGGTAATGAGGGTACTGATTTCCAACCCCCTCTGCTCCAACCTCAGGGTACACACGAAATAACCCCACTTCCTCGTGGATAAATTTGATTTCCATTTCAGCCATAGGAGGAACAACATCGCCGAGTAGGCAGAAACTTAACAAATCGAACAGTGTTCTTCCAAAACCTGCAGCACCAATTTCTTTGTCGATTATTTGTCAGTCTGGAAGACCCTGTTGAACAAGTGGACGAGGTTGGACTGTTGGTTATCCTATCTCGCTTTT
>CM031876.1:3377640-3468331 GCA_018697195.1 Certhia americana
ACCATTAAATTGTTGATGAGTATTTATGGGACAAACTTAATGCAAACCATGGTTTTGGGTCACTCATATTTTTCAGCGTGGACGAATTAGCCTGGAGTACAGGCGTACAGACAAGTTGGAGGCCTATTGGTGCAAGGAATAGGTATGGTCCAGCAGTGTTTATGATCCAAACACGAAGATCAATCTATATCCACTGGGGTTACGAAAGCATTCAGTGCCCAACAATACAGGCTAGGCAGATGATTTGTACAAGTAATGAAGTTGATTCCCGTACATGTGGTAAGTGATTCTTCTTCTTTTCGCCTGTTTGCTACTGTTGTCCAGTTTTCTGTTTGTCAGTGACACAAGAGGATTGGGTATTGGATACGGGTAACAGTTGGTTTAAATATCTACCTGAATTTGGGATAGATGTTGTATGCTGCAATGTTGAATTACGGGATTTCTTGATTTTATGTCCCTCACAATTTGAATACAGAGATGATTAAATCAATAATAATTCAGAGGCTGTGAACACAAGCCCAGTCAAGAAATCACTAGTTTTAATCCTATTGTTTGAGTTCAAGCTGAAAAGAAGAAATATTGGGATGTTTTTTTTCATTGCTAGCCATACAGCCCTTTGCATATGATGCAGTTTACTGCAGTCAAGCGAGTGATATCCTTCTGCGTTTAAGAACACTGTAAAGAATTTCTCATATAACCCTATTTTCTTCTGGCTCTGTAAACTGCTTGAAATGTTTCATTTCTTAAGGCTGAAATGTTCTGTGATTTGTTTCTGCCCAAAAAAGTAGCGTGAGTTTTATTTAAAAGCTATAGTCCACCACTATCACAGCCCTGGCGCAAACCAGGAGGTGACCGTACATTTTCCTTAAATTTATGTGTTTTTCAAAAAAAGAACTAACGATTTGCTTCTAAAGGCTCTCTGCACCAAAAGGAGCTGTCTTTTTGGTTTCAACACATGTAATTTGAGTCCCACTACTGTATTATGGTGTTAAAGTAGCTTGTGTTTCTAGGCAACTCTGTTTGTCTGTACTTGGAACTGGAAGGTAGTGAGTGATGATTTCCAACCCCCCTCTGTCCAACTCAGTTGTACACACAGAAATAACCCCACTTCCTCTTTGGATATAATTTTGATCTTCCATTTTCAGCATGGAGTGGACAAATCTGCTGAGTAGGACAGAAACTTAACAAAGTCTAACAGTGTTCTTCAAGCCAACAACTCCTGCAGTCACCAATTTTCTTTTGTCCAATTTATTTTGTCAGTCTGGCAGACCCAGGGGCTTGTTGAACACGTGGATAGTGTTGACTGTGTGTTCATCTCTATCATCTGCTTTTTTATTGTGTCATTGACTCCTTTGTTTATCTTTTCAGTGATTTAGGGCCCTCTTTCCTTGTTAATATCATGAGCTTGCTATTGGGCGCTCTTCTTGAGCTCTCTACCAGGTCGCCTCTGGAACCAATCCCTCGTCCCTCTAGCGCATGTTCACCACACCATTCAACTTGATGTCCCTTATGAAAAGGGACTGTAAACTCTAACCCATTCCCCCCGCCTTGCCATGGTGTATAGGGGCGTACCTGCTATCACCAGGGCTGCTCAAGGCCCATTTAATACTAGCCCCTCTGGACACAGCCAGGGACACAGGGGGGCGACGACAGCTGCTCTGGGCACTCCTGGCCCAGGGGCCTTGCCCAACCCCTCCCAAGCCAGGAATTCCATCCCAGTATCCCCCCTAAGCCCTGCCCCTCTGATGGCAGTGGAACCATTCCCTGTGTCCTGTGCCTCCATTCTACCTTGTCCCCGAGGTCCCATACGTCACAGCTTTGCTTTACACTGGATGTCCGCCTTCGCGCCCTGCCAGGGCTCTCCATCTCTCCTGGATCGCTTCCCTTCCTCCAGGGGAACATTCCCAGCTCTCCCCGAGCCTGGCTTCCGGCCGCACAGTGGTCTCCAGCCCTGGCAAGCAGCTCTTGGGACAACTCTGGGCTCTCGGCCAGCAGGCTCCACGGCTCGCTGCTGTTGGCCCCAGGGCTGGGGCAGCTCTGCAGCTGGGGGCTCACCTGAGGGGGCACAGGGGCAGAATCCCCTCCTTCAAAACAAATCCTCTCAGAAAAGTAGGAAAATTCTCCAGAAGATGCCCCTTTGTGTACAATGCCATCAATCCTACTGATTAAAGTTGAGATCAGTGGTGGGTTTGATTAGTGCTTCTCATGATTTAGTGACTGATGAGTCAGCATGTTGTGCAGGTATTAACCTGCAGGGCTCTATTTTCAGGTGCTGTATAGATTTCCTTAAAACAGAATTTTTAGTTGTAAGCAACAGATCCTGCCCAGTGTGAAATTCTTTGGGTTGCTATAAAAGCAGAGTTACTACAAAATATTGGAGTCTTCCCAGGCTGACTATGTTCAAAAGACAAGTTAGTGTGAAAACTTGAGAATCCCTAGGGAAGGAATTGATGATTTGATGATCAATAGCTTTGGAAAGAGGCTCTCATAGATAACTTTCTCCTATAAATTGGCAAAGCAAATGGAAAGATGAGAATGAAATTACAGGTGGAATTGAATGGTGTGGAATACAATTGTTAAACATTTCATTAGGAAAAGGAGTTAGATACTATCACCCTCCTCCCTGCACCCTGAAAATGTTCTTCAGCTTGGATTTCTGAAGTGTTTTGCCTTTGCCAGGTGCTTAGTAGTCTCATTAATACATTTTTTTTTTTCTGAAGGACTATTCTGAAAGACAGCCGATTTTTCCGCTACCTGCACACAGCTGTGATAGTGAGTGGGACCATGCTGGTGTTTGGGGGAAACACTCACAATGACACCTCCATGAGCCACGGAGCCAAGTGCTTTTCTTCGGATTTTATGGCCTACGATATTGGTAAGTTCTTGCAAAAATAATTAAAAAACCCCAAATACTCGGCTATTCCCAGGGAGCTGTCCTCAGTTTGTCTCCAGAATGACTGGTTATGTGTGGGTGTATTATCCCAAATGGTGCTGGGCACAGGCATGTGCAATCAGGAGAGGCTCCTTAGCTTGCTACAGAATTCCAAGCAAATGAGGCGCAGTGATTTCCAGTTACAGCCAGCAGCAGTTCCTTTGTCAACAGTTTGTACACAACTTTGGGCATTAAAGATTAGGTTTTAAACTGCATATTGTTACAGAATCATAAAATCATGGAATCATTAAGGTCGGAAAAAGCCTTTAAGGCCACCAAGTCCAACTGGCAACCCAGACCACCACCATTTTCACCACTGAACAATGTCCTCAAGTGCCACATCCACACATTCTTTGAACACTTCCAGTGATGGTGATTCCATCACTGCCCTAGGCAGCTTGTTCCAGTGTTTTGCAACCCTTTGCATGAAAAAATATTTTCCTAATATCTAATCTAATCTACATCTTCCTTAGCCCAGCTTGAGGTAGTTTCCTGTCCTGCTGTCTCAGCCATAAATCTGTTCTAATATTTTGAGTGTGTTTTAATCTATGATTGATCAAAAATTCAAATTCTAAGGACAGTCACAAGCACTAGACCATGCCTGTACAGTGAAACTCAGCCTGTACGGTGCGTGCTCTTGTTTCAACTGCTTTATTCAATAACAAAGCCGAATTGTTAGGTTGGATTTGCTGAGTTTCAATAGCCAGGAGAGGGCAGCATTTATTTGTGGATTTGGATTCCAGAGACACTGAGTTTAAGAAGAACAAGGAAGGAAGAGGTGGAATTACCTAAGAGAAGGTACACATACACCCTGGGGGTATATGTGTAATTATGTGTAGATAATTCACACTGGGGAATAATGCCACTTTGTACTCTGACATTCACCTTTTGCTCTCAGAATGCTCTAAATGCGGCTTCCCTGAAATAATCCTGTAGATCTGAAATCTTGAAGTGACTGTCCGCTGAGACCTCACTCCTGGTTTGTGAGAGGAAAATGCAAGTGTATACTTGGGTCATCAGGGTTTGGTATCCTTGTGCTCCTTTGCTCTCTGTTCCAGCAATCATTCCATTCTACCGCCTGTGATTTCTAGTCCCATCTCTCTGAAATCTTTGTGTGCTCCTAGCTAGCTTTATTTTGATTATTTTTTTTTAATTGAAGAATTAAAATGAAGCATTTGACCAGGTTGGACGGGGCTTGGAGCAGCCTGGTCTAGTGGAAGGTGTTCCTGCCCATGGCTCAGAGCTGAAGATGAGATGTTTTAAGGTGCAATCCAGCCTAGAATATTTTGTCATTCTGTGGTAGTCATGAACAATTTGATTTTTTTTTTTTTTAAACTTTGGAAGCAACAGTGATAGATTTTTCTTTCTGCATTCTGCTATCTGCCCTGACCTGTTGAACTCTCTGTTAGGTGTAAAACACAAATTGCATTAATTTGACAAAATATGCCAGTCATGGTGTTCATTGTAATGCACTTTAGGTAACAGGCAGGTTCATGTTACATGAAATGAGTGATGTAGTCAACATGCCCAGTTCTCACCAGATATGCACTGATGAGTGGAGCTTACATTGATTTCACCTCACATGATGGGTGAGAGGTGTTCTTGAGTCCCCTCATTCCTTGGAGAAGAGACTCTCACCCTGAAAAGAGCAGGGTTTTTTTCAGAAATAAGACCACTTCTGTTTTCTTCGTTGCAGGAGCCATTGTGCATGATTTTCCTTATCCCATGTGACTAGCAATGCATTAGGTGGTGGCTCATTATTTGTGTCACAGCAGAAACACCTTTTCAGTGGTTCTTCATGCATGATCTCTGCAGTAATTAATTACCCTGGTCATGCTCATGTTGGTCTCCATGGGAATAAGCCTGTATAAACCCCCTGATATCTATCCTTGCTGTTCTCAAGGCACAAGTTACCCAGGAGAAAACCAAGGTCAGTTGATACTGAGAGCTTTCAGTGGAGAGGCTTAATAATTGTCTCTATTTCCTACTTTTATGGTATGCTGTCTGGCTGGTTGACTCATTTTTTACATCTTGTTGATTAGTGATCATGATTGATTAATGATCACAGTGATGGTTGGAAGACTGGAGAGAAGTGGAATTAAGCCCAGGCTGAAACAAGTACTTCAAACCCAGGTCTTCTCCTTAACCTTTGCCATTAAACTTACTTTGGTAGTAACTAATTTGATTTGCATCATCAAATTTTTCTGGTTTTCCCTCCTCAAACTTCCAAGTAATCAGAGCACATGCACTGAGTGTTGGGAGGACATAAAATTGTTTTTCTGTAATGCTAACAGCTTGCACTGAGATGTGTGCTGGGGGTGAGCAATAAAAATTCTTCAATGCTTCTTATGCATTATCCTCTACTTGGCCAGATTGGGGCAATCCAAATTGTCCGGGTACTGCCTGGTTTGGGAAGGTTTCAGGATAACAGTCCAGCTGTGTGCATGTGTTATTCTCGATTCTTAGGACAAGCCTGTGGATTGTTGACACTTGGGTTGTGTGAGCACTTGGGCAGAGCTGTTTCACAGTATTTTCCCTATTTTCTGCACATTGAAATGGCTAATTAGCTCTTCCTATCCCTAGAATTGGTCTCTCTGGCCTTTGTCAAAAAGTTTCCTGCTCTGCAGCAGCTTTGGGTAGAAAAATGTCTTAATCCTCCACCTGCTACTTATGTAAAGGTGCTACTTTTAAATTGATCTTTTCTCCACACAGAAGAGAAACTAAACCTCTTCTATTTATCCCATCAGAATTCTGATTCTGATGACAAACACAGGGAGAGGCTGGATGTTTCCGTAGCTGCTATGTTCTGTTGGAGCAGTACATTTAATAAATCCTGGCAGTGTAAGTTTTAGGTTAAGTCAGGGAGGAGAAGATTCTTCGTAGTCTCAGAATTACTCGGTTTTTCCAATACTTGATCTCTGGTTAAAAATGGGAAAGACGCTTAGAAAGCAAAATATTCCTGGCCTTCTATTAATCTAGAAAAACATGTTTCTTGGCCTCACATAATGCACATCTTGACGGCTAAAAAATTGCAAATTGCCATCCCAATTTTTCTGAAGTTTTATGTTAAAAATTGGAACTGTCATGCTTGGCTCAGGAGTGATGCTGAGCTAGGTTAAATTCTTTGAAAATGGAGCAAATTACATGGAAAAGTAAATTTCAAAATCACAGTTTATCAAAGTACTAAATCTGTGTCTTCTGTCTTTCCTTTATCAACTTCTTTTATCTGCTTCTGTTGTTTTATCCAACAATTCTCCAATTAAATTTAGTAAAAAATTAAAATTTTATTTTTCTTTGCCCATTCAGTTTATCCATGGACTAGTTTGGTTTGTGGGGTTTTTTTTCCCCAGAGAGTCGGTTCATGACACAATGGTTTTCTCTCGTATTAAAGAATCTTAGGAGTATTTGAGGGCTCTGTAGATCTTTACAGAAGATTGACTTTTCTGTCTTAATTGCATAAATTGCATCCAAGTGCCTCTGGGATATTGGCCCCCAAGATGATCCATTCCCTTTATGAAGTTTAAGTGTTATGAATTGGACTGACTTTTCCTACTTTTGTTCCTTTTCTCAGTGGGTTAGATGTTTCTTAATTTGTTTTTTCTCCCATGCTGCCCAAAGGAAAAAAATTACCTGAGAAACCAAGCAAAAAATGAAGCAGAACTTACAAATTTTATGCTAATAGAAAAAGATGGAATAATCTAACATTGTATTAAAAGAGAAAAACAGCCACAAACCCTTAAGCTATGATGAATGAAAAATATTTTTAAAAACATGGATATTTGCCCTCTAGGAACATAATGGCAGTAGAAAAAATAAGAAAGATAAGCCTCTGTTCTCAGTGATACTGGTTTGGGGCAAAACTGCAAATAATTCATGTATAAACAGATAAAACCAGAACTTGTTACATGGTAAAAAATCCTACTAGTAAAGGAGGAAATGCAGCTTCTTCTTGTCCTGTTCCCTGGAGCAGAGCCCAGCTGTCCCCTCCTGGCAGGGACTTGTGCAGAGCCACAAGAGCCCCCTCTGCTCCAGGATCAGCCCCTTCCCAAATCCCTCAGGAATTCTCCATTCCCTTCCCAGCTCCCTCAGGAATTCTCCATCCCCTTCCCAGCTCCCTCAGGAATTCTCCAGTCCCTTCCCAGCTCCCTCAGGAATTCTCCATCCCCTTCCCAGCTCCCTCAGGAATTCTCCATCCCCTTCCCAACTCCCTCAGGAATTCTCCATTCCCTTCCCAGTTCGCTCAGGGATTCTCCAGTCTCTTCCCGGCTCCCTCGGGTCTTTGTTGCCAGGTCCCCGGTGCTTTGGGCTCCTTCAGGCAGGGCTGTGCTGTGTGAGCTGTCTCTCTTTATGCAGAGATGGATTTCTCAGGCAGGTTTTTTCTCTCGCAGCCTGTGATCGGTGGTCGGTGCTGCCGCGGCCGGCTCTGCACCACGATGTGAACAGATTTGGGCACTCTGCTGTGCTGTACAACAGGTAAGGGCCACGCCGGAGTTCTGGGAGCGCGCGTGCAGATCAGGAGCTCTGGAGCAGAGGGCTCAGGGGTGTCACAAACCTCCTGTCCAGCCTGTTCTGGATCCCTGGCAGTGTCCAAGGCCAGGCTGGATGGGGTTTGGAGCCACCTGGGACAGTGGAAAGTGTCCCTGCCCATGGCATGGGTTTGAATGTGATGGGATTTAAGGTTCCTTCCCACCCAAACCATTCTGTGAATCTCTGAAAGTTTTCAGATCTTCACTCTTGTAATGTCTTCAGTATTTACCTGTTCCCATCAGCCCTTCTTCACTGGGCTAAACTGTCTCATTTAGTTTGTTCAATAATTTGATTTTTTTTCATTATTTATATATATATTTCTATTTTTTATTTATTTCATAATTGTGCATTTCACAGTTATTTCTTTGCTGCACTGCCATTTGTTTCCAAATCTAAATTCCACTCATGCTTTTTTAAGTTTGTCCATGTTTTGCTTTACACACCTTATCCTATGGGGCTGCTCTTCCCCAGGCACACAATGTCCAGTATTTGGGTGAAACCTTGGTGACATTTTGGCTGTTAAGCCTTACACACTGTAGTGATATCCCTGCTTCCAGATGAACAGCTGTTACTGAATCAGTGCAACCAAGTTTGAGAAATTAATTTCATAGGTGTTCTAAAATAGAACGAAAATCATAATAAAAATACTTATTATTCGACCAGAACTTCTCTTTTCAGTTGCCTTGGCCCTTCACCATATTTTTAAAGGTGCATTGACAGACACAGGTGCAGAGAATTTTTGTGTGACATTTTCGTGTAGCTACTAAAATTTAATGTTTTGCCTGGTGCAGCTGTGATACTGAAGGAGGTTTGAAATCCCCCACTCCTCCCCCTACAAAATATTGTTTGTTTTGGGGGTCGTCTGGGGTTTTTTAGTTGACAGAGTGACTCTGCTCAGTTGTTACCCGCCATGCAAAGTGTGGTTTTCTTAGAGAGGAGCAGAGAGTGACAGTGCCAAATTGTTTTGTGACAGTTGCTGAACTCTGGTTTACTGCTATGATACTATCTTCCCAATTTTTAGCCTTTCTCCATGTCTTGCCAGTGGAGATTATAAGAGGATCCCACATTTTTGCAGCATTTTATGTATAATCATGTTGATCAGGTCCCCTCAAAGTTTTGGCTGAAGGGAAAGATTGGTTGATGACCTTGAATAGCTTTGACTCTTTTGAGTCTCTCTGGCTTCTCTGAAACAGTGAAATTTGTCTGACCTTTTCTTTACTGCTTCCCTTAACCAAGAGCTATTTATTTGGATTTATACATGCTGGCATGTAATAAAACACTTCCCTCAGACCTTAAATCCCGTTTACCTGGAGCAGTGCTCTGTCCATGAAAACAGCTGTGAGTTTTTCTCTCTTTACTTCCATGTCCAGCACCATGTATGTATTTGGAGGCTTCAACAGCCTCCTCCTGAGTGACATTCTGAAGTTCACACCTGAGAGATGTGAGGCTTTTGACAACGAGACGTCCTGCCTGCGGGCAGGTCCTGGTGTCAGATGTGTGTGGGCTCGCCACCCTCCTCGCTGCATCCCCTGGGAAAATGCAACAGTGGAGCAGCAGCAAAAGGTCTTTGAAGACTGTCCTCCCAAGCCAGGTATGTGTCACATTCTTTCTAGTCCCTTTTCTGAGTGGCATGCAGGCTCTCTCAGAATTCCCAAATTCTGTCCTGTGTTAATGCTATGCCATTACAAGGTCAGGTTTTGGAGGGGGGCTGTGGACGTGTTTCCACATGTCCTTGGGAGCCTGTCCTCTGACCAAGAGTCATGGAGATGTGGAGTTGTTTCTATCTCCTGCTCCTGAAGGTGCTTGTTCATGAGATCTTTTTCCTACCCTGCTTCTTGGACTTACTTTCCTATCCCTAACAAGCATGACCAGCCAGGAACCAGGCCTGGACCATCATTCTGTAAATGTTTGCTCCAAGAATTGACCTTGAGCCAAGAATTTGCCCAAGGGCACCACAGGGCAAGGAAGGGCATCTGGGTCTGTTGGAGTTTTCCTGTAGTCTTCAAAAGAGACAGCAGGAATACTGCTTTAGGAAAAGTTACTTTAGTTTTTTGGCAGGGGGGTGGTACCAGATGATCTTTAAGGTCCCTTCCAACCCAAACCATTCTGGGATTCTACAGTTCTATGTATAGAGGCAGATAAAATCAATTAATGTTTTAAGGTCTGATTCCCATATTTCCTCTTGGGATAATTTTAAACAACTTTATCCTGATACATTCATTGCTCTGAATTGATTATACAACCCTTGATTCTGCAACAGATGTACAGCCTTTAATTATTTAATAGAAACTGATGTAAGGGGACATTGCCTTGCTGGGCTCTCAATCTACAATAAATTTTCACAAAACACAGGCAATAAATAATTGGGGAGATGAATGAAAAGTTCAAGCTTCATGTGAAAATGCTCCACTTGAAAGCCAGGCTTGCAGGAAGATGGCCTGTGATGGGAGATGGCCACTGTCCTTATGGAATATCCTCTAGCATCATTTCCCTGGGCATTAACATGTCTTAGTTCACGCTTCCATGTCTTGGTGCATTATTTTCTGGTAGTGTGTTTTAGGGCTCCTTTGTTTTAGAGCACTAAAAATGATTGCTGCTGTAAATAAAAGCAATTTTCTGTCAGTTCGAACACATGAAAGTACCTGATTTTAGTTGCTAACTAAAAGAAAATCTACAGGCACTGCTATTTGGTTGTGTCTTTTGCTGCAAATAATCAAGTTCTTAGAGCTCTGTCAGGAAATGCCTGTTTTTGGTCATGCAGGTTTTTTTCTTTAATAGTTGTAGACAATGAAAAATGTGATCAGATTACAGACTGCTACAGCTGCACAGCCAACACAAACAGCTGTCAGTGGTGTTCTGACCAGTGTATCCCAGCACACAACAACTGCACAGAGGAACAGGTAATGGCTCTTAACACTTCCTTAGTTTTAATTTACCCTTTGGAATAGCAAAAGTCCATGTTTTCATCTGTCAGTGTTATGATCCCTGTTTTGTTATTCCTAATGCATGTTTAACTCAAAAGTGCTTCATGCTTGGATTTTTTCAGTTTGATCCAAGGGTTTTGCATGGTATTTTCCAGTGAATTTAGGAGGATGGCTGTGGGAAGGGAAAGCGGTGGAGGTTTCACTGTGGTATGATTATTCATTAATCACATTTTGGGTTTGACATCAATAGGGCTTTCCCTAAAAAAAGCAAACTAGCCCTCTTGTAAAAGCTTTAGTATAGAAAATATATCAGGTGGTGTTTGGGGGAAATATCTTGGCTCACCAGTCCAGGCTGCCTAGTTCCACAGCTTTTGGATATATAAATTGCTTTGTAGAGCTGAACTGTGGTATTTAGTGTTGTAATCATGGCTGTTATAAACCCACATGGCTTGGCTATCGGAAAAAGCTTCACCTGTGCTATTTATTTCAGGTTCCTGTTACTCTCTATGACAACTGTCCTAAGGATAATCCTGCCTATTACTGTAACAAAAAGACGAGTTGTAAAAGCTGTGCCATGGATCAAAACTGTCAGTGGGAACCTAGGAATCAGGAATGCATTGCTTTGCCAGGTAGGTACTGGTGACATAACCCAAATTCACCCACTCTAAAAGTTGTTGCAGGGTTTTTAAAATTTTTTGTTGGTTTTACCCCCCAGTCTGTAATTTTTAGTGTTAAGATGGAGCAAATAGTGTTGTTTAATCATACCAGTTTTGATATGAAACTTAATTTGTAGTAAATCCATCAAGTCTGCTGGAATATTTTTCAGTCCCAGTTGTCTGAAGAGGACTATGATCACTTTTTTAATTATTAGGCTATATTTCATCTCCCTTTTCATTTGATAAAAGCTGTTGATAATAGGCTTCTGCAAGATATTAGATTTAATAATGCATGCTATTTAATTTAGGAACTAAATTGTGCAAAAGCTTACTGGACAAATGAGCCAAGCAACACCTGAAGTGTTTAAGGAAAATTCTCCTATTAGAGTGTTTCCAGTGGTGCTCACAGGAGTTGCTTATTAGTTCCCCTGGAGTGATTTTTGGTTTTTTTTCATACCAGTGATTGGGAGAGAAATACAGGATCTTCAGTGGTTAACATTTGTAGGTAACAAAATATAGAGAATGGGAAGAAACCCATTAGACAGGACATTTTAATGGACATGGAAACCCTTCCCATAGAAACTGGTAGGTCTGGACATGTCCTGGTCTGGTGTTTGCCAGTCTGCCACAGTTTAAAACTGAGGACACTTTGAAGAAGAGCAGTGGAAGTGAGAAAAGTATCTTTTGGTGAGATAAAGAGCTTGGTCTGTTTTATTTGATGTAGAAAAGGGGATGACCTGATCATATGTGTAAAAAGCTCATCTGAAAAATTGACACTTGAGAGCTTTTCCATCTGTTAAGTCTGAATTCACACTGGAAATGCCCATCAGGGTTTTTTCTGTAAGGGAAATAATTAATCACAAAGTGTAAGGAGTTCTTCAGTAGTGGGGTTGTGCTCAAGTTGAAGCAGGGCTTAATCCTGGAAGTTCGTGCTGTGGACAGGATTAGCACAACAACCCTCTTCTGACAAAAGGTCCCCTGACAACTGTGGGTGAATAAGTGGCTTCAAGACATCAACAAAATACAAATTTGTATTTTTCCCCTCTTTCTCCTACAATAATTTTACTACTCAACATTGTAATAAGTGCTTTGATTGCATACCGCAGATAGCCAACTGCTGATGTCGGACTTCAGCTCCCCTAAACAGATTTCCTTCTCCTCCAATATTATTATGTATCAACATTTCTGAGCACACCTCTAAGTCATACTGCTTTGGGATGGGGCTGCAGGTATTTCTTAGTGGAAAGGTTCATAAAATCAGAAAGGCTGGAAAATACCTCCAAGATCATCATCATCATCAAGTTCAACCTCTGTCCCAACCTCACCATGCAACAGCACTAAGGGCCATGTCTGCTTATTTTCTGAACACTTCCAGGGGTGGGGACTCCACCACTGACCTGGACAGCCCCTTCCAATGCTTGGCAACACTTTCAGGGAAGAAATTTTCCCTGTTACGCCACCTAAACCTTTCCTGGCACAACTTGAAGGCATTTCCCCTCATTCCCTGGGAGCAGATCCCAAATCCCCCCCGACTGTCCCTGGCAGGGAGTTGTGCAGAGCCACAAGGGCCCCCCTGAGCCCCCTCTGCTCCAGGATGAGCCCCTTCCCAGCTCCCTCAGGAATTCTCCAGCCTCTTTCCAGCCCTATTCCTTTCCCTGGCCCTTCTCCCGCCCCTCCAGGGCTCTCCAGAGCTGCCCCAGCAGCAGCACCTCTCTGGAGGTGCCCCAGCAGTGCCAGCACAGGGGACAGGCACTGCCCAGGGACCACTGGCCCCTTGCCCACCTGGGCTCATGTTTTTTCGTGGTTCTTTCACTACCTTGATTGTTGGAAAGGTCACCTGCATCTCTCGGTTTACTTTCTTTCCCCTCCTTGTTTTCCAGAAAATATCTGTGGAACAAACTGGCATTTGGTTGGCAACTCCTGCCTGAAGATCACCAACGCCAAGGAGAACTACGATCATGCCAAACTGTCCTGCAGGTCCAACGGTGCTTTATTGGCTTCTCTCACCACCCAGAAGAAGGTGGAATTTGTTCTGAAGGAGCTGCAGAAGATTCAGTCTTCGGTGAGTGCTTCTCCTGTACATCCCTTGTGAAATAAAGCTGTGGCTATGGAGGAGTCCTTGCCCCAGAGTATTGTGTGCTCTGTACACAATGGAAATGCCTCTTAACCAAAACCAACTCATTTTCTTTTGAAATTCAGTGTACCCTCTGTGTGCTTCTGAGCTGAAATTGTAGAGAATGTAAATGGGAAAAATAAATATAAACACACACACAGTGCCTTAGAGATACCACTTTCTGTACTGGAATCACATCTGCATTTCCCTGGTTGAATACAGGACTGTAGCAGGAGCCCTCTGGTGACCTGTACACAATATTTTATAAATAAAAGTCCCTTTGGGGCACTGCAGGTGTTTAATGTAAAGTATTGAGTTATTTACTCCACTCAGAAAAGCAGCTGTTTAAAATGTTGCCTTCTCATTTCACAGAGCTGCTTGGCTTATTTGGCATTATTTGTGTGTGATTTAGTGGCAGGTGCTTTTCTGTCAGGCCCAGGGAGAAATGAATTGGAATTTTTCCCTCTTCATGCATCAATGAAATAAATACAAATTTTTTCCAGTCCCTGGGAGAAGAAGGGAGATGTTCAGGACAGGTTGTGTAGGTGGTGCTACAGCTCTGACAAAGAATGATGCTGGGCATCTCTCTTAAAATCCTGGATTAGCTTGGAAAGCTGCTGTGGCCTGATGGCACATCAGAGTAACAACTCCTGGATCCCAGAGGCCACTGTGGGAAGCATTTTCTCCAGGAAAAATGAGGCTGGAGGCAATAGGATTGCTTTTTTCCAAGGGAGAACATGCTTTAGTACTTAATATTCTTCTATTAAAACAAGAACGTTCCCTGCCTTGATTCCCTTTGTAATTTTTGGAGTGGAATTTCAACAATTACAATGTTTTAGAGGGGAGTCAATTTAGCAAAGGAAAGGTAGGATGCAGTTTAAGCAAGATTGTTTGTTAAATCTTTGGTAAAATGAGGAAGCCAAGCCTGAGATACTGTAAAAACATGATTCTGACAGCCCCAGATGTTTCTGGGTATTCTAGTAGCTGAGCGTAAATTCCTAAAGACACATGGTAACCCTTCCCTGATAGTGTTTAAATCTTTACACTCTGTAAAAAAGAATTGTTAATTTACAGGGTTTTTTTCCCACCTACAGAGTCCTTTGAAAAGTGAGCCTAAAGAGACTAGGAGCCTTTGTTAATGGAGATTAGTATAGAATGTTTGTGAGGTGGGAGACTGTATCCTGGGCTGATCCCAGAGTGTGGGCAGCAGGAAAGGTGGGAATTGTGTCCCTGAGCCCCCTCAGGTGAGCCCCCAGCTGCAGAGCTGCCCCAGCCCTGGGGCCAACAGCAGGAGGCCGTGGAGCTGCTGGAGAGAGCCCAGAGTTGTCCCCGGAGCTGCTGCAGGGCTGGAGCCCCTGTGCTCTGGAGCCAGGCTGGGAGAGCTGGGAATGTTCCCCTGGAGAAGGGAAGGCTCCAGGGAGAGCTGAGAGCCCCTGGCAGGGCCTGAAGGGGCTCCAGGAGAGCTGGAGAGGGACTGGGGACAAGGGATGGAGGGACAGGAGCCAGGGAATGGCTTCCCACTGCCAGAGGGTAGGGATAGGTGGGATACTGGAAAGGAATTCCTGTCTGGGAGGATGGGCAGGCCCTGGCACAGGGTGCCCAGAGCAGCTGTGTCTGCCCCTGCATCCCTGTCAGTGTCCCAGGCCAGGTTGGACACTGGGGCTTGGAGCACTGATGGCTGTGCTGGGGGAGGCTCTGCTTTGCAGTTGCTCCTTTTTCAAGTAAACCATATGTAGATGTTTAGTAATAACAAGAAAATATGTTGGTGTTAGCATGATATATCTTATAACCCTCTAGCAGTTGGAAGCTGTAGCTCCAGGGTATAAAAGTGCATAAAAACTGTTTGAAGTAGGTGATGTTTACTTATTTTAGCAGTGAAACCTCATATTATACCAACAGAGCTCAAATGCTCCTCCCCAAAATGAAAATGTGCCAAAAATTAAATTGCCAGTAGAAATAGTTGTCCTATAGGATCTTTATATTAAGAAGTCTGTGGCCAGCAACTAATTTAGATTTGATCTGCTCCTTTATTTCTAGCCCAAAACTTTGACTCCATGGGTTGGGCTGAGGAAAATCAACGTGTCCTATTGGTGCTGGGAAGACATGTCTCCCTTCACCAACACCCTTGTCCAGTGGCTTCCCAATGAACCAAGTGATGCTGGATTTTGTGGATATTTAGCTGAGCCTTCCCAACAGGGATTGAAGGCAGCAACATGTATCAACGAGGTCAACGGCACTGTCTGTGAAAGGCCAGGTAACAACAGCTGTCTGATTGATTTATATTTCCTAGACAGTAAAGGGAATGCAATGTACTATATTTTAAACCAGCTGCACCATGACTTTGCCAAAGAAAAGTACTTCTGAACCAGTGTCTTGTGTATGTATTTCATGCAGGAAATAGAAATTTTAAAAATACCTCAACGTTTATGATATTAACCATAAAATATTTGAAGTACGTTATTTTAATTATTTTCTTCTCAATTGCGTACCTGCATGTGACATTTAGGGTAATTATGATATGGAGCAATCTCCCGCTTCAAAAAAATAAAAAAATAAAAGTAACTTTCCAATTGAATTCCCCTTTTTCCCCTCCCTTGCTATGTAGCCAGAGGAGGATTTTATCAAAGTTTGAAATTAATTGGCCAAGACACTTTGGAGATATGAGAACTTTGAAAAAAAAAAAGCTATTTGCTTTTGGGAAAAGTCTTCCAGCTTTGTTGAAACTGCATATCTTTTCAGATGGCTTGGTCTGTTAATTCTCCATTGTAGCTGATTATTTCTGAATACCAATTAGTGCCCTCTTTAAGTATTAGGGAAGTTGGTTGATTAAATAAAAATTTTCAGTACACTGCACCAGTTGAAACCATTCTTTGTGGAAGTGCAGATGCAAATCCTGAATGTGGAACCTGAGCTTAAAATTCCGTGTGTTTTCACTTGTAGCACTTGGGTTTAAGTTTTACCCTGGTTTTTATGGTCTAATAACAGTCACTTTAAACAAAACTTAAAGCATTGGCTTATATTATGAACTGTTGAGTTAGTTCTGCTTTCAGTGCTTGTTTGATGTCTGGAACTGATGAAATCACTTAAAACACGTCCCTGCGTGCTCATGTGAAACGGGGATCTACCCTGTGCTTTGCTGGGGAGGGAAACTAAGGAATTCCTCAGCAGAACTGCAGAGGAAAAGAGCCCACACTCCTAACACCATTCCCTGGAGAAGCTGCGGCTGCCCCTGGATCCCTGGCAGTGTCCAGGACCAGGTTGGACACTGAGGCTTGGAGCAGCCTGGGGCGGTGGCAGGTTTTCCTGCCATGGCAGGGTTGGGATGGGATCGATGTGATGGGCTGGGATTTTAGGGTCCCTTCCCAGCTGAAGCGTTGGGTGGTTGTTTTCTGTCAGAGAACTGACTGCCGTGCTCTCCCACAGCCAACCACAGCGCCAAGCAGTGCCGCACGCCCTGCGCGCTGCGCGCCGCCTGCGCTGAGTGCACCAGCGGCAGCTCCGAGTGCATGTGGTGCAGCAACATGAAACAGTGCGTGGACTCCAACGCATACGTGGCCTCCTTCCCCTACGGACAGTGCATGGAGTGGTACACCATGAGCAGCTGTCCACGTGAGTCACCGCTCCTGCTCCTGCACCGGGGCTGTGCTGAGAACCCCCTGGGTGAAAGGAACAGGGCTGGGTGGGGTTTGGAGCACCCTGGTTTAGTGGAAGGTCTCCTGCCCTTGGCAGGGGGTGGAACAACATAGTCTCTAAGGTCCTTTCTAGCCCAAACCATTCTGTGACTGCCTGATTATCAAATCCAAATTAAAGTTTACACAGGCATCTTATTCTGAAGTATTATTTACTTACAGAACTGTGGTAGGAATTCCTGCCTCATTTTAAACAAATTATTTTCTTTTTGGCCCCTTTTAGGCATATGTGAGCAAACTTCATGGCACTTCGGAATAGTTTGTTTTCTTTTAAAACTGGAGTCAAAGAGCCTAAAAATTTAAAACAAGTGAAGATGTAGAAATTTTTTTATTTATGATGAATTCTTTAGGAGCTGGGTGTGAGCAGGGGCATCAGAAGTAGCTCAAGGTGTTGCAAAATAAGAGATGAAGAAAATGAATTTAAGGAACACAGCAGTATGAATTTCCCATATTGCCAGAGGTCAAAAGTTGGAGGAAGCATCAGGCAGGAGATGAGTAAGCTAAAATAATGAAAAACAAACTTTTTTTTCTTCTTACAAGCAAATATTTTCTATTTAAACATCAAAATAGAAAGTCTGCTCTTCTTGCAGCAGCAAGAATCCAGAAAGTATTTTTCAGGATGGTCTGGGGAAAGAAATAGAAAAAGTTTTCTGTATGTAAAGAGTTTGTCACCCGTAAAATCCCTTTAGAGAAAGGAGGGGCTAAAGGGTGGAATTCTGTTCTCCTATTTGTATTCTATGCTTTTTGTTTCAGATAAATACTTGAAGTAATAGCATGTGATATGGAAACGTAGTAGGAAGAGGCTCAGAGAGACTAAACTGGCTGGGTTTTAGCCTTTGCTTTCCAGATGGTTCATTTGATCATCCAATCTATTTTAAATCAATCAGAGATGTTTTGTGGAGGGAACGTTAACCTCTAGTGTTAGAGGGTGGCATGCAATGGTTTGAAAAACCTCTCTGTGTGTTGTGCTGTTTTGTAACTCATTGATTATTGGAACCTTTGGTAATAGTTATCTTAGATTCTGGAATAAACATGCTGATAGGGATGAGTATGTTACTGCGGATATCAGAATAAATATTTCTAGGTTTGATGAGGTAAATGTTTTGGTGAGATAAAAATGCGTTCTGCGTTTTTTGTTGCCTGTGTTTGAGATAGTAATTTATTCCACAGTTTTGTGTCTTGGTTTGGTGTTTCTGTAGCTGAAAACTGCTCAGGCTACTGCACATGTGCGCAGTGCTTGGAGCAGCCGGGCTGCGGATGGTGCACGGATCCGAGCAACACCGGGAAGGGGAAGTGCATCGAAGGCTCTTACCGGGGTCCTGTCAAGATGCCAACCCCATCCACGCCAGGGAAACACAGCTTGGAGCCTGTCCTCAATGTCAGCATGTGTCCTGTGGAGAACAGCTATAACTGGTCCTTTATTCAGTGTCCAGGTAAATGAGCAGCATTTCATTGTCCAGCACTTCAATTAAGGGCAAGGGGAGAGACTACGGTGGTGTCTTGTGTTCTCTCCTGTTAATGGAGGGAGGAGAAGAGCATGGAATATAAATAGGAATTACACACTTGGAGATGGAAAGAGCTGTAAAGCAGCTGAGCTGCACTGGTTTGCTGCATGAAGACATTATTGTTTATTACTTGGGAGAAATTTTTCCTTTCCCTACAAACCTTTACTAAGGTTTTAACTTTTGTTTGTTTATTTATTTTAAGGTTGTTTGAAAGAAAGGCAGATCTTCCTTTGAAGGTTGTTTTAAGTGTTAATAATGCTTAGGATGATTTTTAACTAATGTTTTTGACACAAAACCAATACTCCCCTCCCCATTCCTTGTAAATCCATCCCACCAGCAGCTTCCAGTCCAATGTGCACATAATGTTTTGCAGTTCAGTTTTCCGTGTGTTGCTTTAATTTTCATTTTTCGATGTACACCTGTGTTTGTGTCTGTGTATCACTAGCAAGAGATGAGAACCTCTTGGGAAGGTGCATGAGATGGTTTCACTTGTCCTCTGTACAGACTCCTTGGGGTCTCTGTGAGCTATATTTGAGCACCAATACTCACAGTTTTCCTGTTTCCCACAGCCTGTCAGTGTAATGGGCACAGCAAGTGTGTAAACGAGAGCATTTGTGAGAAGTGTGAGAACCTGACCACGGGCAGGCACTGTGAGACGTGTATCTCGGGCTACTACGGGGATCCCACCAACGGGGGCACGTGCCAGCGTAAGTGCTGCCTCGGGGCTTCCTGCACTCAGCTCGGCCATGGCTTTCACTCTGTGCTCACCCCTCTGCCATCTTAACACAAATTATATCCTGATAATTCGTGTTTTCTTTCCTGCAGGCGAGGCTCAGTTCTTGTTTCTTCAAATCAAAGACACTCAAACTGCTGAATGAAATTACTTTCATTGCACATAAAGATGATTTTATACCCTCCTTTCTGAGCTTGGAATGACCACAGTGAAAAATGTCTGTATTTTAGTGTTTGATGATCTGGTTTTTGAAAGAAACAGTCTTGGTCCAAATGTCTTGAACAAATTTCTGCTTATCTAAGTTTCACCTTCTATTCCATTTGGTTAATGTGTTGTGTGTTTATAGTTAAAATTGTCTGCTTCATAAAGGCCTGCCATGTTTCACTAAGGACTTGGCTGGATTTCAGTTGAGGATTAGGAGAACCCTGTTGAAATTGCATTTCAGTTTATAAAGCGCTTTGGGACTCTTTGGCACAAAGAACTGTTCAGCTGTGCAAGATCCAGTTAACAAACTGGGAAAAAGCTTTCCTTGAACCTTCCTTGAACCAATGCAGTGAATAATGGAAGACTTGGAGTTTTGACCTGCAACCTTGGGTCGTGGTTTTGAACTGCTGTGAACTTTTCAGTGTTGGGGTGTGGGGAGACCAATTGTAAACCAGAACCCAGCTGTGAGAACTGCAGATGTGAGGGAAGGTATTTCTTGCTCCTAAGAGATTTAACCATAGAATCATTTGTGTTGGAAGGGAACTTAAAACTCATCTCATTCCAATTCCCTGCCCTGTTCAGTGACACCTCCCACTGCCCCAGATGCTCCAAGCCCCAATTTCCAGCCTGGCCTTGGACACTGACAGGGATGCAGGGGCAGACACAGCTGCTCTGGGCACCCTGTGCCAGGGCCTGACCATCCCCACAGGGAACAATTCCTTCCCAATATCCCATCCAGCCCTGCCCTCTGGCAGTGTGAAGCCATTCCCCCTTGTCCCATGTCCCTCTCCAGTTCTGTTGCAGCCCCTTCAGGTGCTGGAAGAGGCTCTGAGCTCTCCCTGGATCCTTCCTTTCTCCAGGGGAACATTCCCAGCTCTCCCAGCCTGGCTCCAGAGCACAGGGGCTCCAGCCCTGCAGCAGCTCCAGGGACAACTCTGGGCTCTCTCCAGCAGCTCCATGGCCAGGAGGCTCATTTGCTCAGCTGGGGGCTCACCTGAGCAGAATCCCGCCCCTCCCCTGCTGCCCATGCTGGGATCAGCCCAGGGCACGGGGGTCTGGGCTGGGGCAGGTCCAGCTCTCACCCAGCAGCCCCCCCAAGTCCTTCTCCCCAGGGCTGCTCTCCAGCCATTGCCCACCCATCCTGTGTTTGTGCTCTGGCTTGCTCCAACCCCTCTGCAGGACCTTGCTCTTGGCCTTGTTGAACTTCATGAGGTTCACACAGTCCCAGGTCTCCAGTCTGTCCAGGTCTCCTTTGATGCAATCCAGGTACTGTTAGAGGCCTTTTGGATGTCACCCCTTTCCTCCACCATGCTGACCAGCAGACTTGCTGTGGGTTTCTCAGTCCCACTGCCCCTGTCACCAACAGAGATGTTAAATAGCACTATCACAGAGGATTATGTTAGTGAAATATACTGAGGTAGAATGAGACAATTAGATACAGTGATGGAAAAGGTAGAATAAAAATAACGTTGCTCAGAGTAGTGTCAGTACTTCTGTGAAATGAGCATGGGTTCTTCAGCCTGGAAGAATGAGGTGGAGGTGATTAATGAGTGAACATCGAAGACATTTGATTGCTTCTTCCAAGTGTGGAGATAATCCAGTAGAAAATATTTGGATATTAATTTAGTATGTTTATTGGAAGTAGTGCTGACCTTTTGGATGGATGTGAGGGTCAGTAGCTGGAGCATGGAGTCCTGTTTCCTCAGGCAGGAGGGAGGTGCTGATGGTTGAGGCTGTAAAGAACTTCCCAATGGACGGATTTGAAGACAGGGATGAAACTCACAGGGAAACAGCTGCCTCCACTAGAGCAAAGGGATGTGGAATTCCAACAGACAGCGCAGCAATATGTGTACACAGGAGGAGGTGCATTCCTGACACTTGACTTCACATTATTTGCCAGATTAAATACTGCTGATACTCATAAACTCATTGCAGGTGACAATACTTTGAAATGCTCAAAACTTTACTTGAAAGTAATGAATAAATTGAGGCTGAGTAGCCTTAGAAAATACGGAATTCTGCCCTGAGCTTTTAGGTTTCATCACTGGATCACAACGTGCTTGTTGGTAGGTGTTGCTTTTCTATGCATGTGGAAATGGAGAGTAAGTTCCTTTGGACTCTTGTGCATAAGGATTGTCCCAAAATAGTTTGTTGTTGAGATAATGAATGACAGACTGAAACCATCCAGATGCCTGAAAAAGAAATTAGAAAATGTGTTGAGAGATTGTGGAACAGTGTTCATTCCTTATCTGATGGAACCAGTAGCTCATGTCAGCAGCGCTTTGCTCTCAAGTGCTTTGGACCCAGGTTTTTAATTTGCTATGATTTAACACTATTTACTGGGAAGGGGGAAGAATGAGGGAAGCAGGAACCTGGGCAGAAAGACTGAGGTGGATTGGGAAAGGGAAAGCAAGAGCAAATCACCCTATCTGATGCAGCCAGGCTGCTGCTGCCTCTTAGTCATTTCTGCTTGGTGGAAACCTTTCCAGAGGGGAATTCTTCAGATAAGGATTTGCTGACAAGCAGCAGAGCTAGCTTCTGTTTTCTCCCTTCTCTGAGCTGTGGTCCCTCCATCCCTCCCCATTAATAATGTGCTGATTTCACTCTTTTTGTGCATTTGTGAGCAATACTTAGTGCTGCTCTGCTTCTAGAGCCCATGGTCACAGCCATGCTGGAGAGTGTTGTTGTACACTCCAGCCTGACACACAAACAGCTGTATGTTTGCACACTCACTGCCCGGTGTGAGTCCTGGGATCATGGAAGGATTCTAACAGACCATCCTGTTTGACCCCTGCCATGGCGGGGACACCTTCCACTGTCCCAGGCTGCTCCAAGCTCCAATGTCCAGCCTGGCTTGGGGCACTGCCAGCCACAGCTGCTCTGGGCACCCTGTGCCAGGGCCTGCCCACCTTCACAGGGAAGGATTTCTTCCTTGTGTCCCATCTAACCCTGCCCTCTTTTATTTCAATGCCTTCACTTCTATGTATCCCTGCAAAAAGTCCCAGCACAGAATTATATTATATTCATGTGTTGAAAATATTTTGTCAAACTGCAGTTATTTCCCTGGAAAAATTGTTTGCATCACATCCTACGCCCTGGCATTGGCAGAGCTAGGCATATAATAACTAAATAATAACTAAATGGCAGGTAAATCACTCCTCAGAGGTTGCTTTTAGGAAGTGTCCAAGTAGAGGAGTATTAATCAGGAAGGGAAGGAAATGCAGCACATCAAATGTAAAAACAGCTGCAAGGTGCTTTCTCTGCATTCAGGATTTTCCTGAATTTTCTGGTTAAAGTTCCCCATGAAAATATGCTGGTGGGAGATAAGGCAGTTATTTGCAAGTGAAAGGAAGGCACTATTATGCCCTGAAATCAGATTGCAGCTGTGGCAGCGCTTCCAAACACATCCGTGCAGCCTTCGCTGGTGGCCCGTGAGCTGCTGGTGCTGTGGCCCTGCCTGATTCCCCTCCCAGGGTGCAGGGGGGCCTGCAGGGCAGCTGAAGCACGTGGCATGGAAGAACAGTGATGGGCAGGTGGGTGATGGGGTTGCCATTGGGAAGCTGGACTTTCACAAACATGGAAAGAAGAGTAATGGTCCCCATGACCATCTCTGAAATCAGAGTCTGTGACCTGTGGTTTGTGGAGAAGGTAGAAGGAGACTCCTGGTGGAACGTGGTTCATCATCAGGCTGTTACCACGATTCACAGTCAAAAAGCCATTCCCAAGGGTTTGGGTTCCTGCTCTGTCACCTGGCTCCAGTGGGAAATTGTCCTTTGTAGACTCCAGCGAGGTTGTCTAGAACATTGTATGAATAGTTTGTTGCCAAAGTTTAAAGTCCTCCGAAAAGCCATGAGAAAATGTCTCTGTGCATATTCCAGTTCTTTAGTGAATGATCTCCAGTTACAGGCTTGTAGGAAAGTGGATAAATGAATAGATTCTGTTGTTTTAAATGGAGATATTTGAGTGTTCAGTCTTCTTGATACACTAAAGAGCAGAGAAAAAAAAAAATGTTATTGCTCGAGATGCTGCATTCTGCCTTTAAACAACCTGGGGTTTAAAAATCAGAAGTTTCATGTGTGTTCATATTGAATATTGATCCAACTTCACTTTGTTTCCCTTGTGCAAAGCATAAGGAAAGAAGTACAAGACATTCTCCAAAGTACTAAGACTTTCCTTTAAGTGGCTCTAATGAAAAGAGTGTTTCCTTCACAGAATACAATTATTTTGTTGATTTTTCATTCAGTCTCCTTGTTCCCACAATAGGCCTTTTTTGCTTCTTCTTATTTTTCTCTGTGTTGCTGCTAGGAAACCACTCATCCACATCTGAGAAGCACAATTAAGTGTCCCTGATACAGTATAGCTTCCATTATGTGCCAACAGAAAGAAGATATCAAAAGGATTCCTAAAATAAAGTCCAAGGCTGGCAGAGATATTCAGGATGGGGACTTCATGTCTAAGAATCTGCTGGTGCATTGATTGGCATGGCTGCTTAATGGGGAGGAATATGTCTCCTTAACAAGGAGGCTCTGGCCTCTAAAGCGTCTTGTTCCCAGCAAGCTCAGGGACCATAAGCAAGGGATCTTTGCTTTGTGTAGTTTTTCCCTTATATTGTACACTCTGCTATGCACAGCTCCAGATGGATGCACCTGCATTGGCAGAATGACTCCTAAAAGGCACCTACATGCCAGGAGAAGTTAAATCTGTTCTTCCAGTGATAGTGAATAAGATATCAAAGTCAACTGGCTGTGTAGGCTTTGTTCTTATTTGTTGGTTTGCTTTTGGGGTTTTTCTAAATTTTTCTCATCTGCATATTTACAAATAAAGGTTTCAAAGTATGTCAATATGAACATTTAGCTTAAATCAGGAGCATTTTTGTGAAGAAAATCTCCTGTATGTCCCCACTGTACTACCTTGGGTTGGGTCGTGAGCTGATTGAGGTGTATGAGGTGATCTGTTTTGGGCATGCCCCAAACCTGATGTAATTCAGGGCTGAGCAGGTTTGCTTCAACCACAACTTGATGACATTCAGCATGAAGTATCCTAAAATATATCGGGGAATGCACGCCAACTAGTCCTAGCATGGACATCATCATCTTGGCAGCAGATGTTTTTGCTGAGGCTGTTGATTATGACATTATTTCCTCAACAGGACAGGTGAAACATTATTTTCCCAAGGCCTATTTATTTATTTCTGGAAAAAACCTTAACTTGCACAGGCTTTGTTTTATTTTCCAAACTCTTCTCTCAAGAGTTTTGAGTTTGGCTAAAATGTGTTAGCAAGCCCAAAATTATTTCAAATATTGTCTTTTCCTTCCTAGTTATGATATCATCCCTGCTGTCTAGCAATAGGAGAGGAAGTTAAATGAATTTTTGAGGCTAAAAAGCAGAGCGTGTTGCTGATTTCATACAAAACACCAGTCCTGGGTAGCCTGTGCTTGCTCTGTTTTGATGCCCAGTTCTATTTTCATCTGCCTTCTGTAGCACAAAGAAAGCAAAGAGCACCAAATGGGTTTTCATCGGCACGTTAATTGTTGATGTATCTCAGTTTGACAACTAAGGGACTTAATTGCTATCGAATTTGTTTCTCTTCTTCGTTCAACATTGCATCTTCTTCCCCTCTGCTCAACAGCTTGCAAGTGCAATGGCCACGCATCCGTCTGCAACACAAACACAGGGAAATGTTTCTGCACAACCAAGGGAATCAAAGGAGACGAGTGTCAGCTGTGAGTTCATTTCCCTTTCTTATTTGAAATAAAAAAATTGTGCATGTACCACCTTGCCTCCCCCCCCATTTTTTAATGGTTGTGTTTATGATGTCTCTGCTCATTTCTTCCTCCTGACAGTTGACTGACTGCACTGAGGATGCAGCCAGCCATGCTTCCCCTGGGGAATATCATGAACAGAACGATTTCCTAAAGAATTCCAATTTTAAAAACATTTCAACTGGGGATGTCATGCAGAAGGGACGGGTGAAAAAATCCCCACCCCCCAAACTATACATAGAATCACAGAATGGTTTGTGTTGGAAGGGACCTCAGGGCTTATCCCATTCCACCCCCATCCATGGGCAGGGAGACCTCCCACTGTCCCAGTCTGCTCCAAGCCCCAGCTTCATCCTCCCTTTGGATACTGCCAGGGATCCAGGGACAGCCACACCTTGTGCCAGGGCTTCCCCAACCTCAGAGCCAGGAACTCCTTTCCAAGATCCCATCCATCCCTGCCCTCTGGCAGTGGGAAGCCATTCCCTGGCTCCTGTCCCTCCATCCCTTGTCCCCAGTCCCTCTCCAGCTCTCCTGGAGCCCCTTCAGGCCCTGCCAGGGGCTCTCAGCTCTCCCTGGAGCCTTCCCTTCTCCAGGGGAACATTCCCAGCTCTCCCAGCCTGGCTCCAGAGCAGAGGGGCTCCAGCCCTGCAGCAGCTCTGTGGCCTCCTCTGGACTCGCTCTGCTTTGCTTTATCCCTCAATAGTTTCTTTTTAATTGGTAGATTTCACCCTCCGTGATCTCTGATTTCACCGTCCATGCTCGCTGATGTTGTTCAGTGGGAGTGTAAATATCTCTGAAATGAGCCTTTGACATTCAAGCAGTTTAATGGAGCAGTTTTAGAGCAACGAATTTGCTGGAGGTTTCTCTGTAACATAACAGAAATGCTTTTATTGTAATGTTAGTGGAAATAATTTAATTCCAAATAATTCCATTGCCAGGTTTATTTTTAAAGCATTGCTCACATGAGTAAACATTTATAGGCTAGAACCTGGAATAGCCATAAATGATGAAGCTAATCCAGTTCCATGCATTGTGAAGAGCTAATAAATACCTTCCAAGTGGATGCAAATGTTAATATCCAGAATTTTATATTGCATCTTTACTGCATAGGAGTTAAGACTTGCAGGGAGCATGGAATTTCTTCATCAACCCAGTCTAGCTCAGACATTCATCTTTAATTGTGCCCTATTATCAACACAGGTTGTGTTTTCTGGTATTTATTGGCTAAGAATAAATAGAACTGGAAAAAAAGTCTGTTTATTAAAAAATGTATATTCTTTTTAGGTGTGAAGTTGAAAACAGATATCAGGGAAATCCACTTAAAGGAACCTGTTACTGTGAGTACCTTTGGGATTTTGTTTGGAGATAAAAAATGTGCTTGAAGTTTAAAATACCTTATGTAAAACTTGTTTTAGTTGGCTCAGCATGTGTTTAAAATCTGGGGGATTAAGGAAAGGACTAAAAAATGGCTCTAAAAACTTTAACTTTTTTCAAATACATTGTTTAAAGAGAATGAAAATATTTTACTTGATAAGGTCTGTGAGATGATTGGATCTTTTGAACAATGTTTTGAATGTTTTTCATGTGACTGAGATGAAATCTGGTCTTCTGGAGAGTACTCTAAACTATATTCTTAACAGGTAGTAAACAAAGAATGCCCTTAGAAGTTTTATAAATGCAAAATACTGTTTATTTTATATTCTGGTCCACGTTAGAATGGATTTCAAAATTGCCACGTTTTCTCTGAAATGAGCAGTTGGATTCCCATGCAGTTCCAGAAGATGTTTTGCCAAGATTCAGATTACCTAATGGAAACTTTCCAGCTTCTATTTGCAAATATTAGCAATCGGCAGCCTGGCAGGCGTGGAGAGATGGAATCTTAAATTACATGAAGTCTCCACTAGTGGTTTTGTCTAGCACAGAAATGATCAACTGCCTGGTTCTGGCTTATTTGAATTCGGCTTGTGCTATCTTCTCATGGCATCTCTGTGTAAGAATGACCAAATTCCTTGCTAAAGTGGCAGGGATGGTTAAATGGGCAAAAAGTGGGGAAATACAAAACTTCCCAGCTCTTACAGGAAGAGCCTTGTGCTGTCCAGATCCAGTCTTGCTTGGTTTCATTCCTGGACTGTTTCTTTGTGCTGTGTTGCTGATCCACACCAGCAGCTTGTCTGACTTGTGTCAGTCCAGTGAGGGGTCACCAGGAGGCAGTAGGAGAAAAACAGCACCTGGTGTCTCAGTTCCTGTTTATTATTGCTTGAAATATCTCTGCATGGGTTCAGGAGTGTGCACAAGTCATAACAGTGTGCTTTAATGGAAGGGTACTGAGGTGGGGGCTGTGGATGTCACCAGCCTGGGCACACAGCAGCAGAGAAGGACAGACAGACACCCCTAAGGCTGCTCCTGGCATGCCTGGGTGGGATGTGTCCCAGAGCAGGATGGCAGCTGGGTTCATCACCAACCAGCTGCTCTGTAGAACCTCTCCCAGGAAAACCTGCTGAGATGCAGAAATCTGGAATGGGGGGGACCATTGTCCCCTTCCAAGTGGGAATTACACAGGGATTGAATTTTTCTGCGATTCCCTTAGATCACAGAGGTATTGCAAGCCGGAAGAGAAAATCTTTTGGCATGTTTTTCACAGTGTATAGGGAGGAATATTGATCAAGGCTGGAGGCTGTTGCCTGGCAAGTATAAGCTGCCTCTCTTCCCCCTCTAGGCTCAGCTCCTGGAGTTTTTTGTTTCCTATGTGGGATCATATGTAGGTTGGAGTAATTTGTAGCAGTGTCATGACAGTGTCATGTCCTGGTTGTCCAAGAAACCCTTCAGTGACATCATGCCTTCCTTTACAGAAGTTATTTTATTCCAGGAGATGGATAACTGTCTCCCTGCATTCCTTACAGATACTCTTCTCATCGACTATCAGTTCACCTTCAGCCTCTCCCAGGAGGACGATCGCTATTACACAGCAATCAACTTTGTAGCAACACCTGAAGAGGTACATTTTTTATTTTCGCTTTTAACTTTGGCCTTTATCTTCTCTTGGCCCTGGAGGCAATGAATTGTTGCAGTTCTGTGGGTCTTTAGGTGTAGACGTGTGATGTGTAAGGTGTGTCCTGCCCCATGGAGCAACCAGAGATTTTTGACCTTGGCTTGGCTGTGCAGCCCCAAATCAACATAGGAAAATTTCATAAGGAACCCCAGTTGATTCTTTCCAGTTGTTGGAGCAACCTCTGAGCTAATCAAATTTTTTTTAAAATCACAGAACTGTTTGTGTTGGAAGAGACCTTAAAGCTCATCCTGTTCCAAACCTCCCTGCCATGGCAGGGACCCCTCCCACTGTCCCAGGTGCTCCAGCCCCAGTGTCCAACCTGGCCTGGGACACTGCCAGGGATCCAGGGACAGCCCCAGCTGCTCTGGGCACCCTGTGCCAGGGCTGCCCACCCTCTCAGGGAACAATTCCTGCCCAATGTCCCATCCAGCCCTGCCCTCTGGCAGTGGGAAGCCATTCCCTGTACCCTGGCACTCCAGCCTCTTGTCCCCAGTCCCTCTCCAGCTCTCCTGGAGTCCTTCCAGGCACTTCTTAGGCACTTCTCTTCTGCAGGCTGAACAATCCCTTCTCCCTCAGCCTTAGAGCAGGGATGTTTTGCTTCTTTTCACCCCATCTCTTGTGTCTCAGTTCTTCCTGTGATACTCTGTACATATGACTTCTTTATCCTTTATTATGTTTTCCTTGAGGAGGAGAATACTTCTTTCAGAAAATATAGTATATTGTTTTTATCTTGATGTATTTTCTTTATGTAAGTAACAAATTCCAATATAATTTTTTTGTAGCAACAATTTTCTAGGGAACAATACAGTAAAATTGCTTATCCTAAAAATGGAGTTTCTTTTTTGTTTCTTCCTTTAGCAAAACAGAGACCTGGATATGTTCATCAATGCATCTAAAAACTTCAACCTCAACATTACTTGGTCCACAAGTTTTGCAGGTAAATTGAGGATGATCTAAGTGACTCAGGAGCTTCTTTAATTTGCCAGTTTCTGAAAAAGGCAAATTTGATTGGGAAGACTTGGGGGTTTTTTAAGCTATGTACTTTTTGTGTAGTGTCCTTAAATTGTCAGCCTGAGGTGGGGGAGTAAAATGTTTAAAAAATCTGTTTTCAACTTTAGTAGTGTATTTTGTAAACCTTAAATGTGCAAATTTGATTTTTAACAGTGCAACATCTTGGCACGCAGGGATTTGATAATGCAGTGCAGCTTAACATAGTTGGTTCTGAATGAATAGTTAATTTTTTTAAATCAGAATTTAGGATTTCCCTTTTGTTTATTTTCTTATATACACATGGGAATATATTTTCTTGCTGCTCCTTACAACAGCTGGCACCCAGGCTGGGGAGGAAATTCCAGTTGTTTCCAAAACCAATATAAAAGAATACAAGGACAGTTTCTCCAATGAGAAATTTGATTTCCGCAACAACCCGAACATCACGTTCTTTGTTTACGTCAGCAATTTCACCTGGCCCATAAAAATACAGGTAAGAGCTGATAATATATATCAAATTGTTTAAAGGAGCTTTTTTTTATTTCTCTCAAGAGCTGTGGCAGTCTTCTGTGTTTGGAGTTGTCCAAGCTGAACCAGCCTGGTGTAATCCCAGAGCAGACAGAGTTTGATGTTCCTGGATAAGAGGAGGAAGGTGTGAGGCATCTTCTGATGTTGCCTCAGCCCAGTGGATCTGAAGATGTGCTGTGAAATAAAGAGAGACACTCATTTATTAACAGGGCTGTGTTTGACAAGGTGTCTGACTTCAAATGTGCAGATATTGATGTTGTAGAAAAAGAGTGATAAAGCTAAAAACAAAGCCTGGAAAGAACAGACTGAAGAAATGCTGTAGTAGCTCTCTAGTGCCTCGTACTGAAAAGGCACAGCTCGAGGGCCACCCCCTTTCTCCTGCTGGTGCCTCAGGCTGATGGCATGTGCTGGATGAGCAGCTCATCTTTTCCCTTTATTCAGGATAAATATTTATTTATTCATTTATTCAGGTTGGCTGGCAGTGCCTTTGGCACCAGGCTGGCTGTGGTGATGAAGCTGGTGCAGAAGAAGCAGTGGATGAAGTTAGGTGGTCATAAAATCAGACAGAATCACTTTGATTGTGACCACAGATTCTGCAGCTGCTGAGGCAGCCCACAATTCAGAGCAGCCTTGGGCACCTCCTTGCAGTGGGCTGGTATCAACTCACTGTGCTCAGATGTGGGTGTCTGAAGGACAAAATCCTTCCACCTCTGGAACAGAGATCATGGAATGGTTTGGGTTGGAAGGGACTTCAAAGATGGTCTTGTTCCACCTGCTGCCATGGGCAGGGACAGCTTTCACTAGCCCAGCTTGCTCCAAGCCTTCAGCAGTTACAGGGATGGGGCAGCCACAGAGCTCAAATAAAGGTTACCATATTTGAATTCTGCTTTATTTAAGAACCTTGGTCAAATATGGGACACCAAATCTTTCCATCTTCACCCTTGTTCATCCAATTGTTTTGTGAAAGCTGACACTTCATATACATGTACTTGGTATTGCTAACATATTGGTCAGGCAAATTCACTCCTTCAACAAAAATAATGCAATTATAATTATCAGGATAATACTGAGCAAGAAAATGAGATCCACTTGGAAAAAAGGGTCCTTAAGCTATAGTGATATTTTTCCTGAATTTTGAAAAAAGTATTAGAAATAGTTGTGAAATGTCTTTATCACCTTCTGAAGACAATGGGTTTTAATTACTTGGGAACCTTTGTCTTGTTGATTGCAGGCTGAAGATTTGGCGGCTTGGCTTAGGGCTCTTTTTAATATCACTTACAGTTTTGATAATCAGTTTTCAGCTGGAGAGTTTTTACTTCATAAAAAGTATTTTTACTGGTAAAGCCTTAGTTTATTTTCCAGTCAAGATTTTTAAATTTGGAGGAGTTGATGAGCTACAATGTAAAATCTTTATGTCATTGGATACTTAAGTAGCAAGTCCCAAACCTCCTCATTTTCCTGTAAGTACTACTTGTTGTAGGGGAAGTAGCATCTGTGTATGGAGGTGAGCAGTTGTGCAATGATTTATTTAAATATTTGAGCTTCTCTTTCATCAAATTCATAATCACAGGAGTCAGGAAAAAAATTAGTTCTTTTTTTTTTCTTTAACCTTATGGGTTATTTTGATTGAGACTTGATTTTCTATAATCAGTGCTGGACTGTACCTTACCCTGATTTATTTCCTTGTTATTTATTGCTGCAGAACTGTGTGTTAGGGATACAGCTGTTTGTTTTTTCTCTTACCTGTCCTTACAGCATCCACTCTTCCCTTCTCCTCCTGGTTTCCTTTACTTGTATGGCTGAAACATCTCTTGCTGCTTTGTTTTCATTGCTGAGCAGTGGCACAGCTTGACTTCTGGCAGTTCTTATTTTCTCTCTCTACTTCTTGCTGGCTTTAAAGACATTGTTAATGAATCCTTTCCTCTCTTTAATTGATCTTCATGTTCCTTTTGAGGTTAGCTCTGAGGATGCAGCTTTCAAATAGTTTTGCATCTTTGACCTCAGAGAATTATTTGGATGGCAGCTTTCCCATTCCTGATTTCCTTAGTCCACTTGATTTTACTGTTTGATTTCATTTCTCATAGGTAGAGAGTGAACTTTGATTCTCTTACAACACTTAACCTCTCTTTATCCTTAATTTAATGTGAAGGTGCTTGTATGCACTCAATTCAAGTTAATGTTTTATCACCAGCTCTTCTTAATGTCTTTATTACTTGCCAAAACAAAGTCTAAAATAGCATCAGCACTTATTCATTGAGAGTTTTTGTGAAGAAGTCTGGCAGTGACCAGCAATCTGGTCCATAGAATTTCTGTTAGTTTTCTCTTCAGTGCATGGCTAAAAACCAGGACTCACTGTGTCCTTCCAGGTCTTGTGCAATCTGCCCTGATGGATTGAGCTTCCCTCAGTTGCAATCTGTGCTCATACCTGCCCTTTCCATATCCCAATTTTTTCATTTTTGTGAAGTTGAGGCTCTCTGTATTTAGTGTTCAATATGATAATGTAGAAGCTAAGTCATGGTACAGGTTTTTGGGATGAAGATTTTTTGGACAAATGCCCAGAGAAGTTGTGGCTGCTCCATCCCTGGAAGTGTCCCAGGCCAGGCTGGACAGGGCTTGGAGCACCCTGGTCTGGTGGAAGGTGTCCTTGCCCATGGCAGGGGGGTGGATTGAGATGAGCTTTAAGATCCTTTCCAACCCACCTCATTCTCTGATTCTGTGAATTTAGGACTTCCTGGCTCTCAGTCCTTGACTCATCCCATGCTACATTCTTCTCAGGAATAGTTTTTATTCAGAGCTTTCTTTCTCTCATTTGTTTTTCCATGGGGTTCATCCCTGATTTCACTGCAGAAAAGTTCCTGTGCTGTTGGGATCAGTCCTTCAGGGCAGACTGGCTCGTTAATTAAAACTCCATGTTGCAGTATGGGCAGGATGCAAACTGCTCTCTTATCTCCTAGCTTGTCTCCTACAGTATTCCTCATTTCACGTCCACTATTAAACTGTCCCACAGCTACAAAGCATGTTTCATTTTCCCTTTGGAAATTACACTGATTTTAATAGTGTATGTCGAAAACATACGGAAAAACTCTGTTCCTGCCAAGCTGCTGGAAATTATTCTGTCCTCATGTGTGTACATCACCTGGCAGCTCATGCATGTGTTTGGGCTGCACCTGGGCAGTGCAGCATGTCCAAATCATTTTTAGGGGTTTATTCTTTGTTCGACTATCTTAGTAAACTGTCATTGTGCATACACTCACTTGTCCTGGTTTATTTTGAATTTCAATACAACAGATATATTTAAACAGGAGTGTTTATGTCTATACAAAACCTTACAACAGAAAACTTTATAAATGTAGTTTTTACTGCAAAGCAATTTTCCAATCCACCTTTTTTTTTCAAAGTATTACAGACTTTATCTTGAAGTCCTTGATTGAAATCTGTCTCTTATTCCTTCTTTCTCCTTGCCCGTTAAAATCTGCCCTTGGAAAGTATAAATGCTCCTTTGTGTAAGAGATGCCTGTGTCCCTGCCAGTGCTCAGTTCTGGCTCTTCTTTCTCTGTCTTGCTCCACCTCTTTTTTAAACCACTTCAGTTAATTTCTTTTTTAAAGTGTATTAGTTTAGGATGTCTTTCCTGCTTGGTTAATGACTTAAAATAGTTATTCAGTAAAAGAACTAAAACAGCAAAATGCAGAAAGCCTTCAAAATTCAGCAACCCTCTTCCTAATTCTTTCTGAGCAGTTCCAAGCATGAAGGAGTTCACTTAAAGCTCTGCCTTGCCAAGCTTTCCTGAAAATCCAGGTAAGGTCCTGTCAGCAGTGTCTGGATATTTCCATTCTCTCTGTTTTGTGAGCTCATGTTTGCTGCAGACATTGGACACACGGCATTTTGAAGCATTTAGCAAACCCCAGCTGTTCACCTTCCTCTCTTCAGCTTTGCTCTAAATATTCCCTCTTTTCCCCCAAACTGGGTGTACACCCTTTAGGAAAGGACATTAGTGGGCATTGAAAGGTTGAGGTTTTTTTCCACTTACTTAAATGTAGTAGTAATATTTTCCCCACTATTCTTTCTCTTTGCTTAATCTTCATGGTGAGTTTGCTTTGTTTTTGTTGTTCTTTTCAAATGTAGCTCACAGTAGAAGAGAGACACTGACTAAATAATACAGTAGCACAGTAAGAAGCAAAGGAATTCAGTGCAGAAGCTTCTAGAGAAGTTCTTGTCTATTTTCAAGTCTTGGTTTCAATCCATGCAAAGTCAGCTCACTCTGAGGTGAAACTGCAGTTCTGGAGCTGACAAGTAGTTAATGGTGAGAATCTGAAACTCTCTTAGATAGCTGTGTAAATGTCAGCAGGTTTTAACACTGTTTAAACTTGTATGTGTTTACCTGGGGCTGAGTGCAGTGAGTGAATCCCTCTCCAGAGTGTACAGGGGGGTGAAAATTCGATCTGCTAATACAGGAAACTCTCCCCTGGCTATAAGCTTTCTGCTTCATCACAATTTACTGCTGATGGTGTTTGCTCCCACTCACTAAATAGAAATTGGTGGTTTAGTCTTGTTTCATTCCTGAGCTATTGTTTATATTCACTAACATTCTGTTGCATTTGATACTCGATTTTTTCCTCTCAGATTCCAAGCATCTTGCATTGATCTCTACGTTTTGAGAATGTGTAGGACATTAGGAGCTGATTAAGGCAAAACCAGTTTGTGATTGTATCATTAACTGGCAATTGCCTCCCCTCTTTCCTTCGTGTTGGTTGAAGGATTTTGATTTGAACATGCTTAAATGTTAATTATGAACCAAACGCTTCAAGAAACAAAAAGAGGCGAAGGAATTTTGCAGCCCTTGCATACAAAATGTACTATTTGCAAAATCTCATTAGCTATTCACTATATGTAATTTTCTTGGCAATTCATCGTCATGTTGGGCTTCGTTGGGCTTCAGAAAGTGCCAGTGTGACTGCACAGCATCGCTGCATGTGCAGTGTGGTGGAGGCTGCAGCAGCATTGCATAGCTCCCACTGTTTGAAGAGCATTTGAGAACCAGTGGGAAACATTCAACTCACTGAAATTGTTGCCTTCCACTAAGATTTCATAAAGGCTGTAATAGAAAAAATAGCTAAAATTGCCTCTGCTGCCTTCAATTTTAGTTTCTCAAACTTTCTTCTGGTTTCCTCTACTTGATTTATTTCAGGATGGTCAATCTAGGTAGTCTCCTTTATGTCTTTATCCTGTTTTACACAGATAATTCATGGAATGAACAGGATTGGAGGGACTTTAAAGACAATCTGTGGGTTGTTTAACTCAGTCACATCATATACTGTCATAATGATTCTATCTCCAAACATGCTGTTTACCCTGATAGGAAGGTACTGGTGAACCCACTCAAAATGCTGCATTGCTCTCTGGTTCCTCTGCTGAAAGGGTGAGTGGTGAACTGGAAGGCAGAAACAATTCATGGCCCTTCAGTGGATCACAGCTGGTGCAGGAGGTGTCAGGAGCTCAAGGGCAGAAACTGTCACTAATGGGAGACTGGAAATTGAGGGCAAGCTCAAGTGTGCTGTAATTAAACCAGAATTTGGTCTGTGGTGCTTTCTTTTGGTAATGATCCAAGTGTCTGTCACAGGTGACTGTATTTGGACTGGCACACAGAATCCATGAATCACAGATGGGTTTGGTTTGGAAGGGACCTTAAAGACCCTCTAATTCAAACCCCTGTCATGGGCAAGGACATCTTCCACTATCCCAGGGTGCTTCAAGCCCCGTCTAACCTGGCCTTGAACAATTCCAGGGATGGGGCAATCACAGCTTCTCATGTCAACCTGTGCCATGGCCCCACAGGGAAGAATTTCAAATCCCATCTAACCCTTCCCTCTGACAGTGGGAAGCCATTCCCCCATGTCCTGGAACTCCAGGCCCTTGTCCTCAATCCCTCTCCAGCTCTCCTGGAGCCCCTTTAGGCCCTGCAAGGGGTTATAATGTCATCTCAGAGCCTTCTCTTTCCAGGCTGAGCATTCCCAGCTGCCTAGCCTGGCTCCACAGGAGAAAACCAGGTGTCACTGCGTTGAACAGATCCATTGCAGGTGCCATCCCCAGGAATGAGATGTCAGCCATTAGCTGATGTGCTCTTTAATGAACCCTTTCCTTCAGGGCCATCCCTCTCTGCCTTCTGTTGCTTTTCTTAAATTCCCATTGCCAGGATGACTGCATCCAAGTTCGGAGGCAAAATGCTGATTTTAGTACTCCAATGAAGAGCTGCACTGCTGCATGAAGGGAGATTTCTGATAGATGTGGGAGTATGACTGTGCTCCCGTTAAACCTTCCAGAACTGGCATTTCCTTGGATTCAAGTCCTTGTGTATTAGACCTGTGACTACTAATTTTTTTAAGACCATTTCTTCTCAGCTGTTTTAAGGGAATAGCCGAAGCTCTGTTGTCTCAGGCATCAACAGACTTCTCTGCCTCTCTTTGCAGCCCAGGGGTTTCCCAGAGGATTGTGTTACCAATCACCTCCTTTGACCTGGGAACAGTTCCCACTGGTTTCCAGTGATACACTGAGAATGTCTGTAGGGATGTAGGAGAGCAAACTCCCTTCACATCTCTTTGGCTTAGCAGAGCTGGCAATGCTGTTGCAAATGGGTCTTTTCCTTAGCCTGGAGGTATTTCCTGTCTTGTATGTAGGCAAAGTTCAGGTGGAGCCAGGTGCTCTCAGCTGAGATGGGTTGTACACTAGACTGAGATTCTGCTGAGGAATGGCTCTTATTTTTTCTTATGCTGAACGTGGCTATTCAAGTTGGAAATGTTAGCCAGTATTTTGCAAACTGACAGGAATTACAGTTTTTAAGAAGACTCCACAATCCTCAAACCTCCCGCTCTGATCTTTTTCATTGTTTATTTTAATGTTTCATTGTTGTTATGTCCTCCAACAGGTAAATACTGAAATCTTCTGAAATTCTCATTATTCAAAGTAAAGCTCCTTCTTTGAAGTAGTTTTGATTTGAAATTCTTCTAATGCTCTTCCCCATCACCCTGCTAGTTTTATTGGCAACATTACCCCAAAGCAGGTGGTCTGCATTAGCAAGAATCTTAATACTGCTTTCAATTGAGCTTTAATTTTACTTGCCATTCATGTTTAGTGTAGTTCAGGAAGCATTTGTTTTCTTCCAGAGCTAAATGATGGATGACACTTTGCTATGGCCAAGGAAAGCTTTGGGGTACCCTTAGCTCCTGCCAGGTGAGGAGGGGCCCAAAACAGAGCTGGAGGAACAGCAGATCTCAGAACTTCCTTTTCTTTTAGGGTTTCAGCCTCTTTCAGGTGGCATGATCATTGCCAGCAGTGATGCTCTCTGTGTTTCCCTCTTTGAGGTTTACAGCCTGACTAAAAGGCTTTGATAATACATGGAAAAGCAAACGAGTGAAGAAACCATCCACTGTTAAAAAGCAGGGCCTGAACTATCTCTAATGCCTTGATTGCTCTCTGGAAGAAGCATTAGAATTGGATAGAGGACATAAATAACCCCTGAGGACTGGACATGGCCCATGGAGGTTTCCAGTCTTTCTCTAAATTAGTGTCATTCTCAAATCAAAAGCAACAGGCTCATCGAACGGAGCTCTCAGTGAGAGCAAAGAAGTGTCTTTGTTGTTGGCCAAAGAGAGTAAAACACATTCAGATAGGTAGGGATTGCTTTGATAAAATAATTCTGTAGGCTTGGAATCGAAGTGAAGCTGCTGATCTGGACAGCTTTCCTGCCAGGTCTTCTTGTGCCTCATGCATATTTAACAAGGAAGAGATGTAAGTACAGAGATAAAATCATCCTCAGCTCTTTGGGACCCTTTATTCCAAAAATGTTCTTTTTTTCTGTTGCCTCTGAAAGCATCATAATGCCAAAGTTGTTTGCTAATGATGTCCCTTGCCTTTCTGTAGCTATGACTGCAGGTGCTTTTGAGCCTCTCTCCCTGCATCTCTCTTGCCAAGTGAGAGGTTTTCTTGAAACCAAACAATGAAACGTAAATCAATTTGTTAATCTGATGAAATTTGCTGTTGAATTTAATTACTTTTGGAGACGTGCAATTACATGCTGATTTTTCAGAACAGGCAAACTGACATCTTCTGCTGTGGGATGGAAAGATTTAAAACTGAACAGTTAAATGGTCCCTTAAAACATGAAACAGCTGCTTGTGTTTTATCTGCTCCTGACACCTTATTTTTGGCATCAGTTGATGACATTTTTCTCCTTTTAGAAGTTGTTCCCTTTTCGATTAAGTAATATTTTTGTTAGCACTTTCTTAAATCCTTTAAAAGGAGTTTTTATCTCCCAGGCAGTTAACCCTTGGCAGGATGTGGTGCCACTTCAGTCCTTCTTACAGGAGATTGTTGCATCAGCAGCCCTGAAAATTGTTCATGACAAAGTTTTCCTGGGTGCTGTGTTGGGGGAGATTTTTATCCGGGATTCATGGAGTGGTTTGGGTTGGAAGGGAGGTGAAGGAGCTGCTCATTCCACCCCTGCCATGGGCAGGGACACTTCCCACTGTCCCAGGATGCTCCAGCCCCAATGTCCAACCTGGCCTGGGACATTCCCAGGGATCCAGGGGCAGCCACAGCTGCTCTGGGAATTCCAGCCCAGCCCCTGCCCACCCTCCCACCCAGCAATTCCCAAGCTCCCCTTTCCCACTGGAAGCCATTCCCTGCCTCCTGTCCCTCCATTCCTTGTCCCCAGTCCCTCTCCAGCTCTCCTGGAGCCCCTTCAGGCCCTGCCAGGGGCAACCAGTGAAGTCTTGGGGTTTTACATCTGCAGCTTGGGATTTCTTGGGATGAATTGTAGTGACTTGCATAACTTTTGTGAGGTTTACTGTAATATCTTTCTACAACATTGGAAGTAGTTTTGAATGCCTGTTGCAAAACTTTAGCTGCATAAATAAGAAAAGTTACAAGGAAAGGATACCAGAGAGTGACAGTCTGCAATTCAGATTTAATAATACCAGGAACATTTCTTAGGTTGTGTTTTATTGAGACCTGACAGTGACATATGTATTGATTGCCTTAATTTTAAGGAAGCTGATTTTTTTTCTCTTTTCAAATGCAAGGCTGGAAAATATAATATATATGAAATTGCAGAATTAATTTTCTATGGAAGCTAAGTCCAAATCAGGCATTAATTTTTTCTGGGCTGCTGTTGATTGCTTAAAGTTGCTGTATTTCTGTGATGAATAACTCTTGAAAACACCATAACCCACCACTGAATGTAAATATAGACACCAAATTCAAATATATTTCACAAAATGAGCTCTGTGAGCCTTTGCTGGGGAGCTGAAAGAGCAAGATACTTTTCTTTATTCAAAAGAGTCAAAGAATAGTGAGCAGAGTTAGTGAAGGAAAGTGTATTGGCAGTAAAATAGAAGGAGCTACCCACTGAAATGTGAGAGTGGATTCAGCCTGGCTAAACCACAAGGGAAAGCAGATCCAGAACTAAGAGAGGGTGACATCCCAAAAGCCTTTGGCTGGTTTAGCTCACAAACAGGGAGCCAGGGACACCAGCACTCCACTAACAGCTCTCAGCTGAGTCTGCAGGGCTGCTTTGGGGGGAAAAAAAACATCCCTGGAATGTCCTGAGAACTTCTTTTTCTCTCACTCATTTTCCTGACTTTGTATTAATGAAGATTCTGAATTTGTTTTATTGTATTGGCAAATGTTGCTCACAGCACTGTTGGTAAGCAAGAGCTGGGGTCAGGGCAGAGTGGTACTGTCACAGTTCTGTATAGGAATACAATTCTGGGATGATTGGGGATTTCATAGGGTTTTTTTCTTAAATTGGTTCTCTTATTATTATTTTTTGAGTTATGAGTGTCATGTATAGTTACGTCTTTAGCCAGTCTGTTTTGCATGCTAGATTAGCACCATCCACCTTCCCACACCTGGACCCAGTATCAATAAATTACATTCCCATTTTGACTGAGGATTGAAGTAAATTCCTTCAATTGATTTGTCACTTCAGTATTTTACTGGGAAATTCTTCATGAGGAAGGGGTGAATGATATGTTCTAGAAATCCATTAGTGATGGGCAGTGACTGCTTGGCTTTTTTAATGCAAATACGAGAGTTTATAGAGAGTTTCTTCATTCTGCCTTACCCAGCATGGTTATTTTTTTTTCATGTTAACATTTCTTGAACACCCAATAATAGCCAAGGCTCTCAACAGTAAAACCTGTGATTAATAAAATGGCCCATCCCTATGATTCTGATTTCATGGCACTTTAAAACTGATCCATATGCTATGTGGTTTGTTTAAAGTAAATTTGAGGGGTTTTAATTACTGCCACTTTAGGTTGTGAAGTAACACCAGGTTTGAAAGGAGTTGTGGCTTTAGTGTTGTGTAATAATGTGACAATGTTGTCATTCAAAGGTATTTTAATTTGGTTATTTATATAAATACATATTTAGTTTGGGGCTGGAACTAGATAATCTTTAAGGTCCCTTCCAACGCAAACCATTCTATGATTCTATATGTAATATACATAAAAATATATACACTTACTTTACTACTTTATTTTATTAAAGATGAGATTCCTGCAGCTGGCATATTACAGGATGTTTTGCTACAGGTTGATGAACATGTTAAATTTCTCATCCAATATGATCCTTGGAACTCACAGCCTCCGTGGGGAAGGAGACAGAGCTTGTTTTCCCTATTAATGCCACTGCAACCCTGAACTCTGTCTTGCATTTTTTCCCCTGTTTTGTCTGGTCAGAAATGATGCAAGACAAAAGGTTTTGCCTGTTCCCATCTGTCAGCTATATTGAAGCCTAAAAAAATAAACTTGCAAATATTGCTTTGGATATTTTATACTTTTTATTCTTGTTTCCTTCTTGTGAGCTTAAATCACCTGCTCTTTAGCAAAACAACTTTTATTCCTTTTAAGCTCAGTAGACTGTAAAGCTCATTTTTACTGGACTTTGAGGGTCTGAGAGTTTGAGCTGTTGTGTGCTAAAGTTCTAATTTTTTCCATGCTGAACCTCTCCAGCAGTCGTTGGCATGCTCCCGAATGTAACCGAGCCTGCACACAGATGGTGTCAGAGCTCTGCCCGGCACAAAGCCAGGGGCAAATGCAACGGGATCCCTCCCAAATGCAACGGGATCCCTCCCAAATGCAACGGGATCCCTCCCAAATGCATCCACACCGCAGTGGCTGGGAGTGGAGGGAGGTGCTTGAGGACCTGGACACTCAGAGGATTGGAGTGTTTTCCTGCTCGTGACTTGTCTTCTGTCTCAAGGTTTAGGATCTTTATTTTTAACCACTTTTTCCAAGTACCTCAGAGCTTCCTTGTCTGCAGAATAATTATTGCAATTGCAGGATCACTGAATCATTTATGTTGGAAAACCTTCTAAGACCATCGAGTCCAGCTGTTCCCCAGCACTGCCAAGGCCATCACTGACCATGTGGTGGCCTTCCCCACCCCTTGGGCAAGTGCCACATGTACATGGCTGTTAAATCCCTCCAGGGAGGGGTGCTCCATCACTGTCCAACTCTACCAGGGCTGGACAGCCCTTTACCTAATTTCCCAGTGTCCACCCTGAGCCTCCCCTGGCCCAGCCTGAGGCCGTTCCCTCTGCTCCTGTCCCTGTTCCCTGGGAGCAGATCCCAAATCCCCCCTGGCTGTCCCCTCCTGGCAGGGACTTGTGCAGAGCCACCAGGGCCCCCCTGAGCCCCCTCTGCTCCAGGATCAGCCCCTTCCCAAATCCCTCAGGAATTCTCTATTCCCTTCCCAGCTCCCTCAGGAATTCTCCAGTCCCTTCCCAGCTCCCTCAGGAATTCTCTATTCCCTTCCCAGCTCCCTCAGGAATTCTCCATTCCCTTCCCAGCTCCCTCAGGAATTCTCCATTCCCTTCCCAGCCCCGTTCCCTTCCCTGGCACGCTTCAGCCTCTCAATATCTTTCTTCTTCTAAGTGTCCTGAAAGAAGAACTGAAAAGTCCAGAGAATTCACTGAGGATTCAGAAGGACTGAGTTTTTCTTGGCTTTCTTGGGGCATGTTTCTGTCATGTGGAGGTGTGCAGGCTCTGAGCTGAGTTTGCTGTTTCAGTTATGGGACTTTCCTGAATTTTATTTCCTAGTGTACTTAAAATTTAGATGAGCATAACAATTCAACCCCTGGATGTTTATTGAACAAATACTTCTCATTTGTCAGCTTCGTGTGATAATTTCTGGGATGCAGTGAAATTTGGGACCACATCTTAAGCACTATTTTTAATTTAGAGACAGTGGTGCCTGTGTTCACGCTGCACACCATGAGAGAGTTCACATGGGAAGACAAAACACGTATAATTGGCATTTCTGAGCCAACTGCTGACTGCAGCCAATTAACTGAGAAGTGACAATTTGTGACTACTGCATGAAGGCAGCACAGTATTGGAATATAAATCGATTTTCATCTCAGAATAAGTTGTGAAGTGAACCAGGTTTTATATTTGCACAGTAGCAAGTATTTGTGCCATAAAGCTCAATGGCTCAGTTAATATTGCAGCAGGTGAGGAGTAAGTCATTAATCTCTTTCATCCTTCGTGCAGGAGCAGAGTGACTCGGAGTAGTAGGTGTGAAAATCAAATTTGAGTGAGGATTTTATTTTTGCTTGTTGTAGAATGCAAATGTGAGCATGGGAACCTCTTCAGCTGCATCAAGTTCTCTCTGATTTGGGGAAAGATGGATTTGATGGGTGAACTGTTCAGTAGATGAGGAACTGGTCTAGAGGAGGCCATAGAGGTGCTCCAAGGGCTAGAGCCTCTCTGCTCTGGGGACAGAATGAGAGCTGGGGATGTTCAGCCTGGAGAAGAGGATGCTCCAGGGAGAGCTCAGAGCCCCTTCCAGTGCTGCTTCTGATGTCCACACCTGCAGCATCAGGTGCATTACAAACACTCTGGGATCTCCCACCTCCAAATCATGTTCCACTGCAACTTGTGTGTCAGAGTTTTTCAAGTTACAATTAACTCCTGTTAAGATCCTTTGGTTAAACTTTCTCTCTAGAGAATCTTTCCCTGTGGATCAGGTTAAATTTTCTACCTAATCTCCAAATTTGGGTGAAGGTTTTTTTGTTCATTTAAAACAAGAGATCTATGATACCTCTGAAAAAGAATGTCCTTGTGCTTGTGTGGTGTGATTGGGGTATGGATTCACCCAAAAGCTGCTGGGTGGGGCTTGAAGCAACCTGGTCTAGTGGAAGGTGTCCCTGCCCATGGCAGGGGGTGGAATGAGATGGGCTTTAAGGGTCCTTCCAGCTCAGCCCATTCTGTAATTCTGGAGCAGCAGCTGGAGGCCAGCTGAGGTGTCCCAGAGCAGCTGCAATAGCTTTTACCCCTCTTCAGCAACAAGTGGAGCTCCTAGTGCATCCATGAAACCAAGGGCAAGGATGCACCATGGAAATTTAAACTATCTAAATTTAGGGGATCTACAAATAGATGTCTTTGTGTGCCTCAGTGTTTACAGTTCTGTTATGGAACTGGTCAGGTAATAATTTTTTGTTATTTATGATTTGGCACCTGCATTGGTCAGCTGAATCACAGATGAGGTTTCCATTGAGTTTAAAGGGATGACAGGAATACCACTGTGACCCTGGATTTGGATGTCATAATCTGTGTCTGAACCCCACAAATCATCTGCAGAGGTGAACAAAACGCTTCCTTCTGGAAAGTGTTCCTTGAAGCTGACATTGTTGAGGTCGGATAAGAGCCACCTGCCTGAAAAAGGCTTGTCTCAGGTTCCTGCTATGTTTGCTCACCCCTCAGTGAGCAGGGTCAGCTCCAAAATCCCAGCTTTTGAAGGGTGTTTTTGAAAGGCTTTTTGCCCTTCATTTCTGTGATTAGCTCTCCAGTGCCTTAACGACTTCCATGGCTCATTAAAGATGTTCACAGAACACAGGGAGCAGCAGCACATGGCAGAGCTGAGAGCGTGTTCAGGTGGTGGAGCTGGATTGCTGTGTTGGCACATTCTTTCCTAAAACCTCCCAGCCAGGGTCCGTGGAGTTGGCTGACTGCTCCTCTGGAGTGGAGAGCACCGAGAGCAGCGTGGACCTGGGCCATGGGTTTCATTAGAGCTGTGTTTGTGTCTGAAGGAGAGCTGGAACAGGCAATGACAATACTCCTGAGCAGAAGAGAACTTTCCTCCCCCAGCATTATTCTAGAGTGCAAAATGAATGTTTTGATGACTTTGGCATCACTCAAGAATACTTTAAGCCCCTTTGTTTTACAGCAGCTCCTTTGACAAAGGCGCAGGCACTCAGCATTCAGGCCATGGTGTCCTGTTAGCATTGTCTGTATTCGCCAAGGTCAGATTGTATCCTTGCCTCTAACCATAGAAAAAAAGAGACAAAGCAGTGGAGTTTTGGGGAAGAAATAGAGGAAAATGTGCATAAATGTCACCTGCATCTCATTTGGCTTGTGGCTGACTGTCACTGGAAGCCTGTGGAACTCCCAGCTTTCCACTTTTCCCTCCTGCTTTTTGTTCGTTAACTTTGGTGCTGGGACTAGATTGAAATAAAAAGCAAAATGCAGCCCAAACCCCTCTAAAGTTTTGTGTGGTCCTGGAGACTTTCAAAACACAAGTGCTGTAGCATTCTCCCACCTGCCAGCTGAGGTTAATGGATGTAGCAGTTGGACCTTGTGGTACCTTCTGAATTCACAGCAAGCCCCAGGCTCTGGGAGCCAGTTTCACATTGTGCTGTCTCTGTTGGGCCCCTCTAGTTTCAGAAGTTAATTAGACTTCTGTTTTTCTTTCTTACACAGTTCTAGTCTAGGAGCATGTCCTGTGCAAAATACCATTTTTAGTTTCTCTTTTTCTCATCCCTGATATGAAATAGGGATGAAAAGGAAGGCACTACTGGTGGGAATTTAGTCACTCTCTGTATTTATGAAGAATGATGGAAATCTAATGCATCAATAACCTGAGTTGATACCAAGGTGAAAAGGTTGTGGAAACACTATTTACTGTGGTTGTTCATGTTTTCTCAAGTGTTTAGAGACCCAAAATGTACCAGATTATAGTATGAAATTGCCATACTTGAATTGCTCTTTGGTACATTCACAGAATCCCAGAATAGTTTGGGAAATGACCCTAAAGCCCATCCATGGCAGGGACCCCTCCCACTGTCCCAGGTCACTCCAGCCCCGGTGTCCAGCCTGGCCTTGGACACTGCCAGGGATCCAGGGGCAGCCCCAGCTGCTCTGGGCACCCTGTGCCAGCCCCTGCCCACCCTGCCAGGGAACAATTCCTGCCCAATCTCCCACCCAGCTCTGCCCTCTGGCAGTTTGAAGCCATTCCCTGTGTCCTGTGCCTCCATTCCTTGTTCCCAATCCCTCTCCAGCTCTCCTGGAGCCCCTTTAGGCCCTGGAAACCCTCCCCAGAGCCTTCTGCAGCAACCCCAACTCTTATTTATCAATTCTTTAGTTCATTTTAGGTTGGTGGTGCTAATATTATGTATAATTCTGGAAATTATTTGAGTTTGGAGAAGTTGTCCTAATCACATTGTGCTGAATGGTTTGGCTTCATGTAAAATATCAGTAATTTCCAGCACAAGTGGAAAGAGTTATGCTGTGATGAATTACCTATAGATCTGTTTATTTCAGTTAAATGAGAGGAGTTACTCAAATTTGTTTTTTGCTGGATTTAACAAAAAAATTCTACATAATTTCTTACTTGGTTGTGGACTGATTTTTGTTAGTGGAATGAGAAACTCAATTTGTTTTTAAAGAGTTCAGAACACTTGTGGATCACAAGAATAGAGGTTTAAATACTTTTAGGTATTGTTGCATGCACAGGTTTAGGGTGAACTTAGGTCTTAGTTGGCCTACCTTAGTACAGAATTGTTATCTCCAAATTATTCTCAATTTTCTTTTCTCTTGAAGAACAAACTCTGGTGCTTATGCAAATCAAATCCTGGTAGGTGATTGTTCTAATTGGTTTTTCAAAATTTCCATCAGTCACAGGCTGTAGTTTAGCTCCAGCAATATTTTGAGTTTGAAATACCACCTGTTACTGAAATGTCAGTTGGGTTCAAATAGACTTCTCCTTTGCTTAAATTATTTTGTGGCCAAGTCATTTGCCATTAACTTCTTTGAAATTTGTGTGTACTGGTTTCAAAAGCAGTGCAATTTTTCGATGTTGGCTAGTTAGAGGAAGCCAAATTTTCTTCTTGGCTTCATATCTTATGCTAATCAAATGATAAATAAGGTAAAGCTCTTTATTATAAATTTTTGTCCGTCCATGCAGCCAGCTACTTCTGGCTCTCTGGAAAGCAGGTGGATATTATTGGTTCTTCAAATGATGTGGCAATAGAAAAAGCAGGACAGGCAGTTGTGCTCTCCAAGGTACCTTTCCAGATGAGATATTGTAGTATTTTCTGGAATTAACATAATTATCTGATTGTAGCTACCTAAAGGTTCAGTGTTATTCCTAAGCACAGGCAATAAAACATCCTTGAATGCCCTGTGTGGCTTGGGAAGAGTCAGGGAAGCCCCATGGAAAAGGGCCCAGGTGTGCAGCTCGGCCGTGCTGCAGGTGAGTCCAGGTGTGCCCAGGTAGAGGTTTCAGTTGGATATTAGGGAAAATTTCTTCCCAGAAAGGGGTGTCCAGCCCTGGCTGCCCAGGGCAGTGCTGGAGTCCCCAGTCCAGTCCTCCCCCCTTTCAAAGCCCTGTGGATGTGGCACTTGGGGACATGGGGCAGTGCTGGGGATGGTTGGAGTGGGTGGGCTCGGAGCCTAAACCTAAACACTTCTGGGATTCTTTGATGTGAAAGTGGGGATTTGATCATGCAGCTGAGCTGAGGTGCTGCCCCATACCTGGGAGAGGCTTTCCAGGCCCCCAGCACGAGCCCCACTGAGCTTTCCTGCAGTTAAACTGCTTCATCCTTTGGTACAGAATTAGTTTTTGAGAATGGATAAATGAATCTTCTACCGTCAGCTAAACTTAATTAAAAATCCGGACTGCTAAGAAATTGGGGCCATATTTTTTGTGGATCCAGAATGAACAGCCTACTTTCAACAGCTATTTCCAACCAAACTTTCAGTGTAACTGAATTAATTAAGTCCTAGAAACAGATTATATTAGGGGAAATTAAGCTCTAAGTAAGCAAACCATTAACAATTATGAGACCAAATTGCCTGTGACACAGATTGGTCAGGTTTGATGGCACAAAGTATTTTCAGCTTGTGAAGAATAAATTGTAGAAACAACCTGGGTTTTTTTTTTTATCCATGTATAAGGTACAGGTCATCAATTGGGCTTTATAGGAGAAGAACTCCAACAAGTAGAGAAAAGAATCACCACTGCTAAAGCATTTTTAAGGCTTCTGTGTGAAATAAACCTAAATTTTTGTTTTGTTTTGTTTTTGTTTGATTTGTTTCCTGCATTTGTTATCAAAAAAATGAGAAGCCCTTCTCTGGTAACAGTCTCATTAATCTTTCATAGAATCTCTCTTATTTTAAAATTAACAGATTCTTGTTTCTTCTAATGGGAGCAAGTTTTGGTTTCCATCACAGAAACTGATCTTCATGGTCATCCACAGGGGACTGGCCTGATAATGATTCCTTTCTGCTTTTAATTTTCTTTTTCTACTGGAGGATTGTTGATACATAAAAAGGGCTTTATTTTGAAATGCATATCTTATAGTCACTCAGCATCATGGTTATTCTCAGAAATAATAAGAAAAGTTACTATTTTTATACTGTCTGTGTTACATGTTTGTGTTTTGGGATATGATATTTCAGTAAGGATTATCTTTGCCTTAAAGACATTCCATAATATCATGTTTATTCCAGAATGTCCATCTATGCAAATATTGTACCACTTCAGTTACTAGGCACTGATTTTTTACACAAAAAGTGAAATCTTGCTCACTGTCTTTTAATAATCAGAAGACTATTGGGAAGCACTTCAGAAGCAAAAATCAACAAGAAACTCTGTGTTTTCTTGTCTTTTGTAAGCAGGACTACAAAAAACCCCACAAAACCCAACCTGTTGAGGTTGCAGCATCTGGTGTGCAGGTTTGGAGTTCACTTTCCAGCCATACAGTGGTTGTGCACTGCAAAGGAACTTTCAACTTCAAAATATTTCGATTTATTTGTAAGAAAACTGTTTGGGGCAGCTTCTGTACTAGATTGCAATGGATATTTAAAGCAAATAGGATCATAGAAAGTGTTCCAGAGCAACAGAAACCTAAGCAATGACTCACTTTACACATATTCATGAATTTTGGGATGTGGCTATTGCTGGGAGGAGGGATTTATGTTTATGCTAATGTTGCCATAAGTACTGTTTATTAAGGGAGAAAACCAACAAATGTCAGCAGAAATGGATTTTAGTATCCATGAAGAGCTTTTGTCAGTGCAGATTTCACTTTAAGTCTGAAATAAATTCTGTTACCTCATGAAAGAGTTAATGTCCTGTTGTGGTGCTGAGAGATTGATAGGCAGAGGAAATAGGAGGTACCTGGGAAGAACTTCTGATTCCTAATATTGCACAAGTTGCTTTTCTCTTGGCTCGCCTCCCCTCCACGTTGTTATTTTTGCCCAGGCTCTCTAATCTTCCCTTTTGCCTCTGACCACCTCCCAGTTTCCTGTTCGCCTCTTCCCTCTGCCTTTTGTCCCCAAAATTCCGTTGTTTTCCTGCTCTCTGCCGTGGGGTTGCAGGGCAGTGAGCTAGGATGAATGCCATAGCTGTTTTCACAGTGTCTATCATCTTCTGTGTTTCCTGCCTCTTTGCAGCTCTCGGTGTAAGTTCCTTTTTCCAGGAGATTTTGTTGACTGGATATTGTTTGAAATGTAAATATTGAATTTTGTGTTGCTGTGTAAACAGTAATTAAAGGTTTTCACTTTTAATTAAAGATTATTTGCAGCTCTGTGAAACCTCTGTCCTTAGTTTTTGAAGCAATATTTTCTTCAGTGTGCACTGAAGGATATTCCTTGGAAGATGGTTGGGAGACTGTTACTTGTTCAGCTTCATTTTTGGGATATATGTTTTTAAAACAATATGAAGTTATAATTTATTTTCTTTTACCTCAGAATATTTCCATTCTTTTTCAAAAACAGTGTTCAAAAATGAGAATTGATCTAAGTAAAGATGCTTTTTGTTGTCATTTTTAATCCTTTTTACATACCTTGAAATATGAATTTTCTTTCCAGTAAGTAACAGCATTTACTTTTCTTTTGCAGATTGCATTCTCACAGCACAGCAACTTTATGGACCTGGTGCAGTTCTTTGTGACATTTTTCAGGTACTTTTCATTTAAGACAGCTAAATGTTACTTCTTTAGGTTTTGGGCTTCAGAATTTGTGTTCTTGGTCTGGTTTTTTAACTCAAACATCCTGCTTATAGCACAGCCTAGAAAATGGAAATCTTCGGTCTGTTTTAAATATTTAATTAGGAATTATGTTAAGAAAATTAATTGTCTGCCCATCTTTGCCAATGCATCATGCAAGTGCATGCAGGGAAAGGGAGGATGGGGCTGGGAGAGGCTTTTGGAATCGAAGTTCCTTTTGGGATGGTGTAAGAAACAGTGACTTCCCACAGATAATGTGTGATTATCAGCTTTTCACCTGCCGGTTTTCACACCTCGTTGAACACCAGTCATAAACTGGGGGAATTGTTTTGCAAAGAGTTAAGTCTGGAGTAATTTCCAACTCTTTAGGTACCACCTTTTGATTTTAAACTGAACTCTGATAGTATTTCAAGTTAAATGCAAAGGTATGTTACAGTACAATAGAAGCCAAATACTTATGTTTCTCATACACAGCTTTAAGTTCATTTCTGAGTGTAAAGGGAACTGATGATTCCCTCAGAGTGGGAACCAACAGAAGCCATTTCAATACTTGTCTCCTCTTCCATCCTCCATAAAATACAGCCCTACCAAGGAGGTGAAACACAAAGCACAGCAGGCCCTCTCTTCAAAGCTTCAAAATCCAGTGTACTCACCTCTATTTTAGGGACTGTTAATACTCCAGAAGTGTAAGCCAATACCTGATCGATAAGAAGTCCTACAGGAGGGATATACATGGAGTAAACACTACTGCAGGTCTCACAGCCTGTTCTAAAGCAGGCAATATTATATCTGGTGTAAAATGAGCAGTGGGAATAATATCTTGCTTTAGATTTCACGCTAAATTTAATTAAAGCAAGAAGCTCCAGACAGATCCTTCAGACAAGTGGTTTATATCAATTTTTTTTCATATGGAGCTTTTTCAGAGTAGAATCTGCTTTAGTATAGTCCCTGGGAACATTTTGAACCACCACCTTCCTGCCATTGGAGCAGAGTAGTTGGTTACTCCTGGCTCAGACTTAAGCATTTATTTTGCTGAATTAATCACAGTAAACATCTTTCCTAAAAATCTTTGTGGCAGGGTAATTGCTTATTAGTAAAATGAAGAGGGAAGCAGTTGGTTCCTTAATTCTTTTCTAATTGCGTAAGATAAATTTGTACTACAAACCTGTCCATTAGTGCTTACAGACCCAACTACATCTGCATGTGAGGGTTTAAACTCCTCAGTGGGAGGGGTTGCTCCACAGTCATTTGAAGAGATTCCCAGAGCAGCTGTGGCTGCCTCTGCATCCCTGGCAGTGTCCAAGGCCAGACTGGACATTGGGGCTTGGATCACCCTGGAATAGTGGAACGTGTCCTTGCCCATGGCAGGGGTGTGGAGCTGAGTGATCTTCAAGGATCCTTCCAACCCAAATCCTTCCATGAATCCAGCCCCAGGTTAAGGCAGAAGATAAGTGCATTATGTATCTCAAGTAAGGACATGCAACTGAACATTCATGTCCAAAGGCTGCAAGTTTCCTTTCCTCCATCACTATTATCACATGGATCTCCTTGAGAAGGAACATTGCAATATTATTTAACATCTTAAAAAGCCAGAGGAATAAGAACACGTGGATTTGGGAGAAGACAGTTTACTGGTGTTTTCCAGTTAAGCATTTATAATGTGTTAGAAATTCTTTGATTCTTTCATTACTCCTAAGCTTCTCTCCAAGTGTTTTATTTTACAGTCACTATAATTCCCTAATCAACCAGTGGATTAGAACAGTATGATTCATCTCACTGGGTGTAGGGGAAACTATTGAAACATTTGCATTTTCAATGCTCTAGGGCACATTTCATAATTACTGTTGGATCCCAGACAGACCATAAATAAGTAATATCTGGAGCCCCCTGTGCTGTTAATAAGCAACAGTTGGCTGAGAATTTGCTCCCTAAAACAGAGGCAAGGAAAATGCTTTGTAGAAACCTAAAACCAGTTGGTAACACTAACACCAAACTCAAAAACTGGGATAGGTATGAATTTCTTAGGTGTAAGGGAGACCTAAAGAGAGATTGTTCTGGAAAATAGTTATTTAGAGTGGCTTTCTGTTTGCACATTTAAGGGTGTTGCTTCATTTTGCTGTTCTGCATGAATTGCAGGAGTTACCCAGAGAAGCTGTGGCTGCCCTGTCCCTGTAGGTGTCCAAGGCCAGGCTGGATGGGCTGGGAGCACCCTGGGATAGTGGAAGGAGTCCCTGCCATGCATTCAGACAGCACTGGGCAGTGTGGAGCAGGACATGGGACTGGTTTCCATTTCCTTTAGGAGCTGGCTACTGTGATCAGAGGGGCTGTGTCCCACATTTAGAGGGGCTGTTGGACTCTTGGAGTTCAGCACCAAGCCAGGCAGGGTATTACCCTTAATTTGTGCCACATGAACGTTTTATTTCAAACTAAGAAAATGTCAGTGGATTTGGTTGGGAGGAACGGTGAAGTTCCAAGGTTGTTAACACAGCATTATAATCGGAGCCCGAGGAGAAATGATATTCCAACCATTGTTAACCTTTGCAAAGCTAATGAATTGCAATAAACTGGGTTTTCTCTTTCCTCCTCTCTGCTTTTCGTAGCACAGCTCCTTAATTTACAGATTGTGCAGTTGTCTTTCAGCACACAGTTTGAGCTATTTTTGACAATTTCTAGTGGATGTTTTTTATTCATATCTGTGCTTCCTTATCTTCCAAAAAGTTTCTCTGCCAGCACATGTATCACAGATATTAATCACCAGTGTACCTTTATGTACAGGAGATACAGATATAGACACTGGACTAGACTTGCCAGAGAGGGGGTGAATACCCCATGCTTTGAAACATTCCAGTCCAGGCTGGACAGGCCTCTCAGCAGTCTGACCTAGTGGAAGAAGTTCCTACTCATGGCAGAGGGGTTGGACTAGATGACCTTTGAAGGTCCCTCCAAGCCATGATTCTATTCTATGATCTCATCCTGAGCTTTATTATACTGATTTACCATATCCTTCTGGTGTCTTCTACTGCACTCCTCTTCTGGTTCTCACATGCACAGTTCATTTTGTTTCATGCCTGCTGTTTGTCTTGTCTTTGTCTTCTTGTTCTCTGTCCTGGAGACATCATTCCAAGGGAGTCCAGTGTCTGGTCCAGGCTAGTGGGAAGTGTTGCTGCCCATGGCAGGGTGGTTGAAATGGGACATGAGATCTCTTCCAACCCCAACCAGTCTGTGATTCCATGATCCAACACTGTCCCACTGAAGCCTTACAATGATTGTTAGAGAAATGGGGTTATTCCACAAATGGAACAAAAGCTGCCAGTTTAGTGTTTTGTGCACATCAAACCTCATGTGTTAGGGTCTGAATGTTGAAAAGAAATGGTGTAATTTTAGTTTGATACAAATAATTGGACTTGTTCCTCAGAAAAACTTGAGCAGGAGCACTGTTTGCTCAGCACAAGACTCAGGCAGATGGTTTTATGTGCTGTATATTGTTTTTCCTGACTGTAAGTATTTTCCCAGTGTTTTCATTAAGTGGGAATAGCCTCCTGCAATAATTCGAATCAGGAGTTATGCTGCAGATAGTTTATTTACTTTTGTTGCTTATTAAATAATTTTTTACTGCAGCACAAATGGCATTACTAAATATTGTGCCTAAAATACAGTCTGAGTCCTTTTTTTTTTTTTTCTTTAAGAAAAAGGAAGATCTTGGGAACGTCTTTACATTATTTCTAATAAAATGAAGAAGATTTACAGTTCAGTGTTCATTATTTCCTTTTTTCCACATTCTCAGCACTCTTTACTTCATCCTCCATAATCATAGAATAGAATAATAAGATCATTTAGGTTGGAAAAACCCTTTGAGATCATCAAGTTCAAGCACTGCCTATGCCACCACTGCCCTGTGTCCCCAAGTGCCACATCCACAGGGCTTTGAAATCCCTCAAGGATGGGGACTGCACCCCTGCCCTGGGCACTTCCAAGGCCTGAGCACCCTTTCCAGGAAGGAATTTTCCCAGTGTTCCCCCTGAGCCTCCCCTGGCCCAGCCTGAGGCCGTTCCCTCTGCTCCTGTCCCTGTTCCCTGGGAGCAGATCCCAAATCCCCCCCGGCTGTCCCCTCCTGGCAGGGACTTGTGCAGAGCCACCAGGGCCCCCCTGAGCCCCCTCTGCTCCAGGCTGAGCCCCTTACCAGCTCCCTCAGGAATTCTCCATTCCCTTCCAGCTCCCTCAGGAATTCTCCGGTCCCTTCCCAACTCCCTCAGCTATTCCTTATCAGTCTTCTTGTTCTGGTTTTGGCTGGGATAGAGTTATTCCTGCTCAGGAGCTGTTCTAGTGCTGTGTTTTGGATTGAGAATGAGAATAATTTTTATAACACACTGATGCTTTGGGTTTTGCTGAGTTGTTTCTCAGAATTTTGTTGTTTTTTTTTATTTTATCCTCTTTCTCTGCCAGTGAGGAGTTACTCAAACTGGGAGGGATCATAGCTGGGACAGGTGACCCCAATGGGCCAAATGGATATTCCATGCCTTAGAACATCATGTGTATAAACTGGGGGAGTTACCTGGAAGGGTCTGAGCTGGGAAGGGGGGCTGGCATGGGTCAGCAGTTACATTGCGCATCAGTTGTTTGGTTGGTTTTTTTCATTTCTCTTTTTAATATCATTATTATTATTAGCTATGTTGTTGTATTTTATTTTGTTTTCAGTTATTAAACTGTTCTTCTCTCAGCCTGCAAATTTTACTTCTGATTCTCCTCCCCACTCCACCAGGGTGGGGGAGAAGATAAGGGGGTTGAGCGGCTTTGCAGTGCTTAATTTCCACCTGGGTTTCACCCACACCTTTGTACTCCAGACCCTTCCCTGTCCCCATTGCCTTCCTCTGCCACAGCTAAGGGGATAGTGGCTTGTTGAGCCTTGTGCCATCTTCAGCAGAAAGATGAGGTCAGGAATCTGGCTTGATGGGCTGCAGGCAGCTGTTTGGCAAAGCCCAACCAACCACGTGTACGTTACATATTTGTTCCAATTATTTCAAGGTTTAATGCATCCAGTACTTTAAAATGTGTCCTGTAACTCTCCAGCATATTAAAATTTACTTGTAAATAGCACTTAAATAGCTTCTAATTCATCAAAATAATTTGGGCTGTGTTTCTAGTAATCATGGCAGTGCTTTCTGAAATTATTAAGTGACCTGTATATGTTAAAGCACATTAGCAGTGAGGCTGCTGTACATTTTGGTGTTTAAGCTGCCATTTTTTACAAGCAATTCTGATATGGATAAACATTTCACAAGGGTTTAATAATTGGACCCTAATACACCAGATGGATTTTCTTCTTCCCTCCTGAGAATGCATCACAGTAAAGTGCTGATGGAGTTTTCCAGACATTTAAAAATAAAAGTGGATTTGTTTGAAAAGCTTTAAGGATACCAGGAGTGGAGAGAATATTCTCTCTGTGATGAAAAGGAGATTAAAGTCCAGAATAAAACTAGACAGTGTGTTTAAGTTCAGATTTTTGTATCAGTGTGGGAATACCCTGTGGTATTCTGAAGTTTGATCAACTGAGGTTTTATGCATGTGTTAAGGCCAACTGAGGAGAGATTATTTATAACCACATTGCTCATTTATTGTACTTAAATAATCTAATGAATAATTAAACATGAGTTTATAAAGCTATTTGCCAAATAGAATATTGTCCATAAAATTTAAATGTATCTCTTCCCCACATTGCAATAATTATGCTGTGTAAGCACAATTTTTTTTAACTATATGAGCCAGTGGAAGCTCTGCTTGGTAGAACCTGACTGAAAAGGAGTAATGTTCAAATTTCCCTGGGATGAAAAACTCTCCAGGGTATTAGGTGGCTCTTGATGGTTCTTTTTCCTTCCAGTCTGGTTTCACACCTGAATTTGTTGGTTTCCTGTTTTTCTGCTGGAAAAATTTAACTGGTCTCAAACTGGATGTGTCACAAGCTATAGGAAAATGGAAATCCAGCAGCTGATGGAATCTCAGAATAGTTTGGGTTGGAAGGGAACTTAAAGGTCACCTTGTTCCACCCCCTTGCCATGGGCAGGGGGCATGGGGACACCTTCCACTGTCCCAGGGTGCTCCAAACCCCATCCAGCCTGGCCTGGAACACTTTCTGGAATGGGGCAGCCACAGCTTCTCTGGGCACCCTGTGCCAGGGCCTCCCCACCCTCCTTGGGCAGGATTCCTTCCCAAGATCCCACCTATCCCTGCCCTCTGGCAGTTTGAAGCCATTCCCTGGCTCCAGTGCCTCCATTCCTTGTCCCCAGTCCCTCTCCAGCTCTCCTGGAGCCCCTTTAGGCTCTTGAAGGGGCTCTGAGCTCTCCCTGAAGCCATTTGAGATGGGGGAAGCTGCAGAGAGAAGACCTGAGTGAAGAGTGGATTTCAGGGATGAAGGATGCTCTTGGTAGGCTGTTATTTTTTGAGAAAAAGAGAAGGAAGGAGAGGGCAAAGCAAATCCTGCAGTAAAATTTTATTTTGGAAGTGATCTCTAAGCAGGTGGCTGTTCCTGGCTGGCAGAGATGTATGTGAAGCTGTTGAGCAGAGGGCAGGGCAGAGCACAGCTTTAACCAGCCAGCCGCTGGCTCTCCCTCCAGAGCATTTCCCAACACATCCCTCTCTGCTCCCAGCTGTTTCTTTCTGCTGCTTCCATATCTACGAAGTTTCTTTCCCAGAGAAAGTTGGAAAAAAACCCTCTTTAAAGCTACTGATGCTCACATCAGGTCTTTTAACTTACTTCAGGATGGTTTAGGCTGAGTAAAAGCAACAATAGATCTTGACTTTGCTCTACCCCTGGGGCTCTTCCAGCAGGTGATGGACTGCAGCAGGCTCTGCCTTTTATTTCTCCCCTAGTGCTTCCAAGGGATGTTAGTTCAAGGGGGAAAATATATTTCCTTAGTGACTTTATAGCTTTTGTGGGTATTTGCTGCCTCCTTGTGACAATACAAAGATGTATGGTGCTGTTCCTTTGAAATACAAGGGTACTATGGTGAGTGTTTTAGGAGAAGTTTTTATTAGTCTTTAATTGTTAATTCCTCTCTGTGTTTTCTCAAGAAAGTCTTGTTTGTGGTGCCAGGAATGGGCAGGAAAGAGAAACCAGTGAAAGACTCTGGAACATGCAGACTTGTGCAGTGTTGCATTTTGGAAAGGGGATTTAGTAATAAAGGTGATCCTCTTAGTTCTCCATGCTAGCTTTCTTCTCTGAGGGAGTAAATAATATGTAGGCAGACATATTTACAGTGCCACTGAATATGTGGCACCTGGGGACATGGTTTAGTTGTGGCCTTGGCAGTGCTGAGTTAATGGTTGGACTTGATGATTTTAGAGGTCTCTTCCAACATAAATGATTCTGTGAGTCTGTGAAATCAAGGCACAATAAGAGCTCCAACAGTTTTCAAATTGCTGAGGTCCCTTTTTTCCTAAAAAGGGGCCATGCTTATAGCAGCTAAGCATGTTTTGATGTGCATCTTCCACTTGCTGTGTGTGTTTTTGGAGCTGTCTGATGGATATGTGTGACTGGAACGTGTTGTGTGAAGGTGGAGACCTGGTTGACTTTGCTGGCTGTGGGTGGCACAGAGCAAGTTCATCTGTATCCCTGACCTCCTGAGCAACTCCTCCTGGAGAAATTCCTCTGAAATGGGTAATTTAGCAGAGGTGCTTGAGATTAATGGCATTTTTGCCATTGCTGGCATTTTTCCTCTGCCCTTTGGACTTCCATCTTGTTTCCCCAAATAAAGGTGTACTGGGGAGGTAAATATGCATCAGCCGTGGCAGCAACTCATGTTGCACATAAACTGCACCTGAAATCATAAAATCATGGAATGGTTTCAGTTGGAAGGGACCTTAAAGCCCATCTAATTCCATGGGCAGGGACACTTACCACTGTCCCAGGGTCCTCTGAGCCCCATCCAGCCTGGCCGGGGACACTGCCAGGGCTCTGGGCGCCCTGTGCCAGGGCCATGCAAGTCAAACAAGTGCAATTTTTTAATATTATATGTTATATGTTAGTAAAGCATATTTGTGTGCATATCTAAGCCTGAAAAATTCAATCCCATCACTGACTGGCTCCTTTGAGTGTCTGTGCCTGATCCATGGAGTTTTCATATCACGTAGTCTGTAGATGGTGATATGGCAACAAGAACAGTCTCCTCACTTTTTGCATTTCTCAGGGAATAGTTCCTGCTGTCTACCCTGGTGTTTAGTTATAGGCATTTCCAACTCATAGTATCCCAGAATCATTTAGGTTGGAAAAGCCCTCTGAGATCAGAAATTCAAGCACTCCCCCAGCACTGCCACCACTGCCCCCTGTCCCCAAGTGCCACATCCACAGGGCTCTGAAATCCCTCCAGGGGTGGGGACTCCAGCCCTGCCCTTTCCAGGAAGGAATTTCCCCAATGTCCACCCTGAGCCTCCCCTGAGGCCGTTCCCTCTGCTCCTGTCCCTGTTCCCTGGGAGCAGATCCCAAATCCCTCCTGGCAGGGAGCTGTGTGAGAACATCTCTGCACCCAGAGCCCAGTGGCTACTGTGAATGCTGCACCTGAGCAAATAAATCATCTGTTCTGATTAATCTTCATTTCAATGGAATCTTTCCTTTAACCTGTCTTCCAATATGCACTGGAACGTGGGAAGAGGGTTGGAGATGTTTTCTGTAACAAGTGCAGTCCTGGAGGAAAGAGGCTTCCACTGGGGTTCAGATTTTCATTTTAGCTTGTGTGCCTTGAAGTTGCTCATTAGATATTCAGTGTGACAAGATCAAAATTGTCAATAGAGTAGATTATTATTATTACTACTACTACTTCTACTACTGTTTTTTGTTATATTTTCTTCCATGCATTTTCCCTAGAAATTAATATATCCTTTCATCCTTTTTCTCCCTCTTTTGACTGAAGAAAACCAATATATATTTGGGGAAATCAAGAAATGCCTGTAGTTCTGCAACAGCCTGCCTGCTTTACACTGCATCTTATTTTTGTAATTTGGAAAGGAAATAATAATCAATTTTCTCTGCTTCTTTCAGGGCCTTTCTTTTTTGGGGTTATCCTCACACTTCAGATATCACCAGAGACAGGCAGTAGTTGCTTTTTGAATTTGATTAAATGTTTAAGCCTTACTGTCATTTAAGGAAGTCAGATAGGGACCTTTGGAAGAACAGGTTTCCCTGAAAATAACCCAATGTCATTCCTCACTGGGTATCAGAAGCACTGAACTGTGCTGGATTATTTTTCTTCAGTGTTTTCTCTAATTATTGTATGAACTTTTCATTTAACTTTGCATTTCCTAGAGTTTTTTACCTTCCAGTATGTTATGAACAAGGACAATAAAATATTATTTTCTGTTTTTTTTCCCTTTCCTTTCCAGCTGTTTCCTGTCATTGCTCCTGGTGGCAGCTGTGGTTTGGAAGATTAAACAAAGTTGCTGGGCATCACGACGGAGAGAGGTGAGCGGGATAAAGTCTTGTTCCTTAAATGACTTTTTAATAGTTGTTCTCTTTAGGTGCATATTTATTCACATATGCATCACATTAACCTTAAATTGAATTAGCTAAGCTAATTCAGTTAATGCTGCTGTTTAGGCCTTTAGTGTATTTTGGATTACAGTTTCAGTGACAAATCATGTTATTTTAGTATCCTGATGCTGCAGTTTCTGTGAAGCACCAAAAAAATAGGAGTGAATATCCTGAATTCCCAGAACTTCTATTTCTAGACAGCATAAGTACAAAACCACATAAATTAGGAGATTCTTTATATCTACTTCAAAATGGGAAACAGAAAATGGAAACATTAGCTCTTGCATAATACATTATAAAAAGAAGTCATATCCCCATTTTCAAATTAAATCTTATTCAGATATTCTGGTGGTTGTTTTTTCCCCCCTAGAACATTAAGAGCATAAGAAAAAGATGGGCAAGCCTCCCAGGATATAGAAATCTGTAGTTTACTAGTTAAAAACGTGAATTTTAGAGCCAAAGTTTTTTCCTCTTCACCTTCCCATGGTCCAGACGATCTTCACAATTTTTGTTTGCATCACATAAATAACTTTGTGCTTTGTGCTGCCAAAATCTGGTTCCTCCTTGTTTATCCCTGATTTATTTTTGTTCACTACCTTCTTTTCTTGTTTCGCAATGCAACCTGATTTCCTATTCCTCCCAAAGCCCTCAGGGTGACCGAGGTGAGGTGGCCAATTGTTGTGGCACAAGGAATGTGTCCTAAGTCCTCATTTTTCAGCAGAAATGTCCACATACACCAGTTGTGTTTGTGGAGAAGTCCTGGGTGCCACAATCTACCAGCCACACATTCATTGGGTTTTCTTGGTCTGCCAAAAGCAAGGAATGTGCAGGTAGCAGAGGCTGGGTTGGGCTGCACCTGGAATTATTTTGAGGAGCTCTGTCTTGTGTTAATCTGTTTATTTCTATGCAAAATGAAAGAAGTCAGACATTATTCGAGCGAGTCCATGTGCACTTTCTGTCTATAGTTATCTATATGTCATCACCTGAGGCCAGATCCCCTAAGGAATGTGGTGTTTCTTCCCTGCTTTGGGATTTTCAGGGGAGATGTGCCCATTCCTCTGGGTTTTCCTCCCAGCTGTCCTGCTGGGATGAAGCTTTGGGCAGCTGCAGACACCCAGCCATGTCGCTGTTCTGTTCAAGAGGGGTTTGTTCCCACACAGGAGTCGATCAAGAGGATTTGGGGGATGAATTTTTACGTTGTTGTAATTCTCTGCAAGGCCCTATTTCATGCATATCTTCAGAAATCCGTAGCTGGTTGTACTTCACAGTGCAGTGGTGTGCATAATATGAATTTATTCCATATGAGGAGCTCCTCTCTGGTAATAAAGCAGGATGATGTCTGATAACTCTGCTCCTCTTCCTCCTCTTTCTGCTTCAGATGTTTCTGATCTTACTGGTGAACTCACTGCAGAATATAATCATTGGTTTTCAAACAGATAACCCTTAATCTTGGAAATAATGGAAGTCTTTGAGGTTTTCTATATTCTCTGAAGGTAGATAAATTTTTACTAGGGCAGCTGTTCTTTTCCTGCTCACTTTCTTGGCAAGAAACTAAGCTGGAGTCAGCATAACATCCCCTGTGGCTCCTGGGGTTAAATGTTATCTAGGAATGCTTAAGGAATATAAAGTGAGAAGTAAATACTGTGCTTTGGAGCTCAGTTAAAGTATTTGAGTGGTGGCCTAAGTGAGAAATGTCTCTATAAATTTTACGGTCTGATACATGTTCTAAGGGGAAAAAAACACCAACCTGGAGTACTGGCAACACATTGGCATGTTTCAGTCTGAGTTCAATCTACATGTGTGGCTGTTTGACAGGCAGTTCATCAGGCTGGTGTTTTCCAGGCACGTTCCTGTCTTTTGCTGTTATTCATCTTGCTCTCTTTATCTAGAGACACTATCTTGTAATTCATGGATCTCTGCTGTTCCATTCATCTTCTGCTAGAAATACTTGTAAATCTTGAGGAAACAGTTTAAAATCTTTTTCATGCCATAATTACATATATTAATACAGACTTCCTCCAGAAACAAAAGCCCACCCAAGGATTTGTTATCTAAGATGATTTTATAGCTTGAAGGTGGAGTTGTTTTTGTTTTTTTTACTGATTCTCAATAAACCCAAGGAAAGGTCTCTTTAGTAGTTAAAAATAATGATCAATGCTCCATCCCTGGCAGCGTCCAAGGCCAGGCTTGATGGGGCTTGGAGCAGCCTGGGATAGAGGAAGGTGTCCCTGCCCATGGCAGGGGTTGGAACTCAAGGATCTTCAAGGTCCCTTCCAACCCAAACTGTTCTGTGACTCTACAAAATGCTGCAGCCCTGAAGGAAGATCTTTCTCTGCTTTGGGCTGTATTTTTAGCAGTAGTCAAATTACAATCACCTGTTTCTCATGTATGTAGTAACTCTGTAGTAGCAACTTCCCATGTGTGTAGTAACTCTGTGCTTAACCCAGAAGCCAGTAAAGAGTGCTGCAGGCAATTCCCAGCTGTCCACCACTTCTGCTCCCAACAGGAGCATGGCAAGTGCCCAGGTCCTTCTTGCAGTGCAGAGTGAAAAGCTGATCACTGAGGCTTATTCTGAGATATGTGTCAGGCAGGAAGGGGAGTGTGCTGACAGGTTTAGTAGTCAAAATTACTCAGCCGGGACTGCTTGGGAAATGTGGGAGAAGGCAGACAGCTGTGCTTGGTGTGGCTGGGTGATGGAACACAGCAGCATCATTTGGTTGGAACCAAGTTTGCTTTGCCCATTATGGAAAAGGCAGCGTGCTACAAATCCAGTCTCCATCAGGGTCTTGTAAAATAAAGATTCTCCTGACTTCTTTCCTTTTCTGTATTTAAGCTGAACATCTCTGCCCAGCTGTGTGCACATGTCCGTGTCAGTGCTTCTCCTGGCTGAGGGCTCTGGGGCTGTGCAGACACAGCCAATGTGTACTTGTGGGAAAATGAGTTTGGAACACTGAGTGAAGTTCAGGCCTTGCAGAGTGTAAAACTTGACCTGAAGTGAAAATGGGAATGATTTGTGTCATATCAGGCATTCAGGAGATGGAATTGTAAACTGTGTGTTTATTCCCTTGCTATTGAGCCCCTGTTTGAGTATCTTCAGACATCTTAAAAAGGGAAAATAGAAATAAAAGGGCAGCTTTTATGGAAGGCTTAGAATGAGGTGAATGGCATTAGGAAACGGGGATAGGAAACCTTTCTGCCCTGTCAATAGAAAATGACATATTAAAGGACTAAAGGTGGTAATAGAGAATAATGCACAAAGTATGAGCATGATGTTAGAATTTTTATATGCTCATCTGCTGTCAGGAATTTTCTGTCCTGTTGTTCTGTTTTTGCATCCAAATCCTCTTCTCTTCACCCTCAGTCTTCCTTGTTTCCTTCACTGGAAGCAAAGAGCAGCTCCCTCCCAGCAAAGGAGGCTGACCCAGGGTGGTGAGGGTCAGCTGGATCACTCCCTGTGCCTCCTTGGAATGTGATGGGAGTATCCATAGCAAGCACCTACAGAGAGAACTAAATTTGGGTGTCTAGAGCTCAATTTCACCCTTAACAAAATGATCCGTATTTTGCCTCCTTTCTTGCCAAGACTACTATCTAAGACTGAGTATTCTTACTCTGCAAGTCACCCAGTTATTCAGGATGGGGTTTGTGTATTGATATAGTGCAGGAATTACCCTTCTCCTTCTTTACCTTGTTGCTAAAACCTTTTCCCTTCCCAAGTGTATTCAAAACTTAGTAGTGCTTCTATTTCCACTGTCTCATCCTCTGCTGTAACATCCATGCACATGGAATACATGTGGGCAAGCAGATTCCTGTGGTTTTTTACAGCAAAGGGATCTGTGCTGTGTTATTTATTGCCTTGCCTGCTTTTTCTTCCCCCTCCTGCTGTCACCTGTTAGTATTTCATTCATCTCTTAGATCTTCTCTCTTAGACTGGGATTAAGGGCATCTTCCGTCAAAGAACAAGATTTAGACTTGCAATATTTTCTACCAACTGTAATTCAGAATCTTTGTAATTGTTTAGAGTCTTCAGTGGTGTTTTGGACCAGGATTTGCTATCAAGCTTATGCAGAAATATTAAAAGGTTAGGCAACAAATTTCTCTAGATTTGGGCAGTCCCAGGTGCTTTGGAGGGTTTACTGGTGTATTCTCCAAGATCCCAGCAGTGATTTGCAACATAGACTTTCTTGTTCTGTAGCTCTGACAGCACTATTTGATGTCTGTCAGAAAAAGAAAATATTAAGCTTTGCTTTGGGGTAGTTTGTAGGAAAAACAAGAATTGGAGGAGTGAGAAATTCCAGCCAGCAGGTGACTGAGGAAGTTAAGTCACGTGAGGAGCACACTGATCTGCCTCATTGCATTGGGAAACATAAACCTGAGTACAGTATATGGTATTCTTTTCAAGCAGTGAAGGTGCTTGGCTTCCCAGAACAGCTGTTCCCAGGACAATAGACTGAAGTGATGGGTGGCTGTGGTGCTTAAAGAAATGTAAATTTCCATTTCCTGCATTTATGAGTAGTAAAATAAGAGCTCAGTGTTACTATTAGGTGTAACCAGTTATTGGAGTACTGCGTCCACACTACTCTCAGCAATGTTTTGGGTGTTGCAGATGGTGGAGAACAACACTGCAAGATTAATTTGTTATCTGGAAGATAGGAAAGAGTTTAAAGGATCACAAATTCCTCATTTTCTCCAAGGAAGAACATTTTGAGGTTTGGTGAGACAAATCAGTGACTGTGGAATGGAATCAGAAGATTCATGATGGGATGAGGATCTTCTAAAGGATCAGCCAAAAGTTTAAACAGTATGTCCCTGCCCATGGCAGTGGATTGGAGCTAGATGAACTTCAGGTCCATTCCAAACCAAACCAGTCTGTAACACCCAGTATTTGCAACTGGGAGTAAAAAAAGTGAAAAATTGTTCTGGTTTTCTCCTGTTTTTAATGGTGAGAGAGGCAATGCCAATAATTTGTATTTTTAGAAACATGGCTCTCAGAATCAGTGCTTTTGGAAGGACCTTTTCTAGGTCAATCACATGGTGCAATTCAGTGACTCGTACTAGGCAGGAGGTCAGATCAAATAATCGTAACTTTCCACTCTCCCTAAATTTAAAATCCATGAATGGGAACCAGCTCATAGTGCCAGGAGGCTTTTTCCGAAATACAAACTCTGTGTGCTCTGCAGTGATCCATGTGGCTTTGGCCACCAGCTGAAGGAAATTGTAGCAGAAATAAGAGATGCCCTGAAGAGGAAAAACATCCCAAAATATTAGTGCTGACAGGAGATTCCCGCCTAGGGGGAAAATTGATGGTCTGGTTTTGTTTGAAGATGCTCCTGTCACTTCTGTGCCCAGTGCAGCTCATCTCGGGGGACTTGCAGATGGCCAGTTCCAGCTGACCAGTTGGATCTCTCCCTGTAGGACACCATCAGATGGTGTTGGCAGACCACAGAGCTCTTGTCAGAGTCTTCAGTGGAGTTGGTGCTAGAGAATTGTTGGTTTTATATGCCAAAATAGAAGTGGTGGGAACTTGAACAAAGATGAAGCTGGAGTATCAAATGAGATGAAGCTCGAGTATCATGCTTGGGATACCAACCCATTGGATCCACCCTTCTGTTTGGCAGGGGGTGGAACTGGACTGGGCCTTTAGGTCCCTTCCAACCCAAACCACTCCATGATTCTATGATTCTATAAAGCCCAGCTCTAGGAGAGTTTAACCTTATCTAAAAAAAGCCCATGACTGCTGTATTGAAGCTGTTCTCGTTCCAGACTCCAAGGTCTCTTTGTGATGGTAGGCATCAGCTATACAGGTATCTAATTAATGAAAAATCAGGGAGAGATTGTGTACTTATTCCAGAAGAGCTCTACTCAGTCAAAGCTTCATTGTGCTATTGTGTAATTATCAGGTACTGGTGTATATTTTAGTCTGCATGGACTACATCCTTCTGGTCTTTTAAAAAGAAATGATCTCATTCTTCTTATTAAAGGTCAGGATTTCTATGCCCTCCTACTGGGCATGATTATGATGAATAACTTGCTTATCTTAATCAGCCCTGAATTAAATATCTTCTGTCATTTCAGCATGAGGCAACTTCCCAGCAGCTTTGCTTTCTGGTTTGTTATAGTTTTGAAGTGTGGAAATGCCTGTTGAGAAGGATTTGAACATTAATTCTCTCCTCCTCTCTCTTTCAACATAGCCTACAAAGTCAGTTACAAAGCTAATTAGCCAACATTAATATGTGCACTGCTCTAGGGGCTTAAAAACTTAATTTTCAGTGATGATGAAAGCATCAGAGAAAATTGTTTGTTTGTTGACTTATATGGTAGTTAGTGTAATTGTAGTTAAATACTTTAAATCACTTAGTTCTGAGACATTTGTGGCTCATCTTCATGGAATATTTATGGCTTGTATGTTTATTTTTTGCGGATATCAATTTTTATTTTGGAAGGTAACTCCCTTCCCCTGAGGTCGCCAAGTTATGATGACATAAAGCAAATGTTCCTACAGCAGGATCTGTATGTTACTTCCAAGTAATGTACAGTGATTCTCCTTTGGAGCCAGGCTGGGAGAGCTGGGAATGTTCCCCTGGAGAAGGGAAGGCTCCAGGGAGAGCTGAGAGCCCCTGGCAGGGCCTGAAGGGGCTCCAGGAGAGCTGGAGAGGGACTGGGGACAAGGGATGGAGGGACAGGAGCCAGGGAATGGCTTCCAGTGGGAAAGGGGGGAGATTTGAGTGGGATCTTGGGCAGGAATTGTTCCCTGTGAGGGTGTAAGGTCCTGGCACAGTGTCCCCAGAGCAGCTGTGTCTGCCCCTGCATCCCTGTCAGTGTCCCAGGCCAGGTTGGACACTGGGGCTGGAGCACCTGGGGCAGTGGGAGGTGTCCCTGCCATGGCAGGGGTTGGAATTAGATGGTCATTATGGTCTCTTTGAACCTAAGGCTGTCCATGGTTCCATGGGGCCTGAGCACCTGCTGGAGCTGGCCCTGCAGCATGCAGATCCATCAGGCTGCCACTGCCACCAGGGCTGGAACCTCCTCCATAGGTCCTTGGGAACCCCGTGAGGGTGGTGTCCCCTTCCCACACTGATTGTCAGCAGCCTGCACGCTGCAGTTTTGGGAGATGTCCTTACAGGTGAGTTCTGGGATGTGTCCTCCCAGCTAAGTTAATCATGCCTGAAAATAGGGTGTTGATAGTTTATGTGCATATGGGAATAGTTATTTGTGCATAAATGGGACATGCTGCCTGCTGAATTCAAATGGAGCCCTTGAAGCAAAAGGATTTGCAGGAATAAGCTCAAAATACAAGTCTGAACAACCCCGACTAACTCAGCCTTTACTCACAGGTGTTCCATCCCTCTAATCACCTACATCTTGCTTACCTTTCTCCCCTTGCTGTGGCACCGAGGCTGGGGCTTTCTGTGGACTGGCTGTGCCTTGTGAGGGCTCTGGTTTTGGGCCAGTGGGCCTCTGCAGGGGTGTGGCTCAGAACACACAGAGGGTTTTGGAGTCTCCTGGGTTTGAAAGTTGGTTGTGGACAGCATGGGAAACACAGTGCATGATTTTGCTTGTTTGTGACAGAGTGGAACTTGATGTTTTCCATAGTGGTACAGAGCTCCAGGATCAGAGGGGTTCAGTGGGGGCTTGGTCATAACTGTAGCTTTGAGGCACCATCTAAAATTCATTGCTGCCTTGAAGGTTGTCATATGAATATTCAGGGATGACTTCTAATGGTACTTGTCTAATCAGGATGAGAGGAAACAGTCTCAAGCTGTGCCAGGAGATGTTTAGGATATAAGGAAAATTTTTTCACAGAAAGGGCTTTCCAGTCCTGGCACAGATGCGTAAGGCAGAGGTGGAGTCCCCATTCCTGGAGGGATTTAAAAAATGTGCAGATGTGACACTTGGGGACATGGATTAGTGATGGCCTTGGCAGTGTTGGGTTAATGGTTGGACTCAATGATTTGAAGCCTTAATGATTCTGTCAAAGTGAAAGAACGTGTAGCTTGCTCTGTTGGAATGTCTTCAGCAAATGTTCTTCTCAAACCAGGTGTATGTCCTCAGAATATTCAGAGTAGCTGTACTTCTAAAGAGAGCAACCAGTGGGTCCAGAAATATCTGAATTTCAGAAATTGAAAAATTAGAGCTACAAATTTCCTGGGGCAAAACCCAGTGTTGATCAGAGCATTGCTCTTTTCTGGCTCCCCTTGTTGAAATTCACCTCCTTGGACCGTGGGCTGGGGTGATGGAACCAGACACAGCAGCAGACTGCCTGGCCTGAATACATCCTGTGTGCTGGAATTTCCTCCCCTTCCTGCAGGATCCTGCTTGCTTTTACTTTCCTTTAGGATGAAAGCTCATTCATGCCCACTGCTCACTTAACACACCCGTGGGTTTAGAATTGTGGAATGGTTTGGCTTGTAAGGGACCTTAAAGCTCGTTTTGTTCCCCCACCTGCTGTGGGCAGGGACCCCTCTCACTGTCCCAGGTGCTCCCAGCAGTGTCCAGCCTGGCCTTGGGCACTGCCAGGGATCCAGGGACAGCCCCAGCTGCTCTGGGCACCCTGTGCCAGTCCTCCTTGAGTTCCTACTGTTTTGCTTCCTGGTGTATTTTCCTACCTTAAAAAAAACCCCCAAAAAACAAACAAAACAAAAACAAAAACCCCCCCCCCCCCCCCCCAAACAAACAAACAAAAAACCCCAACCAAAAAAAACCCCAAAACAAAAAAAATTGCTCATGTAGATGGGGAGTTCCTTACGAGTTCTGGATCGCTATTTCAATAAGCTTGTATTTAGGGCCATTCTTCATGATGAGCAAATAAAATCCAGAATATGTGACTTTCTTCTGGAAAAATCACCATTATTTCATGGCTGAAAACATCAGAGCCCATCCCCGAGGCTGCTGGAGCCCTGTGCTCGGGAAGCAGTCTCTGTAGGGGGCAGTTGGTGAGATGGATGTAAGCAGGATGGTTATATGGAGCCTCATGCCTGGTTTATGGTGGGAATAAAATGTCCAGGCTTTTCCTGTCAGGAAACACAGCATAGGTTATATTAGTCAATTAACCTGGTAACCTGAATAGCTGTTTGTCTTCTCTGGGAGAGCCTGCACTACTGCCTGGCAAGGCTTTCCTCTCTTCCTCGGGAGGTTTTTCTCCCATCAGTAACACACTCTTCATTTTAGATTGTCCATTACTCAATGTGTGTGAAATGAAAATATTCCTGGTAGGAATCACTTTATTTGAAGGGTTCCAGGCCAGGTTGGACTGGACTTGGAGCAACCTTGTCTAGTGGAAGGTGGAACATAGCAGGGGGTGGAACAATGTGGTCTTTAAGGTGCCTTCCAACCCAAACCATTCCATAATTCTGCTATATGGAAAAAAAATCAAACTCAATGCAGATGAAAGTTGTGCACATTCTCACATTTTGTAGTTATTTAAATATTAAAGGCCAGAGGTGTATTTCAGGACAGGCTTTTTATGTCATTTCTTTGTAAGGCTGTCAGGCACTTTGCCTTTAAAATCTTTGGGCCTAAGTGATTTAAAATATTCCCAGGTTGTCCTATTAATCGTGTCACCTGGAAAACCAGGGTTGGCTTGAAAGAGTATTGAGGTTCATTATTTGAAATCTCAAAAAGCCCATCATTAGGAGTGAGGGAAAGGCAGGTTCTGGAGGTAGATGTTAACAGCTGCTGACTTGTAAAGCCATGCTCAGCCTCTTGACTGGGGAAAAGTCACAATTTCTCCCTTACAGCATCATAAAATCTTTTAATTAAAATTTTGACACACCAGACAAATACTGACGGATAGATATGTGTCTGGGTTAAACAGGCATGGTACAAGCCTTGGGGGAGATGGTGACATTCAAGTTTTAGAACAATTATTTCTTAAATTAGTTATTATTTTTTAGGGGGAACTTTGTAACATGACTTGTGCTACTCCAGAAGCTGGTATTAGAAAAGGATGTTCCCATTGGCATTTGCTGTCTTGGTTGCATCCTGGACCTCTGATTTCACCTGGTTTGGGCATTTTTCTGCTCAGGTGAGCCCCCAGCTGCAGAGCTGCCCCAGCCCTGGGGCCAACAGCAGGAGGCCGTGGAGCTGCTGGAGAGAGCCCAGAGTTGTCCCCGGAGCTGCTGCAGGGCTGGATCCCCTGTGCTCTGGAGCCAGGCTGGGAGAGCTGGGAATGTTCCCCTGGAGAAGGGAAGGCTCCAGGGAGAGCTGAGAGCCCCTGGCAGGGCCTGAAGGGGCTCCAGGAGAACTGGAGAGGGACTGGGGACAAGGGATGGAGGGACAGGAGCCAGGGAATGGCTTCCCACTGCCAGAGGGCAGGGATAGGTGGGATACTGGGAATTGTTCCCTTTGAGGGTGTAAGATCCTGGCACAGGGTGCCCAGAGGGGCAGTGTCTTCTCCATCCCTGAAATGGTTCAGGGCCAGGCTGGATGGGGCTTGGAGCTCCCTGGTCTGGTGGAAGGTGTCTCTGTCTGTGGCGGGGGTGGAACTGGATAATCTTTGGGATCCCTTCCATTCTAAACCATTCTGTGATTCTATATTCTCAAAACTACTTTTGACTTCAGTTGGAGTCATGTTGCCAAATTGCACATTTTCTTTAGTAAAGTAACTTCCTTTGAAGAACTAATAGCTTTTAGTTCGTCAGTCTCTTGGACATCTTCATCAGGACAGCTTGTTCATTGATTTTATAGCCATTAAACAAAGCACTTTGCGATAGCTGAAGGGGACAATTACAGGAACAACAACCCAGCAATCTGTTTCACACTTGCTTTCGTCTGCAATCTGCTGGTGTGCTTTAAATACCCGAACACTGCTCGTGTCCTTTTACCCGAGTGTGAGTTACACACAAGTTTGCTTATGAACACTCCATTTGTATGGATTTGTTGGGTTTTTGCTTCGTGACAGTATCTACAATCTGCTCAAAATGCCTTTTTTCCCCTCTTTCGTTTTTTTCTTTCAAAAATTAACGAAAACTTTATCACATGCCTTTTATGGCAGTAAAATTTCAGGGTTTTTTAGCTAGACTGAGAGCCATAGAAGCTCATACACCACCCAAGCTTGTCTGCATTGGCCTCATCACGCCTTGCCCACACCCCCAAGTTACAGAGACAGTCCTCTAGTTTTCTGCACTGAAACAGTCTCAAAATTACAGGTGATTTGGCAAAGCAAAGACCATAAAATGTTCCCAGAGGGTGGTAATTAGTGGCACAGGGGCTGGTTGGAGGCCTGTCTCTAGTGGTGTCCCCCAAGGTTCTGTACTGGGGATGTTGTTTGGTTCATCAGTGTTTTGGGTGAGGGGTCAGTGCCTCCTCAGCAGTTCCAGTGGCACAGGAGGGAGGCTGGACCCCGTGGGGTCTGTGCTGCCCTTCAGAGGGACCTCAACAGGTGGGAGAGATGGGCAGAGAGGAACCTGGTGAGATTCCACAGGGGCAGATGCAGATGTCCTGCACCTGGGGAGGAGCAACCACCAGGTCCTGGTGGACAGCCAGCTGTCCCTAAGCCAGCAGTGCCCTGGGGGCCAAGGAGGCAATGGGATCCCAGCAGGCATCAGGAAGAGCCTGTTCCCTGTTCCCAGCAGGTCAAGGGTGATCCTGCCCCTGTGCCCAGCCCTGGGAGCTCCTCTGGAGTGCTGTGCCCAGCTCTGGCTCCTCAGCACTGCAGGGACAGGAGCTCCTGTGGCTAAGGAAGGGCCTGGAGCATCTCTGTGCCCAGGAAAGGCTAAGGGAGCTGGGGCTGCTCAGCCTGAGAGGAGCCCCAGCTGAAAGGGGCCCTCAGCCCTGTCTGTCCCTGAGTGTCCCCTTGTCTGTCCCTGAGTGTCTCCATGTCTGTCCCAGTCTGTCCCAGTCTGTCCCTGTGTCTGTCCCAGGCAGGCTCAGGGCAGTGCCCAGGCTCTGCTCCAGCCCAGCAGTGGCCCCAGAGCCCTGGGCAGGGACTGAGCCCAGGAAGGGGCTGGAATGGATGATCCCTAAGGTCCCTTCCAATCCAAACCATTCTGGGATTTGGTGATTCTGTGAATTATGAATTATAGGAATTGTTTCTGTCCAAGCAGTGTTGCTGGATAACAGCACCTTCCTTTCACCTTCTGCTGTGCTGCATGGGGGATATTTGGGGCATGGTGCATTTTGTGGGGTTTTCTTTGTGAGTGCTGTAAATGTTCCACTTGGGCTTGGAGTGTCAGGTTGACCAGAATTAATAGGAGGATGCAGGTGGCAGTGGTGGGATTCTAGAGAGCACTTGGTGGTGCCTCAGTCCTGCTTAAAAATAGAGGATAACTGGTATTGCTGTAATAAGCAGTGTTGGTAAATGTGTGAAGCTGTGCAAGAGCTTTGTGCAGTTTCTGCATTCAAGGTTAAGAGCACTGGGTTTTCTCATGCTGCACAAAGTGTTTGCTTCTTCTCTTATTAAACAGAGACCCCGAGTCCCATTGGACCCCTTGCTTCAGGGAATTCTGGCTTCTGCCTCCCCTTGCAGGCTGAGTTGTCAAAATTAGAAATTTGTCACTGGAGCCAAAAAGAAGTGTGTCCCCAGCTCAGCTAAAACTGAAATGCCATTTGCAGCCCAGCTGTGTAAAGTGTCTATTTTTTGTGTGTTAAAAAGGGGAAGCTGCGTCGTAATGCTTAGAAGTGCTTAAGAGCACAATAAAGAGATGTCTTGTGTCATGAGGGCTTGAGGGGATTTGCCCAGGAGAAGGTTTTTTATTTTAATAAAACATTTTGCAGTAAGGACTTGTTTGCCATTTTCTGTATTCAGCAAGGAAACAATAAAAAAGGGGATTATTCAGTAGAAGCCTGAAAGCATTTTACTGGTGCTGTTATAAGAAACAGCAACTTCATTCTTACAGTAGTTACATACTGCTGCTACTTTAATTTTAAAATGATTCCCACAAATCCTATGGAGTGGGAATCAGACAGGTGATGACAAACAACAGCTTAAAAAGTAAATAACTGCTTTATGGAGACTCAGTCGGATCGTTTTCCCTCCCAGACATGTCAGGCTCACATTGTGCATTCAGCTTAACTTCCAATAACTTGTTAAATTGTAGTGATGTGAATATTTACTATTATCTGTACTCTTTAGGCCGTTAAAACCCCTGGAGGGTTTCTTTTCCATATTCATTGATGTCCCTTTGTATTGGGCAAAACCTTTTAGATACAATTGTCTTTCATTTTTGTGTCAGAACAATATGATGATAATATTTTTCTGTTTAATAAATTAGCAACTACTGCGTGAGATGCAGCAGATGGCGAGTCGCCCCTTCGCCTCCATCAACGTTGCCTTAGAAACAGATGAAGAGCCACCAGATCTCATCGGGGGAAGCATAAAGGTGAGAGCTGGGGCTTGGGGATGGTCCTCACCACCATTAACCAGGGGTATTTAACACAGTGATCCCAAATCCTCTCATTTTTGTACATACCTGCAAGAAACTGTAAGTCCAAGAGGTCCGACAGGCACATGTTAATTTTATCCCTTCAGATATTTGCTTGTAACTTTTGGGCTAGTTCAGATTGAAGTTGCACTGATGCTGAGTTGGAAGTGTTGGGTTTACCTTGTTGGTTTTTATACTTTGAAATAGAGAATTCAGCTTTACACCAGAGAACACTGTGCTGGAAATAGTTTAGGTACTGCAAATAGAAACTCTTTCCGGTGATATCTCAAAACAAATCTGAATATAATCTGAAATAATGCCTGGGTTCTGTGATAATGTTAACATATTTCTGATTAAGCAAATAGGAGCATGAAGAAATCATTGTCACCACCAGGCTGGCACATGCTTGCACACAACATGTTGAATTTTTAGTAAAAGCATATTTAACAGGTGATGAATTATGTCAAAAGTCTTTTTGATGTAATGCTTTGGCTGGCACAAACTTTTATACAAAAAGAAAAAATTAATAACCTGAGAACACTGATTATTCTTCTTTCTCAACTAAGGCAGCTGGATTGTTTTGTTTTATTTTATTTAGACTGAAGTTTTTTGGAAGTTTTTCTCATTATGCCTTAAGGTTAAGAAGGGTAGATGTGGATTAGATGTCGGGAAGAAATCCTTCCCTGTGAGGGTGTGAGGCCCTGGCACAGGTGCCCAGAGCAGCTGGGGCTGCCCCTGGGTCCCTGGAGTTGTCCCAGGCCAGGCTGGGACAGTGTGACGTGTCCCTGCCCATGGCTGGGATAGGATGGGATGAGCTTCCAGGACCCTTCCAACCCAAACCATTCTGAGATTCTGTGATTAGTCCAGGCACTAAGTTTCTCACATTCTCTTACTATAACAAGAGACCTAGTTATTTTATTTTTTTTTTTAGAAATACACATGTGTTTTAGTTATTGTAAAGCACACAAAAGCATTCTGACCCCAAAACTTCTATTTGGTGAGTAATTATTTTTAAGTCTTGGCCTAAGTATCAGGAAATGCCACCATTAAGGTTGCCTGTGTAGCTTTAGCTCTTCCTTATTTAAGTGTAAATATGATCTGTCATGGCAAATTTTAATACTGTTCCTCTTAATTGGTGTCCTGCACCATGTTCTGAGTGGACATTGTGTAGAAGCAGGTTTTCAGTATATTGAGTCACAAAATAGATAAGGTTGGGAAATCCTTCTAGGACCATTGAGTCAAACCACTCACCCAGCACTGCCAGGGCCAGCACTGCCCCATGCCCCCAAAAGTGCCACATCCACAGGGCTTTTAGATCCCTCCAGGGGTCTGGAGCTGTGCCAGGACTGGGCAGGCCTTTCTGTGAAGGCTTTTTCCTAATTTCCTGTCTAAACCTCTCCTGGTGCATCATTAGGCTGTTTCCTCTCATCCTGTCTTGTGCCTGCTTTAGAGCATAGTGGAAGTAAAGTAAAATTTGCAATTCAAATTTGTGATTGGCTATCTGGACCTTTCCTTGGATGCTCTGACTGGTTCTCCTCCCCACTGACTTTCTTTTGACTCCAGTTCCTCCGATTTTCTGATTTTTTTTTGTAATTTCCCTGCTTCTGCCATAAGGCTGGTACTGGGAGTCATTACCTCTAATAGCTCACCAAGACTTGGGAATCCACCCTTGCAAAATTGGATTGTCACTCACCAAATTAGACTGAACCTTTATTTCATTGCTCTCCAGAAAGCTGTGGGATGCCTGTGGATGTTGCATTGGGCTGGAGGCAGATCTGAGAGGATGCAGCCTGGCTGCTGCTGGTGTTGGGTTGCAGTCTGTCTGTCTGGGGCCCTTCCCTTCATCTTCTTCTGTTGTCTGGAAGTAAACTAGCTAAAAACACTTCTCCTGTGGGATCTAGGCCAGAACAAAGCTGTTCTGAACCTTTTGATCTCTGACAAGTTGTCTGCACTCAAACTACAGAGATGATAAACTTTGGATCTCTTCAGTTCTGATGATTGTGTTATTTCTCCTCTTGTTCTGCTGCCCTTTTCTTGTCTGGCCTCCTTGGGTTCCTCTAGAATGGATGGAGAAGCTGTTTTGAAATATAATAAGACAGACTGTGGAGAAATATCCTATTTTAGACCCAGAAATCATTAGGAATTGGTAACTGTCTCTGTGCTGATAACTCAGATACATGTTTCTTAAATCAATTTTGGGCACAATTGAGATGGTCTGATTCATGCAATGGCACAAACCCTGTACAGTAATCTGGAACCAAATAGATGAACGTGCACCTGAAGTGTTGTGCCAGTGGGTACCTTCATAAAATCATCGAGTCAATGTTTTGGGTTGGAAGGGAACTCAAAGATCATCCTGTTCCAGGTGCCTGCCATCGTCTGCTGGCAGTGTGGGTGCACAACAAGGGTACCCCTACATGACAAGGAGAGTTACTAGATTTTATGGGGTTTATGTAGTTTTTTTCTCATCTTGGAGAACTTCCTAGGGAATATAAGTACTCATAAAAGGATGGAGTGTTTCACGAAAGGAGAGCAGGATCGAGCAGGTTGTGGGTTGGAAGCAGCTTGGGGAATGATGCTTCTGAGATAGTCTGACCTGTTGGTCCCTGCATGGAAATGCATTTAAATAGAAATGAAAAACCAGTCTGAATATCTATGGGGTGCTACGGTTTAACATTAGCCAGCAGCTTGGTTTTTTTCTCCTCATCCCTTTTGCACCTGCATGGGAAAAAGCTCTTGGCAGGAGGGAGCTGCAGGAAGATGGGCTGGGGCGATTTGCTTTGTGGTTGCTTTGTGGTCTGGCTGTTCTTTAACTCTTAGCCAAGAAAAGAGGGAAATGTTACTGTGGTGCTGGATGTTGTATCCGTCCTCCATCCACTGTGTCAAAATTTGAGTCTCCATTTTAATGCAAGAAAGCCAGACTTGCATTATCATGAATTCAGTGATGGTTTTCTTTCCCCGTGGGAATCAAAGCTGTTGGTTAATGACGAGTTGATTTGAAGGTTACAAAGAAGTGGAAAATGGAATGTCTTGTCTGCAAAAGATTAATTTCCTATTCCATTGTCCATAGCCAGTTGGCAGCCAGTGTCAAGCTAGTTCCATCCTAAGCTAATGTTTTCCAGCTGGACAGTATTAGAACTGCGTTTTCAATTAGTAGTTTTCCTGAGGTACTTAGGAGTAATAGAAAGTGATTTACCTGCAGGGAAGCAATTCCTATTAGAGGCTGCAGCTAGGCAACACATAACTAGCTGCTTTGGTTTATTTGCCACTCGGTGAATACCCACTGAATCACAAATCTACCACTAAATTTGTTTAGTTATTATAAAATCTGTCGGCTTCTCTCTGCAGCTCTTTGTGCATTCAGAGATGCTGAATATTGCAATTATTTTTCTAAGAGTGTTTAACTTCCTTGGGTGCCTGGGACTCATCCAAGAGTCTGAACTGGTATTTCTGTAGCTCAGGCTTTTTTAGGGCTTGTTATCGGATTAATCTAAGTCTTGTAATCCTCTGCAACCATTTTTAGAAGCTTTCCTGAAAGAATTTGGGAAGTTTATAATTTTGACATTGATTTCCATGTATCATGAAGTTATGAAGTTGTAAAAGGCAAGAAGTTAACCAAGCAAGTGCTGAGGCTGAGCACACACAGGGTCAACAAGAAATGGTTTCATTGGGAAAAAATTATCCTCAGGTTGGAAGAAAATTATATTGGAATCTTTTAGAGCAGAGCTGGAGCAGTCTTTGCTGTGCTGTGTTCAGAGATCCAGCACGTGAAACCAGTGCTAAGTATAGATTTTCATTGCATCCATGATCCTTTGTTTCCTAAAAGGAAAGGGAGAAGTATTTGGTGAGCAAAATCCTTGGGAAGTTCATTTAGTGTGTTCTGAGCCATTGTACCAATGTGCCTTTAACTCTGCTGTTTGAGGGCTTCACTGTAAATCCTGAATCAGACAGAGAGCTGATTCCTTAAAAATAGCAGATAAATTGATGGGAAATAGCAGCTTACTCTAGTAATTAGTTTGCTTTGTAATGGGAGAAAGTGCTTTTGAGTGGTTTAAAGACTGCCAGAAGATCCCATCTGTTCAAGAAGTGCAGAGCTGAAGTGATGAGCTGATTTGGGAGTGGATAGGGGGTACCACAGATTAATTAATATATTTTCATTCTCTTTGTTTTTTGCATCTGAGTGATGCCTTTGTTAAATTCCTTTTATATTGCAATGAAGTTGCAACCAGCAGTAAAGGAGCAGAGGAAGGAGCAGTAAGTCCTGTGCCACAGGGTGCAGGGTTTGGGGAAGCTGCAGGGTGAGGAATGATTTGAAATGAAAAGAACTGAATTGAAAAGAACTGTGAAAGTCCTGCCTCTTCACCTGTACAAAATCAAAATAAATACCCACCACTGGCCATATTTACACGTCTCCCAGATTTGCTACTCACAGCCTCATCCATCCCCTCCCTGGGGCAGGGCTGGGGGTTGAAGGATGAGTGTTGCCATCTGTGAGTCGCCAGCTCCAGCACTTCTACAGGGTGAATTCATCCAAATTTTGATGTGTAGCTTGATTTTGGGCTGTTTCATGCAGCTGGAGTTCAGTGAAGAACTAAAGGCCAAGGAACTGATGGTTTTTACAGCTTTTATCTTATTCTGGTTGTCACTCTTGATGACTCACTTTCCCCTTTACTTCACACGTTGCTGACCTGCTTTTGGTCCATCAAATTTGCTGGTGGACCAGCTTTTGTGACCTCGCCTGAGGTGAGCTGGGTTAGTGTAAGCATGGCAAGGACAGCTCCAGCGAGCTGAGACCGAGGGGCCTGTGCAAGAGGCAGATTTGGAAGGAGGGCAGGCTTGAGGTGTGATGTACAAAAGCCAGATGAAACAGAAACGACCAGGCTGTGTCAAATCATAAAATTGGTAAGGATGGAAAAGGCTTTAAATCACCATGTGCATTCATAAACGCAGCACCACCACCATGTTCACCATTAAACTCCCTTCAAGTACCACATCCAGAAGGTTTTTGAACATTTCCAGGGAAGGTGATGCCCATTTCCCTGGGCAGCCTGTGCCAATGCTTTACAACTCTTTCTGTGAAGAAATTTTCCTCAATATCCAGTCTAAACCTCCTGAGATGCAGCTTGAACCTCATTCTTCTTGTCTGATCAAGATGTGTTAGAGGGGGACAGAGCAGCTTAGGGGTTTTCAAGGATGATATTAACAGGCTGAAAGTCATTCCTGTCCTCAGAAGGATAATAGTTGCAGGAAGGGGATGAAATTGAGGCATGGGGTTAAATAAACTGAATAATCCTGATCTGTCGTAGCAGTTGCTGGAGATGGATCACATGCAGCCTTTGAGGCCAGAAAGGCCAGTGTGGTTCTGTCTGACCTAGCTAAGGTAGCCTCTGGGTTTCTCAACTTGCCTTTGGAAAGGAAGTTTAATTTCTGAAATCTTATTTCTGGGCTTTCTGGCATTTACTGCTTCTAGGAGCTTTTCCATACATTAGCACCAAGGAATTCCAAGGCTGTCCATGTGTAGCTGTTTCTTTGTCTTTAGCAAAACCACTTCCACTCTTTAGAGTTCCTCCTGGAGCATTGAGGTGACAAAGAAACACACAGGGAGGACACCCCAGCTTGCACTTTCTATTTGGTGTTTATTCCTCTGATGTTGGCCCACTTTCAGGGCATGGAAAAATGTAGGATCCCCTTTGAAGGAATGCCAGTGGTAGGAGGGGAGCATTCCCTGGGCAGCTGAGGTGTGTAAAGCGGATTAGCTGCACTAGAATTCCATATATTCTACCCAAACATCAACAAAAACACCTGATAAAACCTTCACCTAATGAATTATTTCCAGTAAACAAGTGCCCAGTATCTTGTTTTGATTTTTATTGCAAAATTAAGGGAAACTTTTGCTAATATCCAAATACTGAATGTAGATATTTGGAAGGGAGCTGTCATGAGATCAGCAGACCTATCTGTTAAGCCTGTCTTGTGTTTAGGGAATATTTGGCTGATAAGTAATTTTAACTAGTTTTAGATTTGAAGACTGTAAACATTTCCGCAGGTTGGACCCTGATTTTAGCTGATAAGGAGGAATTTGCTGGAAGGAGAGGAAGGAGCATGTAGCTTCCCACAGGAGAAGGATTTTCTAAGTTCATTTTTTCCCTCTAACGAGCATCTCTCTGATTGAAGTACTAATAACACCAGCAGCTTCTCAACAGCATTATCAAGGACTTATTTGCATTCATTTATGCCAAGTAGTTGTTTTGTGTGTTGTGTTTGCAATCTTCATCCAACTGTCCCACTTGGTTGGGTTTTTTTACTTCTCCGTTTCCCTGTGCAAAATCCAGCTGAGTGCTTGAAAAGAACTGTGGAAGTCCTGCCTCTTCACCTGTACAAAATCAAAATAAATACCCACCACTGGCCATATCTACACATCTCCCAAATTTGCTACCCATGGCCTGATCCATCCCCTCCCTGGGGCAGGGCTCGGATGAGCTGCCATCCGTGAGTGGCCAGGCTGTGATGTGAGGTTCAATCATTTCAGGGGAGCTGCCTTGGGGATCCAAATTCACCTCCCAAAATCCTGCCCTTCACCCCGAACTGGTGGCTGGGTGCTGCTGGACTCACATGAGCACTTGAAAATACCGAGCAGTTGTTAAATCAGGGGGGAGCAAAACTGGGGCCCTGTGGAGCTGGTGGGGTGTGGGCTCCAGCTATGGGGTGCTCAGATCTGTGTTCTCCATTTCAGGCTGTTAACATCCATCTGAGGGTTTGAATAGGATTTTTGTTTAGTTTCTCTCATCCAGCAACCCAGTTTTGGGACCGAGTCAGTTCATTCCCTATCCCCTCTAAAATTTCAAGGTAGATATAAGGACAAGGTAAATGTAAATTTTTAATCTAAACTCATTTACTGTGAATTATTGCGGGAAGTTCTTTCTTCTCTGTCTTGCAGGACACACATATTACACTGAGAATAAGATTTTTAAAGCTTAATAATCTATTTTTAATAGGAAATTGCTTGTAACTTGTTTTGCAAATGTTCACTCAGCTTTTAATGGCACAATTTAAAAACTTGCAAATGGAATTTGACCTTTTTTTATACAGAGTGAAATCACCTGAACAAGTGGAATCAAATAATAAAAGTGCACTGTTTGGGTAATGTTCCTTTTCTCATCCACCACCGTAAGATTTTTTCCTTTATTTTAATTTCCTTCCTGGAAATTGAAAACCATGTAAGACTTATTTGATCAAACTATAGAAACATGTTTTCTTGTTAAGGAAAAAAAATTCTCCATGGTATTTTTTTTAATACATCTTGAAATGCAATATGCTGGCAGTGTATCACAGAACCTAAATAAAACTGATGCCGTGTTTGTGAAATTATACAGAATATTTAATGTTTCATCCATTAGTTTTATGTGACACATTATTAACTTTTTGAATTTGTCAAGTAAAAGCAGCATAAATAGAAATAATGAGATGAAATAAAAGTGTTTAGGTTGAACATCACACAATTCAACCTACTTGGGGAAAGTATTTGGCTGTGAAATTGACTTCCAAGGGAACTGGTGGTGTATTCCACACCTGGGTCACCTAGAAACAGCCCAGATAGATTCCTGGGAAATGCCCTGTTCATGTGGAAAATACTGCTGGAGAAGCTGGACTAATTAAATCACCTAATGTCTGTAATGGTTTACACTTTATGGATGCTAATTACACATCAAAACTCAGAAACAACTGGAATTACTTGGCTTTATAGTGCTAGTTTGGGCCAGTCAAGTCATCTGTGGAAAACAGCTGACAGCAGCTTCCTGTGCCTCAGGGAACAAGGGGGCTGTGTCACCACGACCTGCCTGTTTCCACCCAGAAAAGGGGGATCACGGTTCCCAGGATCAGAGGGCTTGACTGGCTTTTGGCTGTTTATTTGACATTTGTGCCATTCTAACTCTTGGAGTTCTTGGTGTTTTTCCCATAATTTCCATTGGTTGTTGCTTTGCTGCTGTGAAGGAGCGTGGCAAGTCCTTTGCAGGGAAGGGTTCAGGTTCTTCAGTGCAGGGCAGGGTTGGGGGTTCTGTCCCTGTGCCCCCTCAGGTGAGCCCCCAGCTGCAGAGCTGCCCCAGCCCTGGGGCCAACAGCAGGAGGCCGTGGAGCTGCTGGAGAGAGCCCAGAATTGTCCCCGGAGCTGCTGCAGGGCTGGAGCCCCTGTGCTCTGGAGCCAGGCTGGGAGAGCTGGGAATGTTCCCCTGGAGAAGGGAAGGCTCCAGGGAGAGCTGAGAGCCTCTGGCAGGGCCTGAAGGGGCTCCAGGAGAACTGGAGAGGGACTGGGGACAAGGGATGGAGGGACAGGAGCCAGGGAATGGCTTCCACTGCCAGAGGGCAGGGATAGGTGGGATACTGGGATGGAATTCCTGGCTGGGAGGGTGGTCAGGCCCTGGCACAGGGTGCCCAGAGCAGCTGGGGCTGTCCCTGGATCCCTGGCAGCGTCCTGGGGCAGGATGGACATTGGGGCTGGAGCACCTGGGACAGTGGGAGGGGTCCTTGCCCATGGCTTTAAGATGGGTTTTAAGGTCCCTCCCAACTCAACCCATTCCATGGTTCTGTGATCAGCTCCATGAATTTGTCTCTCCAGTGCACTGGAGACACGGTTTTCCATCTTTCTTTGAGGACAAGAGGTACCTCAGGGCAGGCCCTGGTGACTCAGCCAGCTGCAGTTTTCTGTCCATGGCCATTGACCCCGGTCTTTGTCCTCCCTCCGCAGCACCAGGGCTTTGTTCTCCCCTCTGTTTCTGCTCCCAAGTGGGACTCTGCTGTTCAGGCACCTCTCAGAGCAGTCCTCTTGTGCTAAGTGCCAGAGATGCACCTTATTTGAATAGATTTGAATAATGTCTACTTTATTGTGCCATTAAGCCTTCAGTGATAAAGAATCACTTCTATAATTCAGCAGTGGGTATATCAAAACCTCTGAATGGAAGTTGCTGGCAGAGGCAGATTTTAAGCATCTGATGGAGGTTGTTACAAAGTTTGGAAATACACCTTTTTTTATGTATCTTTTTTAAGTTTACCCTTAAGAGCCATCTTTCACATCTGATCTCTGCTTTCCAAGCCCACTCAAAATCTTCTTGCAGGAGAACAGCTTGGATCTGCAACAAAAGAGGATGTGGAGCTGTGTCAGGAGAGGTTTAGGTTGTATCTCAGGGAAAGGTTCTTCCCCAGAGGGTGCTGGCACTGCCCAGGCTCCCCAGGGAATGGGCACAGCCCCAGAGCTCCAGGAGCCTTTGGGCAGCGCCCCAGGGATGCCCGGGGGGTGTTGGGGGGTCTGGGCAGGGCCTGGGGTGAGGCTGGGTGGTCCTTGTGTGTCCCATTCAACTCAGGGGATTCCATAATTCTATGATAAGAGCACTCAGAAACCACTTGAGTGGGCAGAGAAAGGAGACTTGAGCTCCTCTGTGGTCTCCCCACCAAAACTGCCCTTGCTGAAGCCAACCAGCTCCTTCCTCCTCAGACCCTTGGTGCCCTGGGGGAACCTGCCTGAGTCCCATCAAATCCAGGGCAGGGCAGGGCTGGCGGTGGGCAAGAGCCGCAGTGCAGAGGCAGGGAAGGTGCAGGCTGCAATCTGCAGTCTGTGTCTTGTTGTTACTAACTGCAGCTTGTCTAGGAAAAGCTGGATTTGATGGACAATAGGCCATTTTCCCCCTTTTTAGTTTTAAGATGGAGCTTAGCTCCAGCGAAGTGATGTTGTTAATTCCTTCCAAATTAGTTTGCAACTGCTTGACAGATTTTGGGTGCATCATTATCCTTGCTGTGCATGGTTGAGAGAAATAAAATTCCTTGTGCAAGGAAATATTAGCAATATTTTACCAACCCTCATCTTTTTTGGGGTTGTTCAGCTGGGAAAATAAAAGGGTTTGGGTTGACCTAATTGTAGCCTTTCAGTGCATGAAGGGCCCACCAGGAAAGATGGAGTGAGATTTTACAAGGGCCTGGAGGGACACGACCCAGGGAATGGCTTCCAGTGCCAGAGAGCAGGGCTGGATGGGATTTGGGCAGGAATTGTTCCCTGTCAGGGTGGGCAGGGGCTGGCACAGGGTGCCCAGAGTAGCTGGGGCTGTCCCTGGATCCCTGGGAATGTCCCAGACCAGGCTGGACATTGGGGCTGGAGCCCCCTGGGACAGTGGGAGGGGTCCTTGCTCCCTCCCTGCAGGGCGTGATAAGAACTTCAAGGTCTCTTCCAACCCAACACATTCCATGATTCTGATTCTTTTCTGAGCAGGTTGACAAGGGAAGGAAGAAGGGTCAGGGCTACCTCCTATCCCCAGCTAACTGTGCCATGGAACCAAGAGAGCAGAGAGGAGGAAGATGTGTGACCTTGAGGACCAAAATAAAAATTCCATGGAAAGGGAAGATTGTGCCCACAGGGAATCATAAGGAGAATTTCTGCTGCACAGTCAGGGTTCATTAGTTGGAAAGGGCAAAGGAGGAGAGAGGGTCTTGCCTGGGGCTGAGAGATGAGCTAAATTCCTCTCCAAGTCCCTTCAGCTCCATGACTGAGAGCTATATAATGAACAGCTTCTATTTCTTTCTATTTTATGATGTGCAGGAGACTCAGTGTGATTTTGATACCACCGCAGTGGCAATGTCAGAGCCTGAAATGCCTCTCAGGACATGGTGGTCGAGAACGAGGTGCAGAGGGGCTCTTGGAGAGCTGGAGGATGCAGTGCTTGTGTTCAGAGGAGGAATTCAGAGCATTGCTCTTTCAGCTGATCTAAGAGAAGGCTGAGATGTATAGCAGGGCAAAGCCCAGGGAGAGGGTTAAAGTGCAGAAGAATGTCAGACAGATGAATAAATTGAAATGTGAAAGATTTGAGGTTAAAAGAAAGTTTCTGGTGGCAGAGTGGTGAGATCCAGACCAGGGAGCCTCTGGAAAGAGGTGATAGCTCTATCACAGAGGTGATAGCACAGGCTGAAAGTGTAACTGCTCTTAAAGCAGAGAATTGTGCTTTTACATGCCAGTGCCTGTGTTAGTGGAGGGCTGGATTTGGTGATCCCTGAGATGGATTTCCCAGCCTCCTGTTTCTGCAGGTTGGCTGGAGGATGGTGAGAGTGCTGCTGAGCATCCTCATGGGTTGGGAGGGATTCTGAAGGTCACCTTTCCATCATCTGCCATGGCAGGGACCCCTCCCACTGCCCCAGGTGCTCCAAGCCCTGATATCCAGTCTGGCCTTGGACACTGCCAGGGATGCAGGGGCAGCCCCAGCTGCTCTGGGCACCCTGTGCCAGGGCTGCCCACCCTGCCAAGGAACAATTCCTGCCCAAGATCCCAGCCCAAGCTCCCCTTTCCCACTGGAAGCCATTCCCTGGCTCCTGTCCCTCCATTCCTTGTCCCCAGTCCCTCTCCAGCTCTCCTGGAGCCCCTTCAGGCCCTTCCAGGGGCTCTCAGCTCTCCCTGGAGCCTTCCCTTCTCCAGGGGAACATTCCCAGCTCTCCCAGCCTGGCTCCAGAGAAGGGAAGGCTCCAGCCCTGCAGCAGCTCCATGGCCATTAATCCATTAAAAACAAATACATTAAAACATCTTTAAAAATATAATCTCTTCTTATTCAGTTGCTCCTTCATTCTCTTCCCTCTATCACTTCTCTGCGTGGTCTTTGCTGCCCACTCTGCTCAGTGCTGAGGGTGAGCACAAGAGCTCTCTGTAATCCAGGTACCATCCTCCAAACTGGAGTTCAGCAGAACTGTTTTATTAACTTGTAGAACAAGTAAGATGCTTGAGTCTCTCCAAAAGAAAACCAACTCTGTGTTCGGTTCTTGCTCCTGCCCATATGGCAGAAGTCTGGGCTCTATTTCCTGCAGCTGCCTTCTCTATTACCTCTGGCAGTTGAGTCACTGTGGGATACAGCACCAGGGTGTGCTTGTTCCCTTCTGGGAGCAGCTTTACTCTGGGTTTGGTCCCTTTGTTGGGGGCAGGGAGATGAAGAAATCTGCTGTCATAAACCAGGCAGGCAGCAGCTTCCATCACCCAGCCTGAGCAGCATTTATCTGCCTTGCACAGACCAACAAATCCTGCTGCAGTCATTGCAGTACATGTGAGATATGGAAAGGTTTAAGTTTCATTTTGCTTGCTGTTGTCTCCTTTTGTCTTTTTTATTGAGCAGCAGTAATTTAACAGCATGTTTGACTCCGGTTCGGGCTTTTTCATGGCTTATATTGCATTGAGTTTCTGTTGAACATTTGAGCACTGTGGTGTAGTTTGATGCCTCATGGAAAAAGCACTAATTATTTCATTAACACCAGAGTGGAATTTGTCCGTACTAAACAAGAAAACAGAAAGCACTGAGTGTATTTGGTAAAATAGTGTTTCTCAGCTTTTTTAGCTGATGTGGAAGAAGAAACTCTCTTCAATCTGTAGTCATTGGTGAACACTTGCACACAATAGCACTGAGCCTGTGTACCTGTGTGTGGTATTGGGGCCAGGCCCAGGTGAGAACATACTTTAATTTCTGGGCTGGGCTGTTGTATTTTGGCTTTCTAAAGACATACTGAAGTTGGCTGTTGATCATTCAGGTAAAATCTTCACAAGAATGCAGTGTGAGGGAGATGTAAGGGTCAGCAAGGGATCCAGTGCCCTGTTCCTGCAGGGTGGGAGAAAGCTGATTGCCCACTATATATGAGAATCACAGATTGAAAGGGCCCTTGAAGCCCATCTAATCCCACCCCCTGCCATGGACAAGGACACCTTCTTCTAGATTAGGTTGCTTCAAGCCCTGTCCTACCTGGCCTTGAACACTTCTTTTTGCTCTTGGGAAAGTGTTCTTTACTGTGTTAATGTGTAGAGCGCTGTTAAGGTGGTACATGGACTTAAATTCTGGAAATAGAATTTGGAGTGCTGAGTTGCCGTGCTGTGCGTGCTGATATCGGTGACATGCTGCTGATGGGGTCGAGGGAACAAAACCCTCAATCCTGTTGATTACATAAGCTGCTCCTTTGTTATTGAATTTAGGAAGAAATAGCAGCCTCGTGTAGTGCTTGACTTTTTAATAGCCTGATTTTTATTAAGTGAACGTGTTTTCTTGTGATGACTCGTGTTTTGATTGCTGCTGACAGTGGTTTTAGCTTTGCTGGCTGTGTGCTGGAAATTCGCCCAGCACAGCAGTGTGGTTCATGGTGGCTCATGCCCTGGGGCTTGTACGAGCTGAAAGAGGGATGCTGGGGGAAGAGGGAGGGTGTAAGACACTGTTGAACATTTGTTTTCTCCCACTGCTTCCCTCACTGCAGACGGTACCAAAGCCGATCGCGCTGGAGCCCTGCTTTGGGAACAAAGCTGCTGTTCTCTCGGTGTTCGTGAGGTTGCCTCGAGGACTTGGGGGTATTCCACCACCAGGACAGTCAGGTAAGGATTATTGTTGTCTCTGATGGCTTGGAATTAACTCTGTACTCCTTCCCCAGCTTTACAGATTCACCTTTCCTGATCCCACAGGAGCTGCTCTAGCCACAGTCCAGCTTGAGATGTGCTCGAGGTATTTTAGGCTCCCTGATTTGGGCCCTGCTGGCTTCCAACATGAGCTTTGAGTTAATTACTAAGGTCAATTGACGGGTGAACATTTGATATTGGACTATGCTTTAATTAACAGCTGGGTGAGGGAAGGAGGGATCAGGTACAGGCATGTTTGCAGTAGTTCCTTGTGAGGGTGACTTGTCACTTGGCCTGACTTCATCCCCAGCTCCATTTACAGGGGAATATCATCACAGAATCATGAAGATTTGAGTTTGAAGGGACTTTGAAAACCATCCAGTTCCACCCCTTGCCATGGACAAGAACACCTTCCACTAGACCAGGTTGCTGCAGGCTCTGTCCAGCCTGGCCTTGGATGCTTCCAGTGATAGGACAGCCACAGAGCAACTTGTGCCAGGCCCTCCCCACCCTCACAGTGGGGTTTACACTGTCCCATCTAAACCTGCCCACTGTCAGTCTGAAGCCATTCCCCCTTGTCCTGTCACTGTCCTTGTCCTTTCAGAGCATCTCTGCCCTCCTCTTAGGAGCTCTGCACAAAGAGGTTTTCCCCATCCAGTTTAAGGTTTCCTTGTTCTCAACCCCTTCACACCTAAACTGATGTCAGGGCACTGGGACATCATCTCCTGGGCAGTGTGGGGTTTCACTGGGGTTTTGGGCTTGGTGGAACAAAGGTTCTGGAATGGGTTAGCAGGGTTTGAATTGGATGGTTTGTGTTGAGCTGGATTGAGCTCACCCTGGGTACCCAGAGCAGCTGTGGCTGCCCCATCTCCAGAAGTGTTCCAGGCCAGGCTGGATGCTGGGGCTTGGAGCAGCCTGGGATTGTGGAAGGTGTCCCTGCCATGGCAGGGGGGTGGAACTGGATGGGCTTTAGGGTCTTTTAACCCAGACCATTCCATGACTCCCTGATCTGCCATGAGGAGGTTGCAGAGGTGATTTATCCATGGGAAGTGCAGTGAAACCTCCATGCACATTTTGCTTTCACGATTATTGTAGGTCATCTACTGATGCAGAGAAAGGCACCTTCCATATTAAGGGTTCAGGCTTCAGTATTTAGAGTTACATCCATTAATACCCACCCTTATTGCATCTTTTCCTCCTGCTGTTGCTTCTAATTAAACATGCAGTATTGCAGCTCCTTTCAGAATATTGGCTGGAGTTTAATTCTTAAGCCAAAACACTTTTCTAGTTTATTAAAAAAATTCTACACGTTTTGTGGCCTGGAGGGATTTTCTCAGCTGTTTCTGAAGGATTTGTTACTGTGGCTGTCCTGTTGCCTGACTCCTTGTTGTGTTGCCCCAGGTCTCGCAGTGGCCAGTGCCCTGGTGGACATTTCACAGCAGATGCCAATTGCCTACAAAGAGAAATCGGGCGCGATACGAAATCGGAAGCAGCAGCCCCCTGCACAGCCAGGAACCTGTATTTGATGCATGGACATCAGAAACTCTCTAGGGTTTTAAACAAAATGGAAAAGTAATACCAAGGAGGAGGAGAAGGAGGAGAAGGAGAAAGATTTTCAAGTTGTGTCCCAAGAGACTAGAAGCACCCGGAAAAAAACACAACTTCCTTCAACCCATTTTTTTTTTCTCATCTACGTGCTAGTTGGCTTTATTTGACAACTGCTCCACTTAAGTTTTACTGACACATGGCTTCAGATTGCTCCTTTGTTTTCTTCAAGTTTAAAGCAAAATAATTTTATTGCAGGTGCGGTGAGGTCCTGCCATGTTCCTGGTCAGTGTAAATACAACAGTAGTCCAATATGAATGACACTCAGGTTTCTACATGGAAAGTGCTTTGTAGTTCATGTATTTATCAAACTGTACAAAAAGAAAAAGATCCAGTGTTTACAGGTGTCAGCTCTCAACACATAAACACTACTACTAATCTTCAAAACATCTTCATCCTTCGTTTTCATTTAAAATTTTTAATTGTTCCCTCATTATTTCAGTGGAACTCTCTTCCAGGCACAGCCTATTTGCAGTCATCATGGTCCAGGAATGCAAAAGCTGGGATGGTTTAAAGGTTGTTGTTGCTCAGACCACATGAAATAACTGGAAAGTTGGATGTTGCTTTGGAAAGACTCAGTGTTTACATAGTCTTAACCTGCTTGGAGTACCCCACACACAAGTGCCTAGACGTGAACAGATCTAGGGAGTGAGGAGACTGCTACACACGCTGCTTCTTAACATAATTAAATTCCTTTAAAGGTATGTGTACTCACATTGAGAGCCACACAAGGCACTCTGTGTCCTCTGTCCCATGCAGTCAGAGGAAAATCACATTTTCCTGACCAACCAACTACTCACCCAGATGGAAATATCTGGAAAGCATGTAGTTTCAGTATCTCATAAGAAAACTCCCAGTTCTGCCAGCTTTTTCACAGAAGCAGTCTGTGTTCCAGGTCAGATACATCAAATTTTTCTGATTTTGGCCTCTTTTCTTCCCCCTTCCTTCCTGCCATCCTTCTGGATGAGAGCTGAGTTTGGAGGCATTGCTCCTCAGTGGTTATGATTTGCTCCATCCTCTTACAGGGTGTAAAAAGCAACACTCCAGGTGCCAGATCAGTTGCAGTAAAAAAAGAACTTTAAATGAAAATCAAGCAGAGCAGCTTTGTTCTGCCACGGGTTTGAGTTCTGCATGATCAGATCCTGGTATTTCCTGCTGGGCTTGAGCTCAGATGTGGAAGCAGTGGCTGGTTGGTGAAAGGATGAGACTTGCAAAAGGCAAAGAGAAGGTTTGGTGTTTGGGGGGTGCATCAAACCATCAGAACTACTCTGGCAAGCTGGGGCTGTGTTTGGAGGCTCAGGGCTGGACTGACCCCAGCCATCTGGGTGTGGTGGTGTCCAGTGTCTCCCTGGAGCTGGGAATGTGGCACAGGGCCAGGATCCCACCACGTCGTGGTGCTGGAGCTGGTGGGAAGATGTTAGTGAAGGTGCCAGATGAGGTGTGGAATTCTGGCTTCATCACAGTAATCATGGGTTCATCCAGGTCACTGAGTTGGTGGGTTCTGTTGAGGACATCTGATACTTGATAAATGGAGAACTAACACGTGGAAGGGAGGTGCTCTTGCATCTGACCAGGTAGCACCTTCCCAAACTGAAACCCAAATAACTGCTCCTTTTTTGTGTGTGTTCTGTCACATATCAGCCACTCATTTCTGGGGTGTTTTTTTCCTAACCATGTGTTTTGAAGAAGCTCTTTGGAGCCTGGCAACATCACAATGAAGAGGTGATTTGCTGTGTGTGTCCAGACAGTGGTGATGGAGACAGACTGATGGTTTAAGGACTGTGGTGGATGGTAATTCTGATTTAATGTGTCATTTAACAAGTGCAATGGGACTGCAAAAGATACTGGGAAAAAAATGCATTATATATATAAATATATAAATGCATCTGTTTCTAAACTAGAAGTTTCAGTGCTCTCTGGGAGGAAGGAATTATGAGGGGAAAAGGGTTGAGCTTTGTCTTAGAATGAAGGGATTTAGGCAATTTAAGTTTTACCTGATGCACAGATTACCTCAGACAGATTCATCTCCTGATCATATTTTCTAACTTGCTCAGTGATAGGTTTAATCTGAACTGGAGAAATAAGACTGGACTAAAATCCCTCCCATTACTGCATGTTTTCAGCTGTGATGCACATCCTCATGTTAGCAGATTTCTTCTTGCTGTTTTGGGGGGGAGATCTGCCAGCCCCGATGGTCAAAGCCCTTGTGCTTGAGTTTCTCTCTTCAGGACAGCACCTGAGCAGGTGCTTAAAGTTGTTGTGTTTTCCTGAACACAAACAGCTCAGAACTGCAGGCTTGGAGGGGTGATAGATTTTTACATTTATAAAGAGACATAAATACAGAGTTTGAGACGTTTTCTCACTCCTGGAGAGCTGTCTGGTCTGCAAAGCCTGCTGTGTGGCCAAAATGAGATGTCAGATACTGAAAAATGAGCAAAAATGATCAAAGTCAAGGTTTATCAGAACCAGAAATTGTAAATAGAGCAACAAGAGATACTTATATAAATAAAAGGAACTGTCTCCTTTAGGATGTAGCTCTGCCCTGCATCTGATCTCCATCCTGATGAGGGAGAAGAGAACTCTCATACATAGCTCTGCTGCAGTTTCATCCCAGCTTAGAGGTAAACAGGGAAAAAGATGGGAAAGGATAGGGGAAAGAAGAATTGCTGGCAGTTTATCACCAGGCCAGTATCAAAAGTGAAGGATTTTTGGGTTTATTCCATTTGGAGGTGAGGTGGCGGAGAAAGAACAACCTTATTTCATGGGAGAATCTGTAAATAAATGACAAATGACACACAGATTTTGCACTTGTATATAAACTCTACAGTAACGTGCAGAACATGGAGAGATTTAAAGTGTATATAAACCAGAAAAAAATATTGAATGTATTTTTGGTGCATTTTAAATGATGTATGAGTTTTGTCTTAATAACTCCTTCATCTGATCAGTATTAGATAACTTTCCAGAGCTTTAAACACCAGATTATATCGCGATATCTTGCAAAGCAGGGAGGCATAACTTGACTTCTGTGTGTTCAAATGCATTTCACTTAAATGTAGAAACCAAGTAAAATAATGGCTTTTCCATTTGAAAGGGGGAGAAACAAAATTTGGAGACAAGTAATAAATGTCCTTAAAGTGGTCACTACATGGAGGATTAAATCAATAGTTTAAGGCCTTTGTTACCAAAACTGTGGCAGTCTTTCCATTCAAAATCACTATTTGCAGGTGTTTATAACTGGCTGAAATTCAGCATTTGATGTCTCAACCCTCAGAAGATTTCATTCTCTGAGAGGAGCCTTTAAAAACACTAGTAATAAAATTTCAGAACTGTTGGGGCCCCTTTATTCTAGAAAGCAGTGGTGCCAGTGGATCTCCAGATAGCACACTTTTATTTTTAAATTCACCACTTTCCATGGGTTTTAGCCCAGAATTTTCTCTGGGCTATTGTAGCATGACCTTGCCACACTCTGGCTCAATATTTTGGATACAAGATTTATGAGACACTACTCCTCAGTTGTTAGTATCACTTTCCCTGGGCTTAAAACACATTGTATTGAAATTACCAAAATAAAGTTATTTATGATGGGGAAATGCCCGTGATTAACGTGAAGCCATTGTGTGTAATGTCCCAAAATTCAGTGGTGTGGTGCCATTGCCGTGGCAGATCCCTCTCCTTGGGGTAGTTCATGTTCCTGGCACTGGGTTTGGGGATGGCTGGCAATGGCAGCTCAGCTTGCTTGGCCCTAAATGAGCTGCAGGGGGGGGTTGAGGCTGAAATCCAATTTCAGGCCTTTTCTGTGACCCGCTGCAGTTCCAGTGCCTCAGAGCTGGGCTGCCCCGGATGTTCCAGCTGCTTTTCCTTTTCCATGAGACCCTGAGCTGGGCACAGGCTCCAGCTGAAGCCCTTCCCACTGGGAA
>CM031876.1:3468431-3482640 GCA_018697195.1 Certhia americana
GGGCTGCCTTGGCAGAGCCTCCTGGGCTGAGCTGCAGGGACAGGTGGGAGAGGAGCTTGGCTGGGCTTCAGTGGGAAGGTGCTCGCCAAGTGTTGGGGCTGTTAGAGGAAGGGAAGGGATGGCTTGGGGTGCGCTCCTCATTTTTGGGCGTGTTCTTTACAATTTTAGTCAAATTCCTGCTTTTTCTGTTGGTAGCTGCTGAAACAAGCTGAGTTTCCATGCCAGGACTACTACAATATGTGTATATGCTGATATTTTCTGCATCAGGGCAGGTTTTGTTCACTCTGTTTCTTTGTTCTGACACTACACAGACTATTTGTATGCGTCTTCCAGGTACTAGAATTCTTTAGACATTTCTCTCCATTTAGCATTGATTCCACAAACCTCACCAGTAGAAAGAAAGAAAAAAATAACAATTGTTGCAGAGTGTATCATATGTCAGTCCATTTTTAAATAAAAAAAAAAGAAAAAAAAAGAGTTTTATATTACTCTGAAATTTGTGCACAATAAATGTTCTTTAAACTAAGATCCTTGAATTAATTGTATTCTGGATTTTTTTTCTCTTTGTTCTGTAATTATTTATGATTCTTATCTGTGTTCAGACTTGAGCTTAGTTTGTTAATATGTATAATTTAGCATTTATTGCATTCATATGTAAATAGGAGCAAGTATTGTAAACTATTTCATTGCTGGGGTTGTGGGTGTTATACATACACACATTTAGGATTGCAGTTTTTTGGTATAATTTTTTGTATTGTAAAATAACAGCTAATTTAAAGCCGGAACGAGAAAATTCTTGGGAGGTCTGTGCATTTTAAATACAAATGTGAAGAACATGTATATAAATAAAAGTAAATAATGCAAATCTTTCCTCTGAAATAAAAAGTAGATGATCTGGTTAAAATTTCCCACTTATTTATTTTCTTAAAATGAAGGGAAAAAATAATTCAAGGTGGTTTTGAAGGCTCCTGGCTGAGGTGGGGTTAGTTTCTGCTGTGGTGGTGGTGGGTATCAATGGGTCCCAATAGGAACAGAATTTGGGAGGAGGAAGGAGGGACAAGGCCTCTGCCAGAGGATGGGGATGCATCAATGTAATTCAAAGAATAAAATCTGTAGATTTTGAAGGTAGAGGCAGTCATTAAATAATTTCCATTTCTACCCTCAGGTTCACTTTCCCCTGGTGCCTTAGGGCAGCTCTTGGTCCCTGAAATCCAACCTGACCCAGCTCCAGCCCTTCCCTGCTCCTGTCCCTGTCACACAGAGCAGAGATCAGAGCTGCCCCTCATGATGTAACCCCAACAGAGCCCCAGAATCTCAGCCCCTTCCCTTTCTTACTCACAGTTTTTTCCAGTAATTTTCTTTGTTTGAACCCAAAGGGGGAACGCTGCCCTCGCAGTTTAGCTGCTGATGCACCAAACGCTGGCACAGGAGGCGTCTCAGGAAAGCTGCAGAGGGCAGAGGTGGCCTCAGCTCCCCCAGCTCCTGGCAGGGCAGCTCCCACCACAGGAAATCCCTCACCTGTTGTTTGTGAGCTGGTGCAAGGCTCCTTCACTGAGGCTTGCAATTTGGTGCAGTAACTCACTAAAGACTGCCTGTCATGGTTAGTCAGGCACTAGCTGACAATAAACACCTTGCTGTGGAGGCAAGATTGGGGAAGGATAAACTGGAATTTTTGACTGACAGGCACTCCACTTTACAATCTCTAAAAGATACACCAAACTTCCACAAAGCTAAAGTCCTCTGCACATTTCCTAGAAATTTGTGGGGCTTTTCCCCAAAGCTGGGACACGAGTTTTGTGGTTACTCTCTTGAGGGCTGAGTTCAGTGGTAAGTTCCACTGACTCCTGTTCTCTAGTGTGTCTTTGCTAGCTTTAATGCCCTGCACAGTTTTATGTAACCTCCCAGCAGTTCGCTTGTTTTGTACTGTGTAGAAAATAACTGTTCAAGGCCTTTTGTCTGTTACCTCCTGTCTGTTCAATAAAGAACATTTTATAATAGCCCTAATCAGTCAGCCTTAAGAACTTGCGAGCCAGAGGGATTGAGGTGCAGGTCACCTAAGCAGAGTGCTGAAAAGCTGAGCCTAAGGCAGGGCTTGTCTAAAGCTGTCACTTGATCCCTAACACCCAGGCATCCACAGCTCGAGTCACGCCGGGACACAATCCAAGGCTCTCCATTTATTTTCATGTCACTCTCCAACTTTGAAATTAAGCACTGCTGGGATGAAGCAGAGTTGAACCTGACATTTATGAGCCATGAAGGTTTCAGCCACCGTTGCCTCGGAAGACTGTTGTGCTGCCTCATTCCATGGTATTAAACTGGGATGCAGGAGCCCAATTCCCAGCAATTGCTGCAGAGCTGAGCAGAGGGTGCCAGGCTGACAGCACAGCGTGGGGTGTCCAGACTTGAAATGAAATGGGCAGGGGGTAGTGGTTTTACGGCTGCTTTGAGTTTATTTTGGACAGCAGGAAAAACCACAGAGGGCTGGAGCCATTTTTCATCCCTGCTCTGATTTTTCTTGTGTTGTAGCAAAGAAAAGAGGTTTGAAGGGAAGGAAGGGAAGAGAGCATGGAGGCTTTCCATGGCTTTGTGTACATCCAGGATGACGATCTTCGTCATCAGCTGTCATTAATGCATGGTTTTGGGTAAGGAGCCAGACAGGAATTTGAAGTCCAGCTTTTCTTTCCACAAACCTTAAATATCAACCACCTACAGGAAGAAGGGACTTGAAGTCTTTTTAAAAATGAATTTAACTCCCCCAGAAATCCTGGACTGGAGGCTGGGTGGGGTTTGGAGCAGCTCTTGAGTAGTTCCACATCACTGGTAAATCCTCTACAGGATGGCAGAAGCACCAACATTTCCTTTTGTTCCTGTTGTTTGGAAGGGAGGAGGAAAAGAGGTGTACAACAAAGCCAGAGCTCCATGGCCAATCACCACTTGGGAAAAAAGAATTAGCAGATTGTTGAGTTTCTCCTTGGGTTTTTTTGTTTCTGAACTAATAAAGCAGCAAAACAGGGATTGCAGGGACAGAGTGGAACCACTGAGATCTTGCCAAAGGCATAAGGTGGGGGGAGATTTTCTAATGAGGTGACAGCCCCTGCTGATGAGTTTTCTGCCTGGTAATGAGGCTGCTGGACCCAGGTGTCAGCATCATGGAGCTCCTTGTGTGCCCCATTGCAGGATGGCTGGGAACACCAACACCTCCCCAGACTGTGTCAGAGTCCCAACACCCTTGGCCACATAATTTTGGGACACCATCATCACCCTATGGAAGCTCTGAGGTAAGGTACGTGATGTCCTACCTCATCTCCTTGGTGACTCCAGAGACTCAGTGACAAACCTGGGATTTGGGATCTGCACTAGAGTTGTCTCAGAGGAGATGAATCTTCCCCACAAACAAAGAGCAAGATCTCAGGGCTCAAGCTGCATTGAGATTGAATATTTTTCATTGGCATGAGGGTTAGGACAAAGGGGAATGGCTTCCTAATGCCAGAGGGCAGGGCTGGGTGGGATATTGGGCAGGGATTTCTCCCTGGCAGGGTGGGCAGGCCCTGGCACAGGGTGAAGCTGTGTCTGCCCCTGGATCCCTGGCAGTGTCCCAGGCTGGACATTGGGGCTGGAGCCCCCTGGGACAGTGGGAGGGGTCCCTGCCCATGGGGGGTGGGGGGGTGAGGAAGAAGATGATCTTTACAGCCCCTTCAGCTCAAACAATTCCATGATTCTCTGATCAACTGCAGGACCAGGACCTTCTTCCCTCTCTTCTCTGTGTTCCTGGGCCCTCACTCAGGCCACATGCATCACTCAGAAACCACATCAGCAGGGAATTTAGCAAAAAAAAAAAAACCCAAAACACACTAACTGGGCCACTCTGGCTCTACCAAGGACAGCATCTTTCTCCCCTTTATTTCCCTGCTGCTGACAAGAGGCACAGATGCAGCTCCATGAGCTCACAGCCTGCAGAGCGGGGGCTGTTTCTGATCTCTCCTCATCCATGGTGACCAGCAATGCCATGAGAGGATGGGATTTAATCTCTCCTGTTCCCTGAATTCAGTTTGGAAGCAGAACTTTAGTGGGTAGGTCTGGATTGTGATGGCTGATGGTGAAGTGCTGTCTGGATGGGGAATTAGAGCGGAGTATGGACATGTCTGGGGTCTCCATCCATCCCACCTGCAGCTTGCTGGCTGTTTTATCTGCTCTGCTTTCCAGACTGCAGCCACAATGTGCCTCCAGCAGAGTGACTGGCAGGATTTTCGTTGACATGTTTCCTGGGATCCCTGCTCCCACCAGGAATCATTTCCACTCCCCCTTAGAAAAAACCCCCACAAAATGACTCGAACATTTTTCATGTCAGAGATAATTCTGCAGCTTTTCCCTTTGGCAAACATCCACTGTTTCTGCAGAAATTCAGTGTTTTAATAACCGAAGCAAGATGTCTCCATCCCTGTCAGCATTTTAGCACTGTTTGCATGGAGATAACGTGTGGCAAATTGTTGTTTCTGATTTCAACATCCTCTTGCAGCAGTTGAACATCAGCTGCAGGGTTTTACTTGTGCTGTGTCTGCAGTCAGTGTGATGGGGACAGGGATCCTGTCTGCAGGTCTCTCCTTCCAACCTCCCTGCTGCCCCAGGCTCTGCTCTGTCAGGGAAACAGGGAATGGTTTGGGATGGAAGGGATTTCAAATACCATCTGGTCCAACCCCCTGCCATGGTCAGGGACACCTTCCACTGTCCCAGATGGCTCCAAGCCCTGTCCATCCTGTCCCGGGAGCTACACAGGTTTTAAGACCTTTTCTCTGGGAATGTGGAAGATCCTGTGCTCTTCCCTCAGTGTTTGATGTCCGTGGCTGGGGGAGGCAGCAGTGCTGAGTTTAGTTGTGGGCACAGCCAGCACCCCCAAAACCATTCCCAGACCCAGAGATGGGGTAGAAGTGAGGGTCAGCCAAAGCTTCTTCCTGCTATTAGTGCCTCTCCTGCTCCAGAATCTCCTCACCTGAAATTTAGGATGATTCCCAGGCTTTCTTGGAGCTGGTTGTTACACCCCAGGGCAGGGCTGCTGCAGCCAGCCCCGTGCTCTGCCCTGACCTGAGCCCCACGTGCTGTCCCTGTGCAGAGCCTGGGGGAGTCCCACGGGGAGTCCTGGGGTCTCCTTCAATGCCAGGACCCCCTGAGGCCCAGCAGCTCCTGTCCCCCAGCACTGGGTGCCCCTGGACTGGCCCCAGCAGCTTTTTGGGTACTGACCTTGGTCGAGCAGCTGCTTGCCAAGAGCCAGGGAAAATCCCTCAGACCTGCAGGGCTGGTTTCAGGTTCAGCTGGCTGGAACCTTCACAGGAATTGTCCTTTGAGTCAGCAAACCCCAGTCTGGGCACTGCCGGGAGGGAAAAGGCTTTGAGGAGGGTCTCAGCCCATCCCTAATCCTCAGGCTTTGCTCCTCCTTCACATCCTCAGCTGCTCCATGTACACATGGAGGCAAACATGATTTCTGGGTGGATAAAGTGTAAAATTTATGTGTTCAACCTTGAACTCACTTTAAGAACTGACTTGAATTTCACTCATTATTTTTCTATAAATTTTATGTACATCTATTTTCTAGATTTTTTCCCCTACCCAGAATTGGCAAGAAAACATTCCATTTGCCTCTAATCAATGTTCCTGCGATTTCTTTTATTTTTTTAAGTTGCCAAAAATAGCTCACAGATGTTCATGGCACAAACAGAAGTCTTCTTGGCTGGCATGAACCATCACCCTCCCTTCTCCTCCATCTCCCTTCCTCCTGTGCCCAGCACAGGGGTGCAGCATCAGCCTCTCCCAGGAATTTCCACTCCGTGGGTCACACGGTGACGTCCTGGCGTCAGTGGCTCCACAGGCCCCAGCAGCAGGTGAAGTTATCCCATCCCTGCTGTACCTTGCAGTGCCTCCCTCTTCCTGTGCTCAGCCAAACCTGCCCCAAATTTCTCCCCAACCTTTGCATGTTTCACCCCTGCAGACAACAGGAACAGCCCCAGGACCTGTGTGGGGACTCGTGTGTCCTTCCCTGATGACACTGCTGTGTCTCCAGCTCAGCAGAGCTGTTTTCCACCTGTCACCCCTCCTTGCCAGGAGACACGGGATTGGAGCTGGGCCTGCAGGACAGCTCCGACCTCTGCTCTCTGGGACAGGGACAGGAGCAGGGAATGCTGGAGCTGTGCCAGGGCAGGATCAGGATGGATTTCAGGAAAGGTTCTTCCCCAGAGGGTTCTGGCACTGCCCAGGTTCCTCAGGGAATGGGCACAGCCCCAGAGCTCCAGGAGCTTTGGGCAGTGCTCTAGGGATGCCTGAGGGGTGTTGGGGGGTCTGGGCAGGCCAGGAGCTGGATGGATGATCCCTGTGGATCTCTTCCAGCTGAGGATATTCTAGGATTCTGATTCCAGCCAAGCACGGCTCATCTGAGCCCCACCACTCTTCCAACCCCCCCAGAACATCCCCCAGTTCCTTCCAGCTGCCCTTCCAGCACAGGAGCAGTGAGCTCAGCACCAGCCTGGACGTGCTGGCAGGGACAAGCTGGCACGGCAGGCAGGAGCGAGGGGGTCAGGAAAATGTGTGTGTGCTTTATTCATGGATATGTTTGAATATTGACATGTACAGAAAAGGTAAGTACAAGTTTGACCCCAGTTTGGGCTGGCCCCCAGCACCCTCCCCTCGTGCAGGGGCACACAGGGGGTTCCTGCTCCAGCAGCACCTCCCAGCCCTGGGGCTCCCCCCAGCTCCTGCTCTGGCCTGGACAATGCTGTACATGACAACGTGACGTGACAAATATAAGTACATACACAATATTTCACAGGGCTGCCAGCCGCTGGGAGTGGTGCTGTGCAGCCAAAAAAATAGAGTTCAGTGGCTACAGAAAGTCTGGCTGGTTCTTCAGCTGTGTTTTTTTCCTTTCTTTTTCCCATGATCCTTCTTTGTGCTTATGGAAGTCCTCAGGAACGGAGTAATTCCTAAAAAAAATTGTCTCCCTTTCTGTCTCTTGGCTCGCTCAGTCTTTTGCCTTTACAAGCAGCTGCTATGACTTCTGTGGTTAATCAAGAGACTTAAAAATGAAGATCCATGGTTCACTTCACAGATTTCAGCAGAGATGGAATTTAATCCAAAAAAATTACTGACTTTTCACAAGGAAAAAGCAGTGGTCTGTGCACACATGTTGGTGGGTGGGAGGAGAGTAATCACGTTTGCTTCCTCCAAAAGAAAGCTTCAAAAGTCATCCTTTTTTGCAAAGTTTGAGTCATGAACAGGCTTGGAGAGAGAATCAACATTAAATATTGGTGACAACAGGGAAATAATCAGAAAAAAGCCATGAAAGTTTGGGGATAATTTTTTTGTTGTTGTTAATTCTTACCCCCAAGTGTTTCCTGCTGGGTAAAGGGCTCCTTGCTCTGTGCCTCAGTCACCTCATTCCAAAGTGAACTCTGAACCCCCAGAGGGGCAGGACCTGGCCTGGGACAGGGCTGAGAGGACAGGACACAGGAACTGAGGATCTTGTTGGGCTCTGATGCGAAGAGACAAGTGACATCTGCGGAGTCTTTAAAGCAGGATACCCCGAAATGTCCAAGGCCAGGCTGGATGGGGCTTGGAACAACCTGCTCTGGTTTTAGGTGTCCCTGCTCATGGCAGAGGGGCTGGAAGGAGATGAGCTTTAGGCCCCAGCTGACCATTTCATGAGTCTGTGATGTAAATCCAGGGGAGATGATGATGATGTCTCTCACTGAAATTGTTAAAGCAGGTGCTGATGTGGGATATGGTACTGGGACAAGATAACCTCTGGAGGTCTCCTCCATCCCATCCTGTCCTTGAGTAGGATTCTCCACACCTCTTTTACAGAATTCCAGTCTGAAGGGAGAGGTGAGGTGGGGCCACCAGCAATCCTGACCACCCAAAAAAACTCCTTCTCTGCTGAATGAGAAGGAAATGGTGAAGTGGCACTTCAACATCACTGACATGTGAGAGACACAGGAGAGGGTGCTCCTGGAAAGCAGCTGACACTTGTACCCCCATCCTGTGCAGACACTCAGCCTGTGCACCACTGACAGCTGGTGGAGACTGGTTTGGTGGGGATTGTTTGAGGTGTGTGGAAAAGCAGAGCACGACCACAGGACAGCAAGGAAAGGGCAGAAGAACACAATTCCCAGCATGACCTCGTGGTGTTGAGGTGGTTCCTTGCCTTTGAGGGCACAGCAATCAGGGTTCCATCCCTCTCCCCCCTGCAGCTCTGAGCTTTGTGTCCCTTGGTCTCTCAGGGGACACTGATGTCCTGGATAAAGGGGGGATGTTCACAGCAACTCTGTGCACCTATGGGGTCACTTGGAAAGGACTTTCCTGCCTGTAGCTCTCCCTCCTTGTCTGTTTTCCTGATTGGAGGGAGCCCCTTGGCCATGAGGTTCTCACATATGAGCTCAGCTCAGGCTGGGACTTGTCACGCTGCACACAAGCCTTGGAACTTGGCGTGTTCCTCTGCACAACCTCGGATTAGGGAAACAGAGTCCTACAGCCCTGAGGACCTCAAGGAGCAGCACTTTGGACAGGATGCAGCAGGAGGATTTCTGTTCATGTCAGACACATCCACAGGTGTTCAGCTGAAAATCAGAGAGGTTTCTTGTTGGAATAAAAGCCAAGGAAGTTGATGCAGTTTCTCAGAAAATCTGAAGCAATAAACAGTGGGAGAGGTTTTGCAGGAAATGGGAATAAAAAAAGCAATGGACTTTGCTCTGTCAACTGCTTCCTAAGCCTTTCCATGCATTCAGATGCCAAGGGATTAATGATATTTATTGGAGGAGCACAAACCAAGGAGTAAATGGACTGCTGCAAGGCCAGGCCTAAACACACTCAGGGGGATTCTGGGGCTATTGCTCTTCCTCCTATGGCACTCAGCCTGGGTAAGCATTTATCCTGGGAAACCTTCTCCCTCTTCCTTGCCATCTTCTTTCCTGGCTTAACATAATAAAGGAGTTCAGCCCCCCAAGAGGGCACTGGCATTCCTCGAGGACAGACCCTGGGATGCTCAGGTAGCCCAAGGTCACACACCTGCCTCCCAGTGCCTCAAGACACCAGAGAGACATCCATCCTCTTTCCTGCCCTGGGATCTGGTTGCAGGTCAGTAGAAAGGATCACTTCAGCAGCCTTTGCTTGAATGACATTTCACTGAAAAAACAGGACCTGGCAGGAGGCAAAGCCCTTCACCTGCTCACCTGGACACAGGTGGTTGCCTCTGCCAGTTCTTCAAGGAGAAGGAATCTTCTCTAGCAATCCAGTCCCTGCCCATGGTATAATTCATGACTTGGCCTTTCTTGGCTGGGTATTCCTGTCTTCAGGGTGATATCTAGCAAACCTCTCCTCTCCTATCTCTTTCCAGGAAAACTAGTGAAATCCCTTGGCTAGAGACCCCGTGCCTATGAGACCAGTGGATGAACAGGGAGCACGTGAGAGTGGAGTGTGTTGGGCTCACATCAAATCCTGCCTGTGGGCTCACACCCCTGGTGGAGAAAGGGTAACCTGGAGTGGCCTCTGGTTGTTTGGATGTGATGAAAAATGCCCCAGACACTGAACAGGACCAGTGGATAGAGATGTTTGGGTTGGGACACAAAAAAATCAGCCATAAACAAAATGCAACACACGTGTTTCTTCCAGAATACCAGTACAGGACACAGGTTTGCCTAAGAAGGAGGGCCCGAGGGGCAGGTGGCAGCTGGGACATGGATGCTGGTTGCACTCTGGCCATGGATTTGAGAGGGTGGACAATCCCTGCCAGCCAGTTCAGAGTCTGGTTACTTGGTCCTCCCCGGAGGTGCTTCAAGTTCCCCTCCAGTGAACAAACCCAGCCACCTTCTCACCAGCCTTCTGGTTTCTCCAGACTGAAGGAATCAGCTGCATTGTCCTTCAGGTCCTGAGCAACTCTGGAGACAGTCTGAACTCCACATCATTTGACATGTCCTGTCCAGAGCCCCTCAGTGTGGGCTTCAGGAAACTCCTGACAGGTCATCCATTCATCCATCCATCCATCCATCAGAAGTCTTTCCCCTCTTGGCTGGGGCAGGAAAAAGCCTTTCCTTTGCAGCTCTCATTTCTTGGATCAATTTTCTCCTTCACCTTTTCCAAGGGAATTGCCCACGGCTCCAGCCCTATCCACAGAGAGCCAGAGGAACAACAGCCAAGCTGAGGTGTGAAAAGGTGGCCAGGACCAAGAATGAGCTGGTGGTCAACAATGCTGATCATATAAAATCAAATAAACTGGCAGACAGATGTGGAGGAGGAAGGGATGCCCAAACACTCACCTTGCCTTCCCATCCCCTCCCTTCTCCCTGCTCTCCTCCTGAAAAAGTCACTGGTCTGGTTGTTCAGTAAAGAAACCAACACAAATTGAGTCTCTGCCTGGTGTGTGCCAGCCCTGCCTCACATCACGGGCAGGCTCAGCACAGCAGGAGCGAGGAGAAGCCACATCTGCAGCAGAGAGGCTGCCCAGCAGGAAGGGGCTGCTGGGCTGGAGGTCCCTGAGGACAAACGAGTGGAGCCACGCAGGAGCCTCTCCTCTCCAGCCACCTGGAAGAGAAAGGAGACAGTGTGGGGTGAGATGTGTGGCAGATCATGGAATCATGAAATGGAAGAGACCATGAAGACCATCCAATTCCAACCCCCTGCCATGGGCAGGGACACCTTCCACTATCCCAGGCTGCCCCAAGCCCTGTCCAACCTGGCCTGGAATAGCTTCCCAGGGCAGCCACAGCTGTTCTGGGCACCCTGTGCCAGGACCTCCCCACCCTCACAGCCAAGAATTTCATCCCAATATCCTTCTGGCAGTGGGAACTCATTTTTCCAGCTTCCCACTTGCTGTTGGGAATACTGTCCTGGTCACAGACGGTTCACAGTCTCCATCACTTCCAGGATGAAGTTCTCAGTGCTAGATCTGGACCTGAGGCCACCTGAGGACTTCTCTAAAGTGTGGGGAGCACCGGCTTGAGGGAAATCCTCCAGATTTGTTGGGTGCCAAGGTTATGGCCCAGTGAAGGCATCCCTGTGCTCTGCAGCAGTGCCCTGGAGAGCAGTGAGGGAACCTGAGGACGCTTTCCTCCACCTCCCAACCCGCTGCTCTGTGAAAACAGGGTGGAGAGAGGTGAACTGGGTGTTTTTCCAGCAAAAGAAACAGTGATAAGCCTTAAAATAACCCACATTTGGAATCTCTCTGAAGGTATCAGTCAGCCCAGTGCAAAGCCCACGCTCAGTCCTTAGAGTCTAGTTAAAACTGACAGCTTCTGTAACCTGAACATTCAGCAAATCAGGGTCACTGTTAATTATTCAATAGTAAAATAATTGAATCTGAAATTACTCTGGTGTGGCAAGTCAAGGTCATTTTGTTTTATTTCAAAATAAAATATTTAATGCCTATCACAGCCATCATCAGGAAATGAACATGTTATTTGTTTTAAAAATAATTTCAATTTAATATTATTTTGATAGTAATAATTTACCAATGAACAGAACCTTTCTTTTCAAATTTTCCAATGCTTAGTTAAACCTCTGCATTATGACCTCTAGAATCCTCATCTAACAAGGGAGGAACTTGTGTCCTGGGAAGCTGAAATGCTTGTCTGAAGCTGAACTGATGCCCTGAAGGACGGTGAGGAGCCAAGCCCGTGGTCCTGGCTGAAAACCTGATGGAGGATTTCCAGTACTTCTAAATGAAACATGTCTCTGAATAATGGGAAATGGGAAAAATGGGGAAAGTGGAGAAAATGGGAAATAGGAGGGGAAGGCTTGGGAAGGGAAGAAAAGGTTTGGGAAGGTTTGGGAATGGTGAATCAGGCCTCCAGGTGGTGGGGGATAGGTTGGATGTCTGCATGTGACTGAAATGACACAGGTGGAAGAAGGAGTTGAGGTGAGGAGGCTGCAGGAGGCACAGCCATGGCACATCATCTCACTGCCCTCTCGTACCTTGGTGGGCTGGAGGTGCTCCAAGCTGTTCTCTCTGAGGGTCCCCACAGCTCTGTTGGCATTTCGCTCCTGCTTGTACATCTGTGTGGTGGGGGGGATGGACGGGGCCATGGCTGTGTTCAGGTGAGTCCCGTTGCCAAAGGCCTGAATGGCGTTTTCTTTGTGTGGAGAGAAGGAGAAAAGGGGTGTCAGGGCAGGGGGAAACATCCCTTTCCCAGCCTCTTTCTCTGCATCACCCAAATGGATGCCTGAGGCCCTTCAGAGCTCCTTTGCTGGGAACACAGGGAGTTAGAGGGGCACGGCCTCTGCGTGCCCCACGGTGTGTGGCAGTGGCACTTACGGAGACAGGCGTTGTTGGTGAAGAGGTGCAGGAAGCTCTCACACTCTTCCTGCCGGTTCCCGCTGGCGTTGCAGGTGCACCAGGGAGCTATGCTGGAGGTTGAGTTGTCGATGTAGTTGGGGGTGATGGGGCTGCCTGCCAGACCGATGGACAGGTGTTACTGCAGGGTGGGGACCTCAGGAAGGGTCAGTGACCTCCCTTTGTGCTGCTCTCCTGGGTCACTCTGCCCCAGCCAAGCCCCTCCATGACAGCAGCAAACCCCTCCAGAGCTCCTCTCATGGGCCTGGTTTGCTCCCAGGGAAGAGGAGCCACAACCCTTTTGGTCACGCCACAATCACCACAGCCTTCAGCCAATTAAAAAGGGCTATCAGCCCAAGGAATGGGCAGTTTTTGGGAATTCAGGTTCCCTGATAGCATTCAGAGAATCCTCGAATGGTTTGGGTTGGAAGGAACCTTAAAGCTGCTCCAGTGCCACCCCTGCCATGGCAGGGACACCTCCCACTGTCCCAGGTGCTCCAGCCCCAGTGTCCAGCCTGGCCTTGGACACTGCCAGGGATCCAGGGGCAGCCCCAGCTGCTCTGGGCACCCCGTGCCAGGGCCTCACACCCTGCCAGGGAACAATTCCTGCCCAAGATCCCATCCATCCCTGCTCTCAGGCAGTGGGAAGCCATTCCCTCTTGTCCTGGCCCTCCTGGCCCTTGTCCCCAGTCCCTCTCCAGCTCTGCTGGAGCCACTTTAGACCCTGGAAGGGGCTCTAAGGTCTTGTTGAAGCCTTTTATTCTCCAAGCTGAGCATTCAAAAACTGTATGTGAATGTGTATAAAGGTTTTCATGCTGTCCTTGAAAAAGGCAATATCAATCTCCTGAATGAAGGACTAAAATGGAATTAATTGTTGGCCCAAAAACATCAGTCTCATCCATCAGGACAAACCTGGTCCAAAGGCCACTGGCACTTCTCTTTGGACTCCTGTCTGTGCCTGTGCCTGTGCCTGTGCCAACTGCTGCCAGCTGGGCTCTGCAGCATCTGAAATTCCAATCTGACACCCTTTGAAGCTGGAAAATGGCAGTGCATGGTGATTTCCAGTGTCATCACTAGTGATGGTATCAGGGAATCCCTTGCAGAGCAGACACCCTGGGACAGCCCAGCTCTCTCCACTGGAGAGAGAGGCTCAGATCTTGCAGTAGCCCATGGTTTTTCTGCCTCCACTGCAGCCATCCCAAAGCTACCGCATGCCCATGGCTTAGTCATGTCACTGAAGGGAGAAAGGCCAGCAGCAGGTTGGCTGTGGCTTGGAGCAGCCTGGTCTGGTGAAAGGTGTCCGTGCCCACGGCAGAGGGCTGGAACAGGATGGGCTTTACAGGTGCCTTCCAGCCTAAAGCATTCCATGGCCCTGCCATGGCCCTGAGAGCTCAGCTCTCTACCTGACTGTCCTCACAGCCAGAGTCAGAGCAGACATTTCCCACCCCGTGGAGGTGTTCCTGTCCCCCCGGCAGGCCGTGTTGCAGGGAAAGGAGCAGCCCTTACCGATGATGCCGGTGTAGGCCAGCAGGCAGGCAGCGTAGCTGTCCCTGCGGCAGCCGCTCGCAGCCTGCGCCGATGGCTGGCAGTTGAACTGGAACTCTGCATAACGTGACCTGAGGGAGCCAGAGCACAAAATGGGACATGTCACCACAGCACCTGAGGCTCCTGGGGTAACTGGGGTAACTGGGGTAACTGGGGCAACTGGGGTAACTGGGGCAACTGGGGTAACTGGGGTAACTGGGACAACTGGGGTAACTGGGGCAACTGGGGTAACTGGGGCAACTGGGGCAACTGGAGTAACTGGGGTAACTGGGGCAACTGGGGTAACTGGGGCACCTGGGGTAACTGGGGTAACTGGGGCACCTGGGGTAACTGGGGCACCTGGGGTAACTGGGGCAA